>JBBMJM010000023.1:2456581-2475007 GCA_037832705.1 Centriscus cristatus
ACACACACACACACACACACACACACACACACACACACACACACACACACACACACACACACACACACACAGCGATCCTATTCAACTCCTTTCCTCAGTCCAGTACCTTCCTTCCTGTTTCCCCCTCACTCATCCAGCTCAGGCAGCCTCTGTCTGTGGATCTGTGTGGAAAGACGTGTTGAGACGAGACTCGATCACAAACAACCGTCATCATTTCTCTCCCTCAATAACAGCTGTTTGTACATGGGGGGGCGGTGTGAGTGTGGATTCGAAGGGGACAACCGTCCGACTCCCTGCTCCACATTTCATGTCGATCCCCGACCCGAGTTCACACACATACAGAAAGTTCTGTTTGTGCACATATATTCAAGAGCTGAAGAGAAACAACAAAACCTCCCAGGTAATCATTTCCATCCTTCCTTTCCCTGTTCCTGTTCCTCGTCCGTTCACAGACTTTCAGAAAAACAACACCAAGCTCCCAAAGCAGCTGAAACAAGTTATTGTGAGATCTCATTTGAAAGCTCGAGCTCAAACAGCGGTGGGCATCTGCAGCATGTCAGGGATTATATGAGAGGTTGCTGCCAAATACACAATGAGATCCTGGACTCCCCCAGTGAGCAGCGACTGTGGTTTCACCCCAGTAAAAGTCTCATTGTGATTCATTGCTTGTACAAATGATTAAACGCAGCAGATCCAAGTATTAGCACAAATAGCAAACTCAATCCATCAACTGCCACGAATGAGCAGCTTAAAAACAGCGGCCCTCTGCCCCAAGCCCGTGGTTTCACTTTGAGGATTTTTGTAAAATTCATCTGGCCTCATCTGATGCACGCCACAGCGCAGTTACATTTTTTAAATTTATATTTCATTTGGGGGAAACCAGTGAATCATTCGGGTGTTTGCACCGCAGAGACACCTTAAAAACAAGAGACCATAAAAGAGCAAAACAAATGGAAATCTTTGCCGTGTGGACATGTACAGGGAGGGACGTGTGCATTCGTACAACACCGAGACACTTCAGATCGAGAGAACACGGAAACCTGAGTCACTCCGACATAATCCTGTTCATATTCAATGTGGGAGAACTGGTCCTAATCATCTTAAAAACCTCTGGAACGCACCTGTAAGGTTAACTGACTTACAACCTCTGCAGTTCACCCACATTGTGAAACGATGGAGAGGAAAAAAAGAGCTTCTTGCTGAAATACGATGGATGATTTGTTTAGTTCTGACTCATTTATCTTGAGGACTTCCTTTAAGGCTGAGAAACTAGTCCTCCTGTGTTCTCGCTGTGGCTTTTTGACACTGCGCTCTGCGTTTCTGGGTGTTTGGACATGTTGAGGCTGCAAAAACGAGGGGAATTAACATGTAAAGGCTACTGTGCCCCTGTTTTGAACTATATAACAAGATGCAGGTGGGCACTCAGTCGTGCTGACACACACACACACACACACACACACACACAGTGTGTTGGGGAGGTGGGGTAATGACTTACGGTGCCGGTTGAGGTCAAAGGTTCCTCGGGATCACCACTTCGTCGCTCTCGTCCTGATCACTTTGAAGGTGAAGCTGCTGTTGGTCCTGCTCTGCCCCAGAAATGCTGTTCACCATTTTCATTCTTTTTTGTCATCAGCACCTCCACAGCAACAGGAAAAGAAAAAAAGGAAGAAGAAAATAAATTCCACCTGAGCCTGTGACATTTGCTGTCTCCTCCACGTTTAACACTCAATCTCTCCCCCAATCTCCAGAGCTGCTCTCCTCAACCCTCACGTTCTCTCTGCCTCAGACGCTCACTCAGTCACTGACAATTCTTCACAAACGTTTCTCTTGCTTACCCTCACACCCTTTTCCCATATTGTCTGTATAGTTTAAAGCCTGAAATCCTCCTCCAAGAGGTGAGTATTAGTATAGTACAGGAAAGATATACGATTATGGTTTTAAATATAGGTTTAATAAACATGCAGAGTTATCTTTTGTCTTCATGTAAATTCAGCAAAAAAATCCACCCCATGGTCTCGGCCCTTTTGACTGATATTGTAAATGGTGACAATTGTGTAGGATGAACTCATGCATGGGGAACCTTGTTGTTTGGGGTCTGTGTGACTCCTTCACGACGTGACCTGTGTGATCCGATGAGTCAAGCACCATAGTTTCTTCTCCTCAGTGAACAAATACTGAGCCTGTTTGGTCCCTTGACAAACCCAAAGAGCTCTGCTTCCCCCATGTGGTCACCGTGAGGACGAGCTGGCAGATCGTCCCTCTTCATTCAGGCAGTCACACTGTATATCAATTCTGTATTCGTTTTTGAAATTGAGTTTGTGAACATTTTCAATGTCACAACCTTCCAGAATGTCCAATAAGATCAAGTAAATCTCATTCTATCCTTTTCCAATCCTGCTGTTGAGAGCACTTCTTTCTGACCGTTAGCTCAAAAGCTTCAGATATCCCATCTCAAGCAATACATGGATATAGTTTAGGCTGTGTATGGTAAATATTTTCATACTCACTATTTTAATCATCAGACAAAGGACAGTATTTCATGAAAAGTCTTTTTCAGGACTCAGAGAAGATGTGGAGGTTCAATGGACTGTAACTCACCTCATCTGTTTCTGTTTCACGAAATCAAAAAAACATGGGGGATATAATTCTGTAACAATATGGTGCCGAATACAAGTACGTACATAATACCTGAATGTTGAAAGGCAACTAAACACACATACAAAATATACACCACAAATCTGCACACACACATAAATACATGATACAGTACAATTAGTAAGTGTCATAGGAACCTATAGATCCATTTGATGTGTGACCTTCAGTCTTTTACAGTGACTTTGAACTATTGGAATAACTGTATAGTGTGTAATAATGAAACTGCAAAGTGACAACATGACCAGGTGCATAGAAATAACAGCCCGACATTCACCAGGAGGATCCAGATTTACACTAACACTGTGTATACAAGTGTATATGGACTACTGGACTTGGAAAGTCCAGATTTCAACCCCAGAGTGTGATAGGACGATGTGACTAAATGTCTAATTTCGTCCTCAAAGCCAGTGAAGTTACCAGAAATGGTTCGTTCCATATATGGTTTCATTGGACGGACGGACGGACACATAGAACAATGTAAACGTACCTTAAAACGCCCTCTGTTGGACAATCAAGCTGCAGTCGGCTTCACGTCTCCCCAGCGGAGGTTCCGTCCACGTCTTTTACACAGTCTGCTCCTCGGACGGGGAGAGAGGGGGAAGGACGCAGAATGGCGACCGCGCCGTGCTCCAGATGCACGGCGGAGAGGAAGGGCTGTCGGCGGGAACTTGACTCCTGGAGATACAAACTGATTCACTGCGTCGGTAGGATTCCTGCTCGGCTCTTTATCTTGCATGAATGGAACAGATGTGAAGGGGGTCGGCCGTTTCCAACGCACGTCGCTAACCCGGTTGTGTTGCACCGCTAGCTCATGCTAGCCGACGAATAGCAAGCTAATGTTAGCTATTAGCGAGACACCATTGGTGGCCAGTGTAAACGGTCAAGTTACGCGGTGTGGCTAATATTTACAGCTGGCTAGCCGGACTGCCAATTTCTTTGTCCCACAAGAGCTACCTGATGTTGCTAGCTCATCCTAATTTCGCGACATGATGTGTAAGAATATCGTGCATGTAACTTGGAGACCGTTCACTGGATCGGAACCCTAGCTGTCCACTTGGGAGTTACGACGTTAGCGTTGGTAGTGACACACATTTTAAGCTAACGTCGAGCTAATATGAAATAAAGGCAGTTGATGTAACTTGGGGGAGGGGTTGCACCGACGTTAGACAAGACAAATGTGCATTCTCTGGTCACGGTTTGCAAACTACGCAACGCTCGCTGCCGTGACCCACGTTTGTGTGAGGTAGACGCCGGTAGGACGTACCTGGCTCGACAGTTTCAGTTAAGGTTTATCGTGTTGAATTATTCTAGTGGTTGGGTGTCTGCCTGAAGCAGCGTCTACTTACTGAGTAATCGAAACGACTGGTTTAGCTCGATGCGAACATGAAGGAAACTAATGAATCTGTTCCACAAAAGCCAACCGACGTCAGCGCTGAACGTTTGTGTTCCTTTCAGGGTTTGAAAGTATTCTGGAGGGAATATATGGCTCGATGCTGATGAGAGACCTCAAGTTATTCGACGGTGAGTTTTTGTTTCTCAAAGAGAATCCCTGATCATTTTCGAGTTGTTGCATTTCTCCCATGTATGTAAATTGCTTTTCCCATTGAGCATACTGGTAAGACTCATATTTTGTGCAGCTATCTGCCATAACTTCAGATTGTCTCGACTGTCAACAGACAGCACTGCCATCTGGGGTGTGTGACAGAAGTAAACATGTTGCACTTAAGTCTTGGCAATACAAGTACCTTTGTTTATTTACTTCATTTGCTCTGCTAGTTGAACCCACTGGATATTTGTTTCAATTTATGTCTGACTAAGATGTCTGTATGTATATTGAAATCTAATAACATTTGTCACTGTCTCACTGGCAATATACTAAGAAATATGACGTTTTAGAACATGGTATTGCTCAGTCATGGCGTCTGCTGACCATAAAATGCCAGTGATCGGTACTTTGATGACTCGCTATCTGTAGGTCACAGATGTCTCGTATTATACTATACAAATTTGTCCCCTGTCACCTTCAACGAGAAGCCAGGGGAGCATTCAGCCCGACAGCAGCAGCAGCAGCAGCAGTAGCCTGGTCCTGCAGGTTAAATGTCTTTGTGTGTCTTTCAGACTGTGAACCCAAAGAGATGGATGACTGGTCCCCAGAGTCAAGCTTCTCGCATTGCTCATTCTGCAACCTTCCCCTGGACAAACTCAGTGTAAGAAATGCAACATGAAGATCATTGACAAGTAGCTTTTGTATTTTACCTTTCAACCTGAAGCTAATCCCTTGAACTGAATGATTGAAAATGTGTAACTTTGTTTGTTGGAGCTGTGAAAACAGAATGTACAAAGGTGTGTTACTGTTTGGGAGGCAGGATGTTTGAGAACATGCTCAGTTGCCTTGTGCCATGTTTAGCTCAGTTTAGACTGCGGAAATTACACCAGCTTGTCCATTATTATGGCGTTTTATGCAAATGTCTGTGTGTGCTGTTATGGCCCATCTGGATTGCACGTCCAGTCTTCAAATAAACTTCCTTAGAGGATAAAGTCCTTAGAGGAGGCTAAGAATAGAAAAATACATCTGTACCTGCTTCCTGGCCCATTCCCACATCTCAACAAAATAAAATGTGTAGTTCGTTGTCCATCTACAGTTATTAACGCCTGTTTGGTGCATAAATGCAGATTGAAGTCTTTTATTTTATCTTTGGCTTGTTGGAGCTGTACACAGTCGCCAAATTGACCACAACGTATTGCTCAATGTTGTCATTGATTTGACAACGAGACCTTTTTAAATGCTGTTAATTGTCTTTGTAGGACCAAGTACCTGCAGCCACGCCACCCCCCTCCTCCCCCTCTGATCACTCTCCCTGTCAAGCTCCAGCCCTCTCTGAGAGCAGCCAGACAGCTCACAGGTTCCTACAAGCAGTGTTCCACAAGAAAGGTGAGTCATCTTCTTAACTTTGCAATATGCTCCATGTTGTACAAATAAGTGTGTGTGTGTGTGTGTGGTGGGGGGGTAATATGATGAGGATCTGAATATCTCTTCTTGATTAGATATGTCTCTGGGGTGTGATTCCAACATTCCACTGGTGGCTCAGGAGCTGATGAAGAAGATGATACATCAGTTTGCCTTGGAGTATGCATCCAAGTGCCTACTCCACACCAGCACAAATGGTGTTACAACAAGGACCTCATCACCTCCACCCGATGCGTCGGACGCCCCTCTGGACCTCACAGTTAGCCGGACCCAAGGGGAGAAAGGGAGCAATGCTGATCCAGGTAGAAAAATAAAGGAATTCAAAAGAAGCAATAGTCCTTTTGTAGGTGATCGACGACGTGGAGAAAACTTCTGTTCCGTTAAAGATGTCGGCACTCAATCACAAACCACCTTTTTTTTTTGGTTTTGTAACAGCCGGAGCACTCGACCTCTCCAACAGAAACCTCGCCTGCCCAGTCACTTCAAAATCACCATCGGCAGCAGGGTAAGGACTGATTCTTTCTTTCATGGGTTGGAATTAAGCTGTGAGGGAAACGCATGAGGAAACCCTGCTATGACCTGAACGTGGACGTCCTACTTAAATACAGTAAATGTCAATGAACTGGTCATTTCGGGTTCATCACTGTTGAGCTTAATAAACACTGTTAATATGCAAACCTGAAGGATATGCTCCGTCTCAGTCGGTGGTTTGGACACGTTCTTACAAGCTAGCTTGTTCTTGGTTCTGTGGGGTTGACTCTTTTATCTCTTGAGCGGTAACGTCACAGCCGAGGCACCTTATTCTAACACGCTAACAGGAGAAGATTGCAGTGTGTCACCATCGATTTACTCCCCTTCTCCTGATCCACTTGTGATCCGTCTCATCAGTTGTGTGGTCTCACACAACTGCACGGGTCTGTGAGTCTGTGAGCACCAAAGTAAGGTCAGCCTTTCATAGACTGTCCCACCTGGACGGGAAGAGGCATAACTACGCACACTGTGATTGTGTGTGAGTGTGTAAGAGACACACATAAGCAGTGATGTTACCAACACAAGGCATAAAGGAGTGGACCCCTCGCTCTGCACCCCCCTTGTCCCCTATGCGCAAATCACACCTCCTCCATCACCTCCATCCTGACCCTGCTGTTTGGTCCTCCCATCCCTAGGAGGCAGTGCAGGCAGAAGGAGGAATACATTGAGAGGAGCTGGGAGCTGTCTGAGGGGTTGCTGTCCAAGGCCTTGAAGGACATACGTTCAGGGAGGTTGCAGGAGCAGCGTGCTGCTCTGCTCTATGGAATACCTCTTCACACCCTGAGGCAGGGCCTGGACAGCTGCTCTGAGAGAAGGCTGGGGATACTGCACCAGCTGGTGCCACGAAGCAAAGATTTCAGGGATGAAGCGACATCATACAGTATGATGTCATCAATGCTCGGCGGTGAAGCCCGTCTCGTTCTGCAGAAGGTGGCGGCTTGGGCCGAGCGGGCAGAAATCGGAGGAGCTGCGGAGGAGAATGAAGACTTCAGTTTGCCTTCTTCCTCCCTCAACGTTTTTCAGTCAAGTGGTCAACAGAGGACCCTCCCCTACTCTTTTCCCCAACTCAGGGATGCTCTTCAACCACCCTCAAGCCCCACTCAGAGTCTAGAGCCCCCTGCACCCCTTCGTATTCCTCAGGTCCGTTCCACGTCAGACCACCACAGGTCCGTCCCAGCAGACAACGGCATTGTGGCTGAAAACCTACGTACCTCATCAACAGATGGTTTGACCTCTGCTGCCAGACCTTCCTCAGTCTTCAAACTCAGACCTCCTTTCCTGGCACAGAGCTGTGCAGGAAGTGCCAACCAGTCACCTCATCACCTACAACGTGGGTCCTCCTTTGACGACTCCGAGGACGGCGCTGATCGCAGGGATAAGGACAAGCAGCCGAGAAAGAAACGTGGACGGTACCGTCAGTACGACCACGACCTGATGGAGGAGGCCATCACCATGGTGATTGCAGGTCGCATGAGTGTGTCAAAGGCTCAGGGGGTTTATGGAGTACCCCACAGCACACTGGAGTACAAAGTCAAAGAGCGGAACGGAACATTGAAGAACCCACCCAAGAAGAAATGTGCCAGCTCTTGTTCCTCCACCTCCACCTCGTCGGGCTCTGGTACCGTCACCAGTTCCACTAACTCAGGGACGCCGGCCTCAGCTGCTGCTGCACAGGGGCTGTAGACCAAGAACCACCTCCAGAACTCCTCAACACTTGAACTTGAACCCATCACCTCTTACAAGATACATGTTGAAACGCAACACATGCCTTTCCAAAATCCATGGATATAATATTCAGGTCTTTTAACTGTGTCATTTGATAGTTACTGCTGTGATGACTTTTGTTTTTAGCCCAGTCTCGGGCTTCAAGCAGATAGGAGCATTTTCCAAAAGGGGACCGTATCAATTAAGTCTGTCATCGTGGAGACTCGAGGGTTTGAAAAGAACTCTGTCCATGTTTACAGTTGTCTCCAAATCCAGTCACCAACATTTAAGCTCGATTTGAACTGACGTGTTTTATGGTGGAAGGCTGATATCTGTGACTCAGACGTCTGTTTTCCTTGGGATTAAACCGTTTTAGGAGATTTGTTGATAATACCAGGGATGAATCTTGGTATAAGTTAGTTCACGTTCACGTGATCATTTTATTTCCGAAAATTTTGTCAGCCGATGGCCTCGGATCCAGTGTGTGAATCGGGGGTTTGGAGCGAAGGAAGAACGTTGGGTTGTTTGAACACGTCGGCCCGTCCAGACTGGACATTAACTGTTGCAGCAGCCTGAGCGGTCCAGTTGCACTTCGGTGCAAGAAGTTTCAGGGATTCAGCCTGTTCGGTCACTGATTTATGGTTGACCGATAGCGGGCACCTGTGGGGTGGGATGGGGTGGGGGGCTCAGACACGTATACCGCCCCAACAAACGGCCTACCTTTGGACGGAGGTAAGCTCTTGCAAACAAGAGAAGTTTGAGTTCTTGCGATGCAGCTGTCGCTGTGGAAACGGCAGGTTGACACGAGCTCAGTGCCCCAGTGTGACCTGGACGGCTGCGGGGCTGTTTCCAGTTGGTCTGGATTGGACTGTAGAGCTTGTGACCGCAGCATTCTTACTTAGACTCCTGAAGTGACTTAGAGCTCTGAACTCACCGTAGTTAGACCCCTCTACAGCGGGACGATTGTACATGATGAACTGCTGTGATTGCTGCATCTTCTCTGTGATTCTGTTAAAGAGATTAGCTTAAAAAGCCATTTTATCGCTCTCGTTGTACAGGGTCGTGTGAACAGTGTCGTGCGCCTCGTTGGAATGCGACTGCTGCATGTTTTCAGATGTGCACTGCTAAGTTATTGTGAATTGTTTGTGGAAGATGTTCTTTAATTATCACAGATATTTAACGATTCTGCTACTGTAGCTGTATTACTGTACAACCTCTAACATGACTGCTGCTCGACAGCGATCTCCATCGAGATGATTCTGGGCTGATTGTCGTGCTCGTCGCTGATTGTGGCTCAGGTCTGTGTCGTCAGTCCGTCTGTCGGTCTGTCAGGTTCTCCACTAACACTGCTACCCCCAAAGCAGAAGTTCAGGGCTCCAACACGACGCTGCTTGGACTCCTTTCGCTGTCTCTCTAACCTCTTTGCCACATATACCTCTGAACTGTATTTGCCTAAAGCCCAGTGTCAGGTTGAACGTCGCTGTCCATGAGTCAGAAGAAGGGACGAGCTCCTCGTCTCCACAGGGAGACCCTCACAGCCGTCTGCCTCCAGTACCTTTACACTCGAGGGTTTTCTGATTGGGCACCATGGCATGTTTGTAGATGTTTGTCCCTGACGTTGACCTTTGAAGGTGTAACTCTACCTGAATGTGTCTGCTCCTGTGTGGGCCGACGTCTCTCCTGTACGAGGGCCCGAACACCTCGGAGAGACTCGTCTTGTACGAGTCTGCCGCTCCGACACCTCGGAGAGACTCGTCTTGTACGAGTCTGCCGCTCCTACTTCATTGCAGTCGATTGTGAGAACAGTTGTGGGGTTTTCAGCTGTGTGTTTTTCATGAGCCGCTGGCAGACGTTGAATTACCGTAGTAGACGTAGTAGAGGTCCCCTGCTCTGTTGCATACATCAATCATTGCACTGATTTCTAAGAATCACTTTTATTCTAAATGTTTATGTGCTGCATATTTATTGATTGATTGATTGTGATTTGACTGGTTTTGTTGTGGTTTTGCACTGACATGCGATGTGAAATGTGCTGCTGCGACTGCATGAATGCTTCTAAGTGGTATCGTTTATTTATTTGACTATTGTGGTTGTTCAGTGCAAATGGGATTATGAAGGGATTTTTTCCCTACACATATATATTTGGTTATTACAAGAAAAACACTCCAACTTAACATCCAGAATATATGTACGTGTACGCACACACCTGCGTGTCACGGCCGTGTGTGGACGCCGAGAATCACGTGTAGTTCATGGACGTTGGATCTGACATGAGCCTTTTTTTTTTTCTTTGAATTGTTCAACTGTTTGTGGACGTGTTGACTAAATGGATTTGAGCGTTCCTACAATCGTTCCTACAATCGTTCCTGCTGCTTCTAGCAGACTGTCCTAATTTGCCTTCAGCAACTCCTCAATAAAACCGATGTGTAAGATGAAATTGAGTTGAAATGCTCTGGGGGGGGGGTCAGTCCAGTAGCTGTTCATATTGAACCGGGTGGACGTGAATTGCTGTTCCTCGGTTGAAGACACGAGCCGTAGGTCCCCCCCCCCCCATACCGTGGACATGGGTCATGTATTCATGCTTTCACGTTTCGTCGTCTACCGTCCAGTTGTTCCCGCTGACAGCTGTTTAATGTCGGGTGGGGTCGAGCGGTTTGACCTCACTCCGCCAGCCGATCCCAAACGGGGTCGTTGTCAATGTCGACACGTTCTGATCTTCAGCTGGGCTCATGTAAACTAACTGTATGCTAACTGCAACCTTTGCTTTTTGCCTCTAGCTGCCTGCCACCACCACGCCTACGAGAGTTGGGGGGTCGAGGACAACGTCCCAAGAGAACCCCGTCGGCATTAGACGCTGTCCTGAGCTCTCTGTGCCCGGCTCATTGCTCCTTACTCTACCAGATCCTGAAGCTGGCGGCTCAGGAGCATCGCAGACCTGTCGCTCCAACCGAATCCCACTTCTGTCGTTGGGGTGTGCCCCCCCAGGACAGTGTTTCATCCATGTCAGTCCCGTTCCATGAGTGTAAAGATCGTACCAGCAGCTCCTTCTTCACCTTCGGTCTCCAGAGTCCCGGGGGCTCAGTGTGCCACCCAGGAGACGCCCAGACGGCGTGCAGCGTTCACCGTGTCCCTCTGACGGACTGTAACAGCGCCCCCCCCGTCGTGTGCAGGATGGAGACCTACGCGGTTGTGTGTCCGGAGGGGCTGCGCTGCCTCTCCTGCCAGAGTTTCACTGTGGAGCACAGCAGCGTCGTGTGTTCCTGCGCCTTGTTGAAGTCGTCGCTGTCGTCCATCTGCTGCGACCGCCGCGAGCCCACCCCCCAGCCGTGCCCCGTGTGTTCCAAACAGGGCGGCGTGAAGCGGCTCCGAGACGCAGATCCCCCATGTCCCGTTTTGAAGCGAGAGCAGAGCCCCTCCCCTCCCCCGCTCTCCCCGTTTCCTCCAGACATCGACAAGAACGCAGATGAAAAGCCGCCGTCCCTCCTCCACCACAGACAGGAGGAGGAGGCTGACCGACTGCAGCACAGACCCCCCCTCGGAGAAAAGGCCGAACGGAACCCCAGTGGGACTCTGCTGCAAGACGTCGTGAATCGTTTCAGCGAGAAACTAGAGACCATCCGACCTCCAGAGAAGGACCCACCTCTGGCCTCGGCGGCCCTTCATGCTCCGCCCCCCACCAGTGATGACCTGCAGTCTCCTGCCGACGCCCATCTGACTGAAATCATCACCACGGTGCTCCACACAGGGGGGGCCAGTGACTACAGCCTCAGTGAGCTGTTCAACCGCCACGAGAGCCAAGAGCCCAAGTCTCCAAACACGCGCTCCCGGCGGCGGCAGGAAGTCCTCGCCGCCATGGCGACACGCGCCGACGGCGCCGCCACTCGGAGGCAGAGCCTACAGATCAAACGGGAGCTCGCAATGTACGATCAGTCTCACAGCAGAAGAAAGGGGCCGACAGCCAAGAGGGCGAGATGTAACGAGCCCGAGGAACCCAAAGGAGAACCTGCAGACACCGGTGACGGTGCCCCCCCCGACACGGTGGGCGGAATCAAGACGGAGACGCAGACCGCCAGAGCTACTGGAGAGGGTCCGCCGATCAAGACGGAGGAGCAGGAAAGGCAAATCTCCATCAAGAGCCCCCCCAGCACCCAGACTCCCCCTGGAGCGCAGAGCGACTTCGACAAAGAAGGTGTTGTGGAGTCTCAGCGTGAGCTGGGGGTCAGGGGGGCTGACGGAAAGGCCTCAGCAGGTCAGGGGGCCGATCCAGTCGGCATCAGTGAGTCGAGGAGGTCCAGGAGAAGTATAGTTCCTCCGCAGAGGTTCTCCTCCTACGTCACAGAGCCCAGGAAGATGTTCTTTGTCGCATGTTTCTCTGACGGCATCTTCAGCCAGACCACTCAGCAGGACACGGTGGTCCCACCCACCAGCTCTGCTGCTTCAGGGGTCAACGTTTGCTCCTTCCAGCCACAGGCCGGGGCCGTCGACGGGACGTCACCTCGGAAAAGACCCCTGAGGCTGAGGTCTGCCACACGTGTGGAGAGCCCCCACGCCCCCTCGGCCCACTACACGAGTCCAATAAAGCTCATGTTTGTGTCGCCAGTAAGAGACACGGACGGAGTCAAGTACAGTCTGAAATCAGCGAGTTCGGGGTCCCGAGCAGAAGAGTCCTTCGACCCGTACGAAGAGTCCTCGTGGGCGGGGCCACCTGAGAAGACCAAGCAACACCTTGTCAAAGGTATTTCGTCACCACTGAAGTCTGCTACCTCATCTGCCAAGACCACCTCCAAACCACCCAGGTCAGGTTCGACCCCAACCAGGTCGGACCCCCCCACACCAGCAAAGACGGATTCTTCACCAGCGAAGTCCGCCTCTCCACCCAGGTCAGTTTCATCACCGAGAACAGGTTCCCGGAGATCAGGCGAAGGAACGCCCCCCAAGCATCCGGCTGGGACAGACCCACCGCCCCGTGAAACGACGCCACCCAAAAGACGTCCGGGGCGGCCGAAGAAGCTGGGACCCCAGCTGGAGCAAAAGGTGAAGCGTCCAATCGGGCGACCGCGGAAGGATCCGGCAAACGGGCCGAAAGCAGTGGATGAAAACGTGGAACAGGACGGAAACAAGAACCTCAAGATAACGGTGGTGTACGGCCGTTCACGGAGGAACAAACGAACGGTGTCCGAGAGCTTCGACCGCCTGACGACGGACTTCCACGACGGCCGGACGGCGGCCGCCTCTGGGATCTTATCCCTCAAATCCAAGACGGGTTCACGCCGCACCAACGCAGCTTCCACAGAATCACCGGAGGACCTGAACGCCGCCGGCCCCCTGAAGGAGCACGCAGAGGACGACGCTGCCCCCTCGAGGAAACCAGGTCGACCGGCCAAGATTAAAATCTCTGGGATCTCGGTCACCGTAACCACGGTGTCTCCCAGGCACCGTAGAATTCAACTCGACAAGGAGTCGGAGCAGCCGCCCAAGTTCACCGACTGTAGGAAAACACTCGTCACTCGGGGGGGTCGGACAATCAGCCCGTCGACGGAGGAAGGTGAGGCCCGACTGCTGAGTCAGCCCGTCGCCGTGCGTCACTCCAAGAGGGTGAGGAAGCCCTCGGTGTGTTTCCTGCACGCCGTGGCCTCGGCCAGCTCCAGGTCGTACAAACACAGCAACGCTCTGCTGCGACGCTCCAAACAGCTCCTGCTCCACAAGGTCAGCAACGAGAGGAAACGGGACGGCTCAGGGGGGGCCGCACCGCACGAGAGACAGACCGCCTCTCAGGACCTCAGCAGAGTCGCCGCAGTGTCGGCGGACTCCATCTTCACCCCAAAGGAGACGCTGCGGTGGTGGGCGGCGTCCGCGGAGGAGCACACGCTGAGTCGGGAGCTCGCCCGGAGAATCCAGCTCCTGTCAGACACGTGGGTGTCGGACGCCGACGACCAGCGGGGGAGGGTAGAGCGGTCGGCGGTCCGGACACTGTTTGACTGCCCCCGCAACAAACCGCGGTCCTGCAGTATGCAGCAGCTCTCCTCCTGGTTCATGCAGACCACCGAGACTCAGTCGCTGGCCATCGTGAAGAAGGCGAGCTCCCGCAATCCCTACGAAGTGATGCACTTCCCTCGGTCGCTCGACCAAAGCCGCGTCTGTCCCAGTCCTCAGGCAGAGCGACTCCGCAAGCACATGAAGAAGTTTGCTCAGACGGTGCCCAAGAGTCCTCGGCAGCATGAGCGGGCTCAGGAAAGGCTGCGCAGGAACAACAGACCCCCTCTGAGGAGGCACGTCGGCGGTCCCGGGAGCGGCAGAGCACTTCTCGAGTACCGGGCCACACTGTTCAGGGCGAGGACCAGGTTCCAAACCCGCAAGGAAAAGGAGAGACGCCGTCGGAAGGACGCACCCGCTGACACGTGCAGGTCGCGTCGATGGACCCGAGAGCCCTCGTCGCCGTCGTCGGGACGCCGGCCCCCCGGGTGCGTCGAGCCGGTGGACGCAACCAAAGAGCAGAAGCTCTGCTCCAAAGCCTGGAGTCCTGAGACGCTGAAGGAATGCAGAGTGTTTCTGAGGAAGATCAACTCCCCCGACAACGACTCCACCGAAGACGAGTGGAACTCGTGCACCGTGACCCTGGAGGACGGCGCCGCTGCGTACGTGTTCTCAGGGGGCGACCGAGACCTGGTGGGAGTCGTCAAAGCTGTGAAGAGGAGGAGCGCGTCCAGAGAACTGACGGCTTCTTCATCTCCGTCCGTCCCGGGGCATCAGAGTCCTGAGGTGGGCTCCTCTCAAGCGCCCCCGGTGAAAAGGCTCAGACAATCGCGAGTGAGGGGCCTGAGTGGGCCGCGATGGTGCGACTTTGTGTTCGGTAAGTTCCCTTTGTCCCTTTGAGCCTTTTTTCCAACGGCCACGCTAACGTCGTCCCCTTTTGTGTTGTAACAGAAAGTTCAATGAAGTAACGAGTCTCCTGTGGTTGAACGTGGTGCCTTTGGACGTGGAGCGGACCACATGGACGGACCCCCCCACAGTGGTCCAGTCTCACCTTAAGCAATTATGTAGCAGTCTAACTTAAGAAAAAGCTTGATGTTGCACTATTTGTATCCATGGTTCTATGGACGGACAGACGGACGGTTTTGTTTGTTGCTGTTTCTTCCTCCAACGCTGTTGCCTTTTCCTTTGTGAGCGAGTAGGTGGGACCCTTACGTGAGTTTGAACGGTGCTTGTACAGGGGCCTTCTCAGGGTGCCTGGACTGGGCAAAAAAAAAAGCTGGACGGCCCTAAAGTACATCTCATTAGCCCCCTCTTGTGTTTAATGTTTGACATTTCACTAATGTTTTAGTCACTGTTCTGTTCTGGGAAAATGTTCAAGTTAATTTAACCATTACCTTTTCACCTATTTTTGATAAATATTTCATCTTTTGAGGCTCGTCTGCAGTGCGTTAGTAGCTCCACTGCTGTAAACCAACGAGCCCAAATCACTTAAGCATTATTTTTGTTGAACTAGAGAACTACAGGTTTACAGGCCCGGATTCACGTCACGTTTAGCACCAGTGAACGTGTCCATACAACCCCCCCCCCCATGGAATGTAGTCGTATTTGAAGAGATGAAGGAGTTTGGTTCATGAAGTTGTAGAACAATTGGGGGTTTTAGGACCTTTTTTTGTTTTTACCCAAAGCCTGTGTCAGATGTGTATCTTGCACTATTCCGTCTGAGATTATTAATCCCGTTTAGATTCCTCCCCCGTATCTATTTTGCACATCGTGTCCCACGCACCCCCTACTGTAAAACTAGAGAATACAAGTGGTGCAATATAGAAAGCCAAGTGTTTTTTATCAGTTTGTAGTGATTCTGTTTCTCGCTGACAGACGAATGGACGAATGTACCCAGTTGTCTGGGATGTCACTGCAGTTGCCATGTAATGTGATTATTAGAACAACCCCAGAAGAGTCTTTTCTACCACAGCATTAGATTTTGACCGCAGACGTTGGCATTGTTCACCTTTTAGTGCAGGCGGGGTCGTTCACATGACCAGAGTGACGTGTTAACACTAAGCCCCCTCCTCCCAGTGAGCGGATCCAGGATGTGTGGCTGTTACAAACAGGTAGTGGACATCCCGTGCCAGACTCCCCTCATATTCATCTTCACTATGGTTGCACAACAGCTGAGGTGCCCCCTGTGTCGAAGACCCTGGTGCTAAATCTGTTGTACTTTTTCTACTGTCCTTTATAGATGCAGTGGAGGTGTCTGAACAATAAAGATTTCTTTGAAATTCCCGGAGCGCTGTGATCAAAACAGACAGTCGCCGTATTTGACCGACTGAGAATTACAGACGACCAGATCAACAGTTTGTTGTGGAGATTCACCGACCTGGTGGGGGTCTCCGTCCTCGGGGCAGCAGCGACACCAGGACTCAATGAACAAACACATACTTTTATTACTTAAAACGACAAATGACAACGTGACGACACAGTATGAAGGAAATGTTATGACACGTTTTCTTCGTCATTAATGACGGTGTTCAGATCCAGTTTGGTCTTCTCCAGGCCTGCGGTCTTGGCCCTGCGGGAGGGACGCAACTCGGGGACGTTTGCTCCATCGCTGTTGTCGAGGACAAAGAGGATGAATGAGAGGACGATGCGCACACACACACACACACACACACACGTCCCAGAGAGAACCCACCTCTCCTTGGATGACTCCACCCTCCTGGCTTTCCTCCCCCCTCGTGGGGCGCTGGCTTCCCTCTGGCCTGTGCACACAATCGCTCAGGTTAACCCCCCCCCCAACGACAAGCAGTAAACACACTGAATGAGGAACCAAGGGCCCGTGTGAACTCTGACCTCACTGATTTCAATAGAGCAGGGGTATCAACTGGCCCCCTCCCCTGCTCCCACCTCAGTCAGTCTGACGAGCTCCTGACCAGAGTCAGACACCTCGAGGACCCCCCACTCCTTTACCCCCCCCCCCGATTGTACTCTTTAAATATCTATGAAAACACTAATACTGGTGTCAGCCGAGATAATTCAACGTCAAACGTGAGGGACAATGATGCAGTTCTAGTTACTATGGTAACGAGATCGCTCACTGAGGTTCAACGTGACAGATGCAGAAGAAACACTCAGGACTTTAAACCTCTGACGCTGTTGTGAGATGTCAGTGGAAGAGGTCAAAGGTCAGAGGCCTGACGTGAATGAGGGTCTTGTTGCCTGCGTACCGTCTGCGTTGACGTCCAGCGGCTGCAGCGCGGCGCTCAGGAGCTCGGCCTGCTCGCCGGAATCCACCAGCTGCTGCATCATCTTCTGCAGCGCTCGCAGACACACTTTGTCTTTGACCACCTGCGGACGAGGAGGAGGAGGAGGAGGAAGGAACTCAGACGTCTGTGGACCCGTGGTGGAAGCTGATGGACGATTGAAGACTCGTCTTCTCACGGGACACAAACTGTTTTCAATAAACGCTCATGTGATCCGACCCGACCGAGGGTCATGTGACCACGTCAGTCTTACCTGCGCCAGCTGCTGCAGCAGCGTGTGCAGGTCCTTCCGGACCGTCTCGTCCCTGCTGAGCTCCAGCAGCCTCAGAGTCTTGGCGTACAGACGCACCTCGGGGGCTGTGGGGTCCTTCAGCATCTCCCCACAGAGACGGAGAGCCAGGTAGTCATGGACACACACCTCCTGGGGGGGGGGGGGGGAGACAGACACACACGGCGATGACTCGACTGACAGGTGCTGTCAGTCTGCTGCACAACTTTCCATTCCTAAATATAAGAGCAGTGCCCCCCCCCCCGTCGTAATGAAACGTAGAGTAACTTCTGCTAATGGACCAGATGATTAAATGTTGGTGATGTTCTGGAACCTTCTGGTACCAGGACTCTAGAAGGATTCTTCCTCTAGAACTAGAGGTCAGAGGTCATGATTAGCGTAACAGCGGTTCTAATCATTTGTTTCTCCAGGAGGTTGGATGAGGAGCTGGATTCTTTTCACGTGCATCGTCTTGTATCCATGGAGACAAACGATGTGATGACCTCCAGGGTCCAGTGACCCCTCTTTGACTCGACTGAGTGTTGATCGTTCAGTCGAGTAGAAACAAAATCACCCTGAAAACCAGAAACTGGTTCTTTGTGAAGTAAATGAAATCTGCTCCTGCAGTAGACAAGAGGTCACTGGGAGGTCATGACCTTTGACCATCAACAACACACCCCCGGTCTCACCTCGGTGTTCGCAGACGGCTGCACCAGCGCACTGGGACGAGTCAGTTCCACAAACAACTCGACCACGTTGTTGACGTCCACCTGAGCCAGCGGGGACGTGACCGGGGCGTTGAGCAGCGTCCGCAGAGTCGGCAGGAAACTCTCCTCCACGACCTCCTGGTGACCTCTGCAGCGACAGACACTCATCAGATGACCTCCAGGACCATTTCACCCCAAGAACCGTCGTCCTTCTGTGACATCAGCGCGCGCATGTGAATTGTCGCTAATCGTCGTGAATCGTTTCTACCACAGTTCCTGTCCCTCTGACTGGGGGGGGGGGGGGGGGGGGGGGGGGGGGGGGGGGGGGGGGGGGGGGGGGGGGGGGGGGGGGGGGGGGGG
>JBBMJM010000023.1:2481852-2494520 GCA_037832705.1 Centriscus cristatus
ACACACACACACACACACACACACACACACACAAAGCTGTGCTGTACATTCATTCCTGATTTTTACGTCGTGGAAATACACAAAAGCCTCGATGAGTCGTCGCCGATCACAATGTCAACGACTTGTGAGCCTCGTGTTTCGGTGAAACCCCTCAGATCAAGTCTTCTTGATCCTTTTCTCTAACGTCTCTAACGCTAAAGAAGAGAAACATCATTTTCACCTTCAGTCTTGTTGCCCTCTGATTTCCTGAACGTGTCACCAGAAAGGAACAGATCAGCACTTCAGAGATCAGCGCTGACGAAGGAATATCTGCGAGTCTTTAAAAGCAGGAAGTAAGACGGAGCACTGAAAATATATTTGTGTCTGACACACACACACAGCTAAGGCGGGGGGGTTTCAGGACCTCTGCGGTAGGGTTCCACAGACTTTCGACCTCAGTGTCACATGCTTCTCTTTATCACAGGCAGAACTCCCAAAGTGAATATTGTCCTCCCTTTGTCATCTGCCTGCGAGATAAGAGCGATAAGAGACGGAGTCGTGTTAGCACTTCACACAACAGCCGACGTCGAGGGAGGGACTGTTGACTTGACAAAGGGACAAAAGAGAAAAACCCTCGTTTAAAGAGGATGGAGCTGTGTTTCATACAGCCAATGTCATGTCGACCTATGTCAGCGTGTAACGGACGAATACGACGTCCCGTCTCTCATCACTGCTCCGCTCGGACCTTTCACCGTATTCAATTAGTTGGTTCTAGTTTGGTCCACCTATCTGTCTGCGGACGGCGTGGGAGGGGTTTGCAGGTCATTCTAAGCCCTCCAGCCTTGGGCTAAGTTACAAGTGAGCAGGTGTGTATGTGAGCGCCGCTGTGTGAGGGTGGATATTGGGTCAGGTCAAATGAATGTGTGTTACCATGGCTGCCGGGCTTTGTGGTGTTTTACCTTTGTTGACTGCCTCACCTATCTCCATTAATGTTCAAGCCATCTCGTGACGCACAAAAGCACAAAAACACAAAACCACAAAACCACTGCCTCCGCTACCACGACCCGTTCAGCCTGCCCCAAAGTAGTTTGCTCAGTGGTCTCAGGTGATTGGTCGGTGAGAGCAGCGTAGTGATTTAGGGATTTAATGTGCTGTGGATTTGTCCGTTCTGAATGCTGTCAGTGTTGGAAAATCACTGAATAAGAGGTTTATGTGTAGGAAGCCGATTTCTGATTGTACTCTCCTCTTCCTCTTATGCAGGATTTAATGAACACACACACACACACACACACATACACAGCTGAAGATGTGAAAAGTTCAACACCCTCTTAAGGCGAAACGAGTGTGTAGGATGAATACATATAACTTCAAGTAAAGTGCATATACATGAACATGTGACCTACTTGGGTTTCGTGAACCTTGAGCTGGACTGTTCAGGGTTTACAGCCTCTCAGTCTTGCTGATAAGGGTCAGAGGTCTTAAGGGATCTGAGTAACTCAACAAAACAAGATTGTAAAAGCGCTGATAGCCGAGGACGTCCTGGGGATGTGTACAAAGGGTTTAACATTCACTGAAACTCATCAACCTATTTCTCGTCTTCTTTGTCCTCCTCAGATCTGATTGGATGATTTTAGCAGAATGACAGCAGAAGACCCTGCTTCCTCCTTGACCATGAGCAATAACGCTGCCCCTTCCAAGCCCTCTGGTGCCTCCCACCACTCGCTCCATGGGCAGATCTCTGTCCCTGAGGGTGTTGCCGGGGCTCCCAACGAGGCTGCGCTGGTGGCGCTGATGGAGCGCACCGGCTATCGTATGGTTCAGGAAAACGGCCAGCGTAAATACGGCCCTCCCCCGGGTTGGAATGCCCAATCTCCTCCACGAGGATGCGAAATCTTTGTGGGCAAGATCCCCCGGGATGTTTACGAGGATGAGCTGGTCCCAGTGTTTGAGTCTGTGGGACGCATCTACGAGATGCGCCTGATGATGGACTTCGATGGGAAGAACCGTGGGTATGCGTTTGTGATGTACACCGAGAAACACGAGGCCAAACGAGCTGTGCGAGAGCTCAACAACTATGAGGTGCGGCCTGGTCGGCTGCTGGGGGTTTGCTCCTCTGTGGACAACTGCCGTCTTTTCATCGGTGGCATCCCGAAGACCAAAAAGCGCGAGGAAATCCTGGAGGAGGTCTCCAAGGTGACAGAAGGTGTTCTAGACGTGATCGTTTATGCCAGCGCTGCAGATAAGATGAAGAACCGTGGTTTTGCCTTTGTGGAGTATGAGTCGCACCGTGCAGCTGCCATGGCCCGCCGGAAGTTGATGCCTGGGCGTATTCAGCTATGGGGCCACCAGATTGCAGTGGACTGGGCTGAGCCAGAGATCGATGTGGATGAAGACGTGATGGAAACGGTGAAGATCCTGTACGTCCGGAATCTAATGATGGAGACCAGCGAGGAGACAATAAGACAGGTGGGATTCACCAGTTCAGTATGTCAGCAGAACCAAAGAGAAGTGGCACTGACCCATCTTCTGTCCGTGTACTAGGTGTTTAGCCAGTGGAACCCCGGCTGTGTAGAACGGGTGAAGAAAATCCGTGACTATGCCTTTGTTCACTTTACCTCCCGTGACGACGCTGTGCTGGCCATGGACCACCTTAACGGCACAGAGGTGGAAGGCTCCTGCGTTGAGGTGACGCTCGCCAAGCCTGTCGATAAAGAGCAGTACTCACGCCAGAAGGCGTCTAAAGGGGCTTCTGCCAGTCCAGAGGCTCCGCAGCAGAACTTCATATACCAGTGTGATCCCTACACGTTGGCCTACTATGGTTATCCCTACAACACCCTGATTGGACCTAACAGGGACTACTTTGTCAAAGGTGAGAATGCATCTTTTTACTCCGAAAGCCACCGTCTTTCATCAGCATTCGATTTAAGATCGTGCGGCTGTCGCCGACAGCAGAAGCCCGCTGTCAATAGAAGACGATGATTGAACGTTGATGGATGAGATACATGTGTTGGTGTAGATATTATTGATGTTGAATCCATCATGATTTGACTTGAATGTGGCGAAAGCTCACTTGAGTAAACAAGAAAAAAAAACCAGCAACCCTGAGTTACCCAGTTAATCAGACATGGCAGGTGGATGAGCCAATGAAAGCTGCTGGTTGATTAGAACGCTCTGTGGGTGCTCGCAGGAAAATCGATTTGCCTTCAACAATCATTGTGTTCTGGTTTTCTCTCCAAAGGATCCCCAATGATACAGTACAATGGTAATCTCTCACATCCTTATTTCTCCCTTTAATTCCTTCAATGAACAACGAGCTCTGTCACCATGTTACGAACTGTACATTTTCTAACACCATCTTTTTCCTGCTGCACTGTCACCTCCCATTTCATGTTGGGTTATTGCAGAGATAGCGACAAAGCAGAGGACGACAACACTTTACAGTCCCACAAACATCCGTCACGTCACGAGTCGGGACAGTGTTGAAGGAGGACGAAACAGCTATTTTTAAAAAAGCTCAATGTGACATTGCTTAAAGCTTTTCATGAGGAACTAAAAGAGCCAGCCAAGTTTCCTCCCCCGCCACCTCATAGTCCCAAATCCCAACTCCTGTAATCGTATTACTTATTGTATCTTAAGCAGGTACTGTGAGAGGTCGTGGTCGTGCTGCTGCAGGTAACCGTACCCCTGGACCTCGGGGGTCGTACCTTGGGGGTTACTCTGCTGGTCGTGGCATCTACAGCCGCTACCATGAGGGCAAGACCAAGCAGCCCGAAAAGCCCTATGAGCTGATGCCCAGTCTGGAGCTCGCTGCTTCTGTCAACCCAGTTTCCATCAAACCTGGCACAAGTCAGTGGGATAGACCCAGCCCTTCATGTCCTCGCCCATCTCCAATCCTCTTCTGAACTGTTGTACACGGCTTTCTTTCCTTTCTCATGGCTTTGAAGACATGTTTGGTGGTTGCTGGATGGTTGTCTGCAGACGGACTGGTTTTCTTTTTACAGCCAAACCCCGCATGCAAGACCAGAAAGTAATCACAGAGCCATCTCCGCCATTCTTTCCTTTTCCCACAAATCTGTCTGTGTGTTCAGACAGAAAACAGCATTGTACTTTGACCTGCCAGATGGCCTCGTTGTTGTGTGGTGAGATGATAAATATAATGCGCAAACGCCATTTAATGACTTTTAGAAGCCAAAGTACTTCAGAAGCCGTTAGAGAGTCACTTATCACATGTGGTGATGACTCAGGGTAAACAGTAGCTATGGAACATTCTTATTGGCCAGTGTAATGCTTTGGGAGGAGACGGCACATTGGCCGAAGGTCAATTTGAGCCCCCCCATATGAAGACTCACCCTGGCTCGGTGTGAAAACACAACAACAGTGTTTCGTGTCTGAACGCAGCTGCAGTCATATGACCAGTGCTCACATCTGCCTTCACTTCTGCTGTCAACTCCAACTCTTGACTGAGCGGCCACCTTCTGGGAGTCAGGCCACCTTCTGGGAGTCAGGCCACCTTCTGGGAGTCAGGCCGCTTGAAAAGGTCCCTGAAGTCGTCAAAAATATTCCTGGACTCGCTGGTCCACAGCGGCTTCAGTCAAGATCGGAATTGCTTTTCTTTACTAATGTGTCGAGTCCTGTCGCTGAAGGAGTGACACTGTAACCGTAACCCCCCAGTCACATGACATTTGCATCAGGGAAAGGGAAAGGGACCGTAAACATGAACCATCAGAGCTTCTGCTCCGATTGTATCTGTACCCAGGAATGTGGCAGTGAATGTTGTAGGGCAGCTTCTTTTTCAGAAGTACTTCCTGGTGGAACATTTATCTTTCTTTCTGGGAAACATTTCATTTGCTTGTGTGGAACCAAACTGAAAGTATGCGATCAGAAGGATACTTGTCTTGAGTGAGCATTTCGTGTTTGATGAAGGTGTTTGTGTCGGAGCGAGGCGTCGCAGCCCCTTCAGTCTGAACCCAGGCGGGGGTCGCTCTCGGCCCTGATCTGTGTGGAATCACAGGATCATCAGCAGATTGAAAAGACTTTTGTCCATCTGAAACAATGACGGACGTTGTGTGCATTCTTGGGGGGGGTGCGTGCATGTGTGTGTGTGTGTGCATGTGCATGAGCATTGGGGTTAATCCGCAGCTGAGCACCGTCATAAGCCGAATCACACTCCAACACCTGTTTAGCTTATTGTGTGTTCTCCTTCTTCCTATGTTGTTTCCTTCAAACCTTCAGCTCGTCTCCATCTCTTCTAACAAGTTGTATTCAGCTCGCATGCGTCCGTGTCCGTGTCCGTGTCCGTGTCCGTGTCCGTGTCCGTGTCCGTGTCCGTGTCCGTGCGTGTGTCTGCCTGGTGTCCACAGGCCTCCATACCCTCATACACGTGTCTCTCGATGCGCAGTGGCCTTGCCGGCTCTCGGTGGGCAGTACCCAGTGTTCAGTGCGGCTCCTGCAGCCAAGCTGATGGAGGAGGGCAAAGTGCACACCGTGGAGCATCTCATCAATCCTCTGGCCATGCAACACCCCGAACACACCACTGCACCTGCTGCTGCCGCCGTCTTACCCGCGGTCTCTACACCGCCACCTTTTCAGGTGTGTGAGTCACAGACATGATCTGTTTTCCCGATGAAAATGTGATTGAAAATGTTCAATATACACAAGACACATCGTCTTCCTCAGGCTTCACAGAAACATCATCGGGGGCAACGTATCACCCGAAAGCTGGTGTCCTGCATCAGACAAAGTCCTTAGACTGACGTTAGCGTGAGCATACAGGTTTGGGCTAGAGGCAAATTATTAGAACGTCCAAGAACTATCCCCAGCAGGTGTTTATAAATCAGGAACCCGCCAGCAGTCCCATAAATCGTAGAAATACAGAGCACAGGTCATTTAGGTCATTATGCTGAAACCTGGAAGGGGCCCTGTGGGCGAGGACATACACACCAAACAGAACTTAACTTGACTGGTACGGCCATGGCTTCACCGCACTGCACAGACGGACTTATTTGACCATATCTGGATGATTAAAACCCCCAAAGGGTTTTTTTTTCAAGGATTCGCTGCTCTTTGTTGCAAAATACATTGGCCCTTGATGATGACCTCGTCACATGTCAGTGAGCTCCAATCCTCAGTCCCATCTGAGGACCTTTGAATAAAGCAGGTGTTTTCCTCCAGTCAGTGGATGAACGGTGAACGTGTCTCTCTCTCTCTCTCTCTGGGACCTGCCCCAGGGTCGTCCCATCACTCCCGTCTATGCCATGGCCCACAACGTGCAGCGTATCCCAGCCGCCGGAGGCCTGTACGGAGCCGGATATGTCCCCATCACAAACTACGCCGCCAACACCGCAGCTCTGGCTGCTCTGCAGAAGAACGCAGCAGTCGCTGCGGCAGCATACGGGGGATACACCGGGTACGCCGTGCCGCAGGCCTTCCCTGCGACCGCCTTCCAGCTGCCTCTCCACGACGTCTACCAGACATACTGAACACGTTTGTGCCTGTGACTGAACAACGGTCGGAGCAGGAGAAAGACATCGATGAAAGAACTTGTGAAGAACTCTAAAGTGCTGCTCGAAAATGAATCTTCAGAGCGTGGACGGTGAAACCTTAGCAGCCTGACAGCTCCCACCTGTCCCACCTGTCCCACCTGTCCCGCCTGTCCCGCCTGTCCCACCTGTCCCACCTGTCCCACCTATCGGCTTCGGTCTGTTCGGGCTCTATCGTCCACTTTTTGACGGGCTAATTATGCAAAATCACAGCTGCCATGGAAGACGCAGTGGTGACAACATCCCCCTGGTGAGCGTCACTACCAGAAACAACACGGGCTCCGCCCCCCTCCCTCACACAACGTGTTGCTATGACAACACTGAAGGTACAGCCAAGTATTTATGAAGAGATACAGATGTAACACTTTATTCTCTGTAGGTTTTAAGTCAACCTGACAAATGGAGCGATACTTGGGGGGTGAATACAACTGGTGCATCAGAAACTACTGACATGAGCGGGACCACTGAACACAGCCTTATCTCCCCCTTCTGGATCCACTTGTGTATGCTGGACCAGTAGATAGTGTAGTGAACTTGCCGTCCGTCCATGCTGGTTGAACCTGCCTGTTTGGTACTTTTCCTTTTGTTTTTACTTTAAATGAAGGTTTGATGTGACATGTTGCCTTTAATTACTTGCTTGTTTCTGTGCCTCTGCTCTAACATATGTTGCGGTTTGTTTAAGGTTGTTAAAGGTTCCCAGCTAAGAGATCCTTTTATTGCAGACAAATAGTGTGTGTGAGACACAATGGAAGTGTTTTTCTACGACAGACAAATGGGGTAACATGGTGAGCGTAGAGAAGTTGGGGCCCTGAGACTGAACAGTCGTCGTTGTTGTTGTTTTCTCTCATTTACTGTGTGTGTGTGTGTCTTCATGTTTGATTGTTAGTATTTGACTCTTGAACAGTGAACAAATAAGGGGGCATTTCTCCTCGAGGACGGGAGCACTCAGTGCTTGTCCGCCTGCGAACCAAAAAGACTCGTGACATTAGACAGATGTTCTGGGGCAGCGGCCCTGTGCTGTGACCTCTGGGCCGTTCCCGACCGTGAGGGAAGGCTTCCATCCTCACGAGGCACCGGGTACCTGTCGAGTCCTAGTTCCAGTGAAGCTCACTGACGGCGTTTTCTGAATGGAGGTCCGATGGGACCAGATGACCTCTCTCCTGTCGTCTCCCCTCTCATCCCTCGAGCAGTGACACTCCATATATCTCATCCTCTTGAGTCCTTGTTCTCCCAACTGTGCTTGACCAAGGTGCACTTAAAGGTATTTATAAGGGGCAAATGTTTGCCCCGTTCAGATGAAGAGATCTCCTCAGCGTGTTAACGGGGCTCCGTGTGGGACTGTTTCCCTCCATCGTACACATCACGTCAAATAACGTATGGCACTTTTTTCAACTCAAACAAGTGTGTTCAGGTGGAAACAACTGGAGTGAAACCTCGTACACACGTGTTCACGTAGCCGTGGAGGGCGTGTACGACAGCACATGTGTATGTGAAAGCCGCCGCCCATCAAGTCACATGACAGACTCCCCATCCTCATCTTCATCCTGCATACGGCCACGTGACGCATATCTGGAAACTATTTGTTTTCCTCCAATTTTACCTTTGGGAATTCAATGTTGCGTCACCCGTTTACGACCCCCCCCCCGTGCCCTGATGCCCCGAGGATCTTCCTCCTATGGTTTCACTTCTGTCCGCTCTGAACTGGATTTCACTTTGAAACAAACTGGTGACACACAGCTTTTGTTCTTTTCTTGCGTGATAACAATAAGTCAGGATATATTTAATATATGCATTATGTCTGTTGTGTATGACGTGACAAGAAAAGGTCTAATATATTCTTAAAGAGATAACTTTTCTTTATATATATATACACACACACACACACACACACACCTTGTTTAGGGATGTTAAGTCAGAATAACAAAAACTAGATTTTTTTTTTTTTTCCTGCCAAAGTGTCCAATAGTTTTTACACATTCCACGTCGTTGTGCTTTACTGTTGTGTCATGTTTATTTCTGTTTTGGAACGTTTTCAGTGTTGTCGGTGGGAATGTGAAGGTTTTCTCTACTGGTGGTTCGTCGCAGTGTTCCTGAAGCTGCAGCTCCACACTAAGCAAGTCATCATCACAGTTATGGCGAAGCCATCGCAGCATCAAACCGCGGTTCAACTCGGTGTTCTACAGAAGACCTCCCAGCTCCCAACCCTAACGCGTGCATTTCACCCACACGACAGCAGAACTGCTGTGTCTGGTGTGGAGCTCGAGGCCGAACACACACGTTACCATGTGAATTGTCCTACAACGTGCCTTATTTGCCACAATGTGCCCTGTGCTTGACCTTTGTAGACCTATGCAGACTTTCTTCTATCAGTACATTTGTCTAAAAAGCTTTTCTGCCTTGTTATATTTATAGTGAAAAAGTAGATGAATAAAGCATTTTCAAAAGAATACAGCAGTCATGCTTTTTTTATCTGACCTGTCTCCTTTCACACCAATGTGTGAACCTGATCCCAAACTTCTCAACAGGACCTCACATGGGATCATAATTTAGATCTGAAGAGTCACAAGACTTGGAAGGGAAATATTCCTGCTACATTGAGAAATACATCTCTTCTTTTACCCTCTTTATGTTGCAAAATAGGGGTCAACACTAGCACCTCACAGCAAGAAGTTGCCTGGCTTCCCCCAGCCTCAAAAGCACGCCAGGTGAATCGATTCCTTTAAAATGAACGTTTGTCTGTCTACATGCCAGAGCTGCAATGCAGTGGTGACAGCTGGGATCGACTGCAGCACGAACCGCGACCCTTGACAGGAGCCAGCAGAAGATGGCGAGCAAACCTTACTCATAAAGATCCTTACCGGTAAATCTACCCGCCGTTTGAACTGGTGGTGATTGGGGTCACAATTACCTCACAAACCACAGAAGGAAAAGGAAATGCTGTGTCAGCTACAGGGACCATAGACTTACTGAGGAGAGGACATCAACCTCTGTGAATGGAAACCCGTCCCCCACTTCATCCATCAGCTCTTAGGCAACGTGGCGTGGTGGAGCGAGAGCACGTCGTCTAGAGAATGTTTCATAAACTTCTCTGTGGTGGGTCAACTTTACTCCAGAAACATGTTGTACTCCAGCAAAGAGTTCAGGGAGGGTGTAAGAACACAAGCGGCCTTCATTAGGGAGAACAATGTGTGCAGGAGGGCACGGCGTTCTCTTACAATGTCACTGGAACACTGAACATACAACCTGAACATTTGTCTGTGAGAAATTAGAATAAAACCATCATGTTGTCTATTTCATTTGGACGTGTTAAAATCACATATGATATGATGAGATAAGGCTTTATTGTCCCTAAGTGATGGATTTACACAATACGGCAGCAAAGTTGTTGTTGTTGTTGTTGTTGAGAAAAAAACAGTAGTCTAGATAATTAGCACACATGCCGTATTTACAGGTTTAACAGAACTCAAGGTGAACATGCAATACACGATGTGAAACTAAGGGCAAATGAGAATGTTAAAAATATATTGTGATAATGTTGCAGAATGTAGGACTGAATGTAAAACAAATTACTTTGACCACTACCTCTCTTTTACACCGTCAGACAATCGTGGGCAGCTTCAGAACTTCAGAAACGTATTCGAGTCAATGCTGCCATCTGCTGGCAAAGTACTGAAGTAGGAACAGGCTGAGGGAGACAAACGTTACCAGACCCAACTACTATTTATTAGGACAATTCCATTCTGACAAATAGATATTTACCATTCAACATGTTGAGGAAAATATTATAACCGATTGATTCATTTCACACTGATTAAAAGCCATGGAAGGTTAGTGAAGGAAAGGCCGGGAAAATAAATTAAACTGAATATCTGTGTTCATTTGTAAGGCATAAAAAGTGTGTAGGTCATTGTTATTGTTATTGTTGTTACATTTTCCCTCGCAACCACATCGGTATGTGCGTACGTTCCCATTTCCCATTAAACATTGTTTACACACAAGGCAGTTACCGTAAAAAAAAGAAAAAAAAATAAAGCACAATACAACACGAGTTCCTGTCAATAGACTACAACTCCCATGATGCCACAGACGCGATTCGCGGTGCTTAGCGTTTGCGCCGCCGCTGCTGTTTTTGCAGATTTACAAACGTGCGACTTGACCACCTGCGGTTGCGCAGCCCATACGGGCAAATCCGGATTGTATGTACATCTACGACAATGCGACGGCGCTGCTGAACGTAACCTCGGTTTAGATTTGGCTTAAAGGAGACGCAACAAAGCGCACAAAATGGTTGCGCTCCGGGGCCGCGTGAATAAGTAGGTTTACTATAGCTTTAAGAACGCGAAAACAGTGGCTGCTTCTTTAAAAATAATGTAATATCGGGTTATTGTTGAATATATAATGAAGAAAAGTTTTCAATTACTAATCTGTTAAGTGCTGTATATAATTCGCGACGAACCCAACGCATTCATAGAAAATGCCTCCCTGTTGGATAAAGGCCTCTTGCACTGAAAACGTATTTAAACCACATTTTTCCGCCATTTGCAAGTAAACCTGCTTAACTCTGTGCGGAATTAGAGGCCGGCTGAAGTGTCTTCGAGGGGATGGAACCGACTGGCGACCGAAATGAGGACGTAAATAACGGCGAAGACCCGGCGGAGGACAAGGCCGCAGAGCAGACACCGGCCCCCAGTGCGCTAGTTACCCCGCGTAGGGGGCTCAGGGAGCGGGCGGCGTGTCGCCCGAGGTCCGCCGTCTCCGCGTCAACGGCGGACTTTAACGGGACGGTATCCAGCCCGCAGAGCTCAGGACGGGTGTTGAGAGATCGCTCGACAAGGGCTGTGCCAGCCTGGTTGAAGGACAGCAAGAGTGACGAGGACGAAGACGAGCCGAGCCCGGACACCGGCGCGAGCAAGCGGCGAAAAGTTTCCAACTCCCGGAGAAAGAAACCTTCGGAATCGGTGGCTGCGACCGAGCCCGGCGCGGGGGTCGCAGGTGACACAGAGTACGTATGTAAAGGTGTCCTGTGCTCGATGTGTGTCACACATGTTTTCACCATCTTCACATTAAACTCATGTCAATGTTGTCAGGTCGTGTCAAAAACACGCCTTCAGCAAAGTGCGTCCCCCTCTCTGCAGCTCTCAGCATGGGGAGGGTGGAGGGGGCCCTACCTGGCTGCTGAGAGTTTAATTGAACCTGTGTGCAATATGTGTGTGTTGTTCTTCTCCCTCTGCAGCTCGGAGGACTCCAGGAAAGCTGCCCCGGAGGCTGAAGGTAACGACACACTGACCTGAGCTGCATCATTTGTGTATTTATTTCAAACTGGTGTGTGTCCTGATGGCACATTGTGCAGCTGTCTCCTCCAAGCGCCCTCCAGCCCAGACGAGAGCAAAGCCCCCATCAGGCAGGTCCACCCTGGACTCGGGGCGGCCGGAGTGTAAGACTGAGCCTGAACTTGAGAGTCAACCTGGTGAGCAGCGCGTCGGTCCCATATCACATCGTAGAGACACACGAGCTCTGCTGCCGTCCTGCAGGCTGTCGACTGCGCTCACCTTCGTACCTTCGTGCTCACGATGGAACATTTCCCAAACATCAAGTGGAAATAGTCATGTTTTTCTGTCTGTCTGCTTCTCTTGTAGCTGAAAACCAGTTGAACAGTGATGGAAAGTGTGAGATGTGAGTACCTTCTTCTCACCAGCATGTTAGTCATGTGTTCAGCCTGCAGCAGATCAGGTCGACGTCTGTGTACGGTGTGTTGACCTGACACGGATCTGTCGGGTGACGATCACAAAGTGATTTACTCTTTTCTTGTTGTTTGTTGACGGCGGGCGGGTCTCACCTTTCTGCTGTGTTAGTAAAAAGAAAGAGGTGGAAAGTGAAGAGGATGCTGAAGCAGCTCCGGATGAGGAGGAACCGGAGTCGCAGGTGGACGTCAGCTACGAGCCCCAGAGTCGGAGGTGAACTGGACTCAAGAACTTCACTTGGCTTCCTTGTTGGAAGTGTAAAGTTCTAATTCAACTCATCATTTAATTTTTCATCAGTGGTGGAGAAGATGAAGAGGACAGCAGCGACGAAGACGTTCCTTTTAGAGACGACTTAAACGATCAGAGCTACGACCCGAAGGCTGAAAGGTGTGTGTGTGTGTGTGTGTGT
>JBBMJM010000023.1:2538361-2548415 GCA_037832705.1 Centriscus cristatus
GCCATTCAGCTCACCTTCAAACAGGTACGGGAACCAGCGTCCCCCTCCTCCACTGCTCGCTAATGGATGCTGAAGTTGAGCATCCATTTATTTTTCCTTTTCCAATTTTCTAAAGTTTGAGACATTTAAACAAAACGTCTCACTGTTGACAATCAAATGGTGAATGAATGAATGTTTGTAACATGTATGAATGATTGTGATGAATTCGTCAGCAGTGAGACGGGTGTCACCATGACACTGTTCTCGCACTACTCGACTCCACTTAACATGTCACTTCCGTTACAACTCGCCATAGCAACGAAGACCCTCTGTCCGTGGCCTTCAGTTTGTAGATGTCACGCGTTAGCATCGACTTGTTACAGTGTTCTTAATTAATATTCCATCAGCATGACTTGCATCCTCACCGTCTACCTGCAGGTGTCCAAGAACTTCAGTGAGGTTTTCCAGAAGTTGGTTCCAGGCGGCAAAGCAACGCTGGTGATGAAGAAGGGCGACGCTGAAGGCAACCAGTCCCAGGACGAGAGCGAGGGCGGTGCCGACAGCGAGCGGGGCTCCAGCTCTCAGAGCAGCGTTCCCTCCGTGGACCAGTTCACCGGAGTCGGCATCAGGGTACGAGACAGACCGCACATGGTTATTACTTCCAAATTGTGTGAATTGAATCCTGTGTTATTCTGTGGAAGCGATTCGATCACGTAAACGGTTCAAAGCTTCTCGAGCCCGTCAGTGAAAATAAGACCTGTGGACGATCTAACACGCCCCACGCGCTGTCCTGTGTAGGTGTCGTTCACAGGGAACCAGGGCGAGATGAGAGAAATGCAGCAGCTGTCCGGCGGCCAGAAGTCTCTGGTGGCGCTGGCGCTCATATTTGCCATCCAGAAATGCGACCCCGCCCCTTTCTACCTGTTCGATGAGATTGACCAGGCTCTGGACGCGCAGCACAGGAAGGCGGTGTCAGGTGAGCTGCAGTGCTGCGCCTCTTCTGGTGACGTCACTCGAAAGGGCGAGGAGCAGAAATACAAAGGGCTTCTTCTTCTTTGCCTTCCAGACATGATTGTGGAGCTGGCAGGACACGCTCAGTTCATCACCACCACCTTCAGGCCCGAGCTGCTCGAGTCCGCTGACAAGTTCTACGGCGTCAAGTTCAGAAACAAGGTGAGTGGCGTCGCCTGGAGAACCAAAACAGAAAGATGTAGGTTCAGTCAACGGCTGGTCGTTAACAAGATGACGTCGTCAGAGAAACGAGCCCATGGCAGAGTTTGTGTTGGAGACGAGTGATGAGGCGCGATGGAATGAAATGATCCTTTGTTGATCTGTGAAAGAAATGTCCTGTTGACACCAAAGACGATTCGAACCACCGTACCTCAGCAGCAGCAGCCATCTTTGTTGTGTATACAACCGTCGTCATCCTAATAGGCCCCGCCCACAGACGGGCTCTGAGCTCTACATCAGATAGAAGCATGGGATTGGTTCAAACTGACGTCGGATGCAGCTGGAACAGAAGTGTCAATGGGCCTGAACGGGTTGTTACGTGTGACCTTTGTTTGGCAGGTGAGTCACATCGACGTGATCACAGCTGAACAGGCCAAGGACTTCGTGGAGGACGACACCACCCACGGTTAACGGCACTCTTCAAATCCTCCTGCAGCACGGACACACACATACAGACAGCGTGTTTCCGGTGGACTCTGCTCAAAGCAGCTTTTAGGTTTTTTTTCCCTCAGATGTTTGTCAGTGAGGCTGGAATCAAACCCTCACAGACAATTTCTGGAAAGTTGTACCTCGTTTCCTTCTACATTCTAGTGAGAAATGTTCCATGTTGACATCGAAGGAACGAGGTTCTGTTGACAACACACCGTTCTGATGTGAGATGGATGCAGGTTGTTGTTTGGTGGAGATGAAACTGATCTGTGGGTCTGTTTGTGTTGACAAATGTTTTACTGTGACGTTTTGTAAAAAAGAGAGAAAACACATCCAGTGATATTTCATTCAGACGTTTTAGCCGTTTGTGCTTCGTGTTTATGGTCATTTTCTATTCCTGTTTTAAGTCATTTCCATTTATTCCACAACACTGGAGAGAAATATTATTTCTCTCCAGTAATATAACACCATAGTCATCTAATTGCATTGTGTCATTTATGAATTCATTCACAAATGCGTTTTACATGTTTTCTTCCTTTTGTTATGTAATTAGAAAAAAATAAAGGATTTTAAAAAAGCTGAACTTTGAAACACCATCAGGTGGCGCTGTGTGACTGCTCTCTTTGTGAAGAGAACGTGAAAGTAGGTCATTACTTTTTAAAAAAAAGATTTGTAGAGACTTATGTCCGGGTATATTTATCTCCAGTATGCACAAACACTAAAGAATTGTCTTGGATCTTCAGGTTCATAATCAGTATTTTCTGCTTTTCGAAGAGTCAGGTGTCGTTCCTTTTTGAGATGCGTGTGCGTTGCTTTCAACTCACTCTCAGCTTTTACACCTGCGTTAAATTAGCGTTTGACACCAATGATCCTACCGAGACCTCATGGGTCGTGTGTGAACATGCGTGGCTGTCATCCAGTGCGACACTGCCTGGCTTTGGCGGCCCGTGGAAAGGTCGCGGCCCTTGAGACGAATTTGTGAGGCCTGTTGAAACGGCGTGGAGCTGCTGCGGCCGCCAGGACTCGCACAGACGTGTGTGTGTGTCAGGCTGTTCATGCGTCACAGCGGGACGCACACCACTTTATTATAGCGGCTGCGCTGCAGAGTAGAAATATGAGAGCCGCTGGAGTCAAATGACCAGGCGGAGTGAACTTTATTTTTGTTGCTCTCAGTTGAGTGAAAAAAAAAAATCAGTTCATTTTCATTTGGCATTTAAAGTTGCATTCATGTATTTATTGTTTTTGGTTAAACTTAAAACAGCAGCAACAGTTCAAAGCAATAAGTGGAGAAAAATACAAACATTTCGCAAGACAGAAGTATATTCTCACCACTAATAGTAACATATGGTACAAAAACTTTCCGGATTGTCCAACAAATACTTATAATAGCAGTTCTAGCAATAGCGGGTACGATGAGACAAAACGGGGGGGTAGTTTTATTAATAAAATATTAATATAAAATGAATATTTTATATTAATGTTAATATAAATTACATAATTATATCTAACATTAATCTAAATATTTTATATTAGTAATATAAAATGCATATTTTATATGAATTAAATGCTAGGTGGATTGATGTGTACTTTATTCATTCCAGAAGGGAAAATGTAAGAGAACTATAGTATAAATCACAGCTGCTGGACAGGATAGTGTGTAACAAGTGGGTAAACTGTGAGAAACATGTACTGTTTGTGATAAACATGTAAATATACAGAATGTCAACAATCAGCGAACATGATGGATCAATTGATGAATTGATGTGTAGTCCCATGCAGTTGATGCGATGTGGGAGTCATCGGGGGGAGGCGGCAGATGTCCATGCCACGCAGTCTGCCGTGATATCGATGGGCGCCGGCTGGCTGGCCGGCGGGTGAGCTGATACGTGCCTTCACTTGGCAAACACGATCAACCCTGCACGCTATCTGTCGCCAATTCAGCTCACACTTCACAACACTGTCGAAGTCTGACTAAAGGCCAAACCCATCTCTCAAACATTTCATTTCGCATCGGTGTCTAATCCCGATTTTTGTGTTTCTGGGGTCAGATGATCACGACAAGCGGTTCAGTTTGTATCATTAAATGTCAACATTTCTTTGTTTCATAATCAGTTTAAATTGAGTCCGAGTTTTGAATGATGACGCTGTCTCTTCCTCGGGTTCCTCCACTAATCCTCCCCCCTCCCTCCTGGATGCTTCTGTCCATTCACTGACAATAAACACCATAACTTTCCTGCCGTCCGCGGCCCCCCGCGCTCACAGCGAACAGATAACACCAGCTCCCATAATCAAGCTCCTTATCATAAAAACAAGCATTAAACTACTGGTTTATACAGTCTACAAATTAATGTGGGTAACAGGTGTGTAGGGAGCACTGCAGAGGCCTCTGGGAGGAGGAGGAGGAGGAGGAGGCCTGTGAAAAGAATGAACATGTCCTTGCACTTCATGGTGGTCCATCTGCTCACCGTGACTTCTCCATATGTGACTATGTCATCCGCCTGTCAGCTGATCAGCCCGTCTGTCATCTGTTGGTGCTCGTCTCCCATCACAGATATGATGTGTTAGCGGTTAGCAATGGAGAGTTGACTCTTTTTGAAGTGTGTTTGCACTGCCGGGAAGTAAAATCAGTGTCTTTTATGATACAGGTTTGCAATGTATATTTGTTGGGGGTTGAACCTGTTACGAATTATTTGTTTAAAAAGCGCGTTTTAGAAAAAAACATGCTATAAAGTTGTTCTCCTTTCCTGCTTCAACCAATTATTTTATATCAGAATCAACTTTAAGGAATTAGCTAATGATTAAAATGTGACTGAAATGTTAAATAATAAAATAAAAATAACATCATTTCATTTGGCCAGCTCGTTGCGGTGCGTCATCAGACAGACAACCATTCACACTCACATTCACACCTAATTAATTAGGCAGTTTAGAGTAGCAAATTAACCTTATCATGCTTTTGCAAGCGGGAGTACCTGAAGAGAGCCCAAACGTTAAGATATCGTGACAAAAAGCACCAAAATATGTCTCATACATCTTAAATTGACATTGAACGACTCACTGTGAAAAAAATTCCAGGTAACCTTGAACGCACCGGCGCCGAATGGACGCCAGCAGCGACTGAATCGAACTAATGTTCCGTTTTCTCAATGTAAAAGACTTCAGTGAGTACAACTGACGTGAAACAAACACTTTTTGTTCTATTTTAGTTCATACATCCCCAGATCTTGAACAGAAGAAATATCTGCCTATTACTTACTGCTTACTATTAGCACAAAGAACCGCTGGAGGTCATTGCTAACAGGTAGCATACCGCTAATAAGGAGCGTGGCTGGTGTTGACTGCTAATTTTAGAGCGCAGCTAATAGCTCATATGTTAGCGGCTAATGTTAGGGTGTGGCTAATGTTAACTGCTAATGTTAGAGTGTGGCTAACGTTACCGTCCAATGCTAGAGTGTGGTTAATGTTAGCGGCTAACATTAGAACAGGGTTATTGTTAGCTTGTCTGCAAGTTGGTGATTTCAGTGGGAAAAAACTGGTGTGAACGAGTCAAGATGTGAGAAGATTCATCCGTTAAATCACATTGAGCAACATTTGCTGTTTGTGCACATTCTTCTTTGAGATCCACAGATATTTTATTTGCACGACTGCTTTCTGCCACGACCACAGACCCTGACTGTCCATGTGGCATTGCAACATGTCTGCGAGATTTAATGTGTGTGTGTCATAGACAGAAACATCTTCCTTTTAATATTCTGTTTGGAACCTTACTGTCAAAATGTTCCAACCAGAAATATAAGTGAGAGTGCTGTGAACGTGAATAGTGCATGTGATCAGCAGCAAGCAATACTAGCCATGTTGTCATTATTGTTTATTGTAATGATCAACATCTTGCGTTGATCAACATCGTCATGGCATCATAGCTGCCTCAGTGTTTCACAGGCTAGCACGTAGGCTAGTTGGTCACATGGTCTTTTTATTCCCGGTGCTTCTCAGTCATGTTTATGTAGCTGAGACCAATTTGCCATCCTGCAGACAGACATTAACCCCCGCTGGCCTGCTGCTGAGCCACAGGGGCCTGACAGGAGGCCCCAGCTCAGACTGGGTGGAACCGCAGCTCAGCAGTAAAACCTCGTCTGCCCGGTATCATTTCTTAATGGCCATTTGAGCGACAAAAGCGCCACACCGTTCAAGAAATGTGCCTTTAATTGAAGGAAACGACCTTGTCAAAATGGGTTTGATGAAAGTCTTCGGTTTCGCCCATCAAAGAGTTGTGGAGGCAGTTTTAAGGGACGTGTGACATAATAAATCCACATTTATTTTACCTTGAAAGTTTGGTTTAAGCCGAGTTAACACTGCACTCAAATGTTGTGCACGAAAGGAACCATGATATAAAAATCAGTATCTATTAAATGATATTTTAAAAAAAAACAAGCAGGTAAATTACAGTTTACAGCAAAAATTACAATAATTTGTGTGGGTGCAATGAGGTTCTATAGGGGATACAAATACGCCTTGGTTTAATGAGAACTGTCGTCGTGGGAGATGGTTAAGTCTGTAAAACGTTTCGTGTTAACAAACTCCTTCGCGTTTAAAGTCTCTCACGTGTGGGAGTGAATCCATTTTCATCGGATCCTGTGTCGTTTGCATTCAACGCTGAATGGTTATAAACCTGCTTCCGCAATCCCTTTCTTTTTATTTTCACCCCCCCGCTCATAACGGACCAGCGACCAGCGATGATTCCGTTTGCTGCCATGTGTGAATGTATAACCTTAGTTTGGGCAATAAAAGAAATGTGGCTGCAGTTGCGTCAGGAATGGTTTGAATTTACAAGCTGCTGTCAGTGATTGTCGGTGCCTCGTTCCTGTTTGAAGGGACGTTTTTTATGAGGTCACAGGTTCTCGGGTTCTCCGACCAAATGCTGCCTGCTTGTTTGTTCTTCTTGTTTTGTTGCTCTCACACTTGAGATTGTTTGCTCTGGCCTGAATCATTACGTGAGTCCACTTTCCCCTGGTTTGCTTTCCGTTCACATGGGGGGAAAATCTGAACGTCACCTCATAACAACCTTCTCTCTGTTGGTTCATCAGATTTCTACTTTGGGGAACAAACAAAGGCAAAAACAAACAAAAGCTTCCTGTGTCAGTGTTTCTGTGACATGACAGAGCTTTGTCGGTCATCGTCAGCCTTGTAATCAAATAATTCAGTTAGATAAAATGGAGGAAAAAAAACAACTCAGATTGGATTAGAACTTTATAGATCCCTCGGGAGACGTTACCAGAGGAAATTCACACTCCAACAGCAGCACTGCAGCAGCACATGTGATAGGACAGAATTTTTTTATGAAAATATACAAGCAGCAGAATAGAAACAGTTTAACCATAAATGTATGGATTAACTATTTGAAATGTGCTTAGATTGATAAATTAACTTAATAGCAGCAGCTCTGGATTATGTGGGGAAAAAAACCCAATTCACATTACGTAATGATTTACAATATTAGCTGATGTTATTCATACCGTTCCATGTGTTCCATGTTTTTAAAAGAACTTTAATAACTTTTATATTCTGACACTTAAAGTTTTATCTGAAGATATTGTCATCGTCCTGAGGTGGGACACCATCTCCTGGGTGTAAGCTATTGCTTCTGGTCTATTTAACCATGTCTAGATAATCGTCCCAACTAACATGAGCGTTGCTGGTTCCACTCAAGCGAAGGAAGCTGAAACAGAATCTTTCTTCTGCGACACAGAAGACGTTTGACCTTCAGCTCAGATGCGTGTAATTGTGTCACAAGTGTTTTCGAAAGAACGTGCGAGTGTCTCTGAACATCAATGCGGGCTGTAATGAGGTTAAAGGTAGACTATTAGAAGGGTTTTAATCAGCGCACTAAGCCCAGTAAATGACTTCACACATGTCCGCTCAAAGCCGCAGCAGAGTCAACATTCCCTGATTCCGGGGAATGTGGAGCAGACGGGGATTCTCAGCTGCGTCCCGCTTCCAGCGTCTCCTGGAAAACCGATCGCTCGGCGGAGGGAGTTACTTATTAGCAAGGTCTTAGTATGGCATTTTACAAGTGGTAACGTGGAATGGATAGTTGTGGTTGTTTTTCTGCGAATTATCGTGTCGCTGAGTTGCAACGCTGATGCTGATCCACTTCACCAACCCACGTTAAGCAGGACGGATAAACCCTCTCGCCGTGTCTCTATCCCTGTAAAACTGGATCGGACTCCTAATTTCCTAATAATCACTGCGAGGCGACACACACACACACACACACACACACACACACACACACAAACGCACACACACAGTCAGCTTAAACACACTTACACAGTCTGTTGTGATCACATGCTGGAACATATCAAACACATTTTCTCTCAGGCATTCACAATATTCCAGGCAGTAAAACTGAATCCTTTTTACACGGCACATAACTGAGCCGGGCAGCAGCAGCAGCAGCAGCCAGCGCCGATTCCTGAGAGCCCATGCTCTTATTTTAGTACGCCGGGTGCTGGACAGGTTTTTAAGCACACACACAAATGTAGGCGCTTCAGATCAGATACACTACATTGGCGAAAGGATTTGCTCACCTGCCTTGACTGGCATATGAACCGAAGGTGACATCTTACTCTTAATTATTTCTCGTTCTCATTCTTCAACATCCATCCTTTGTAGATTCACCTTTTCTGGGAAGGCGTTCCACAAGGTTTACAAATGGGTTTAAAAGAATTATTACCCAGTCTGTGAGGTCAAACTCTGATGTCGGATGTGGAGACCTGGTTCTCACTGTCAGCTCAGGGTGAGGTCATGACTGTCCAGGCCAGTCATGTTCATCCGCACCAAACTCGCTCAACCATGTCTTTATGGACCTTGACTGGGGTACAGCCGTATTGGAACAGGAAGGGGCCATCTCCAGTCTGTTCCAAAATCTCTCACTGGAACCAAGGGGCCAAGACCACACCATTACCCCCCCTCCACCCAACTTTGACTGGTCTGATTGTCTGTGTCTCCTTGTGTGCGATACTGGGTTGTGTTTGTATAAAACAGTGACGTCCATTAAGGCTGCCTCTACTTCTGCTGCTTCTCCTGGTCTTAGTACAGTATGGAGCAGCCAACTTCGAAGAAAAAGAAAACAAACCGGCTAAATACTTGGCTCCTGCTTATTTTTTGTCTTTCAGATGGAACGCCTCTTATATTGGGGATCGATGTGATACTGTGATAAAGTCATCTTCTAAAGCGTTTTACTAGTGTGCGTCAACAGTTTGCGTCGCATCTCAAAATCGTTCAAGTGAAATTGAAAACCTCCGCACACCGACATGTCTTTGACACGTGGAATGCCATTCCCAGCAGAAGTATGCAGTCGGAATCCTGTAGTGTACGATAACTCTATGTAGCCTAAATCTTTAAACGCTATGTTATCTTCACTTTAGGGGTTAAGTAACCTTTGCAGTAGACTGTAGCACACACATTGGGGTTTGCGATAATGGTCGAAGGGAGCGGGATGGAGGAAAAAGAAGTGGCGAGCACTGCTGTAGATGAACTTTGGTTCATGATCCAATACGCTGGTCTGGCCAGAGTCGGTGGACGGCCTTAACACGATGACACCAGAGTCGGGAGTTGGACTCAGAGTTCCGGGTGTAGTCCTTGCACATCTAAATAGAAGAAGAAGAAGTTAAGCTCTCTTCCGTTGTTCAGACTAATTCTTCTTTAGCTTCCTTGTTGTCCTGTTTCATGTCCCATTTCAAGACCCCCTCGAATGACCCCCAGACCCTCCTTGGGTTGAGCACATCTTGATCTAGCTCTAGTTTTCTGGGCCAACGCAGACCACTTGTAGACTGACAGTCATAGATCAGGGATGATCTTTTAGAAAGTGTGTGCGAGGTGAAAAAGGATAGGACAGAACTTGTGTGTGTCGGGAGCAGGAGGCTTCCAGAAGGTCCTGAGCGGATTGGCTGAACAAACAATTTAATAGTAATTATTCTCAGTTAGTGCCCGATAACTCTGAGTCCTTCTGGAATGTGCTATTGTAGAAAGTACTTCACGCTACAGTGGTATCTGCTTTCTCACAGCGCCCAAAATACATGAGGGATTGTTGTTGCCGCACACACATGCACACGGTTCGGGAGCGAGCATCCTGGCGGTTGTCGGCAGCCGGTCCGTCACTTATTCCAGTTATTTGAGACATTTGTCGTTGAGAGAGACGACATGAAGACGCAGAGAATTCAGAGGAAAGCTGCTCTTTGATGATTTATAACCCCTGTGTGACGTCAGAGGGCGACTGGCGTCTTTGCGTCAGTTGTTTATTCACCGTAATTATACATGACACCACAAGTTAGCTAGCAGGACTCTGTGTGTGTGTGTGTGTGTGTGTGTGTGTGTGTGTGTGTGTGTGTGTGTGTGTGTGTGTGTGTGTGTGTGT
>JBBMJM010000023.1:2647906-2659110 GCA_037832705.1 Centriscus cristatus
ACACACACACACACACACACACACACACACACACACACACACACACACACACACACACACACACACACCTGTCTCAGGTATCCAGTGTTCTGCTCTGAATCTGTGGAAGCAAAAAACACAACATAAATATGAGACGTCTGTAACACTAATGAAAATAGAGGTCTGAGAACATTTACACACACACAGACACACACACATCTACCTTGGATGAGGATTAAAGTTCAGTGTTATTGAAGGCGATAGACATTTGTTTGTTTAGTGGCTGGCTGGAGTTTGTTCTGCTGAACGGGATTCTAGCGATTAACATTATTAACATTATTTTCTCCATCTGGTCCTCAAACTCATTTATCGGACAGCTTTGAAACAAACAAACAAACAATCACAACACACACACACACACACACACACAATGAGTACATGGCCTAACACACACAGCTGCGTGTGTAAAAGTCTCTCCATTTCAACACAACCACAGCTCGGATGAAGTTACTGTTGTTTAAGTCCTTGTTTGTTTGTTTGTTTGTTTGTTACCTGCTGCCAGGCAGACGAGCACCAGTCCCAACAAAACCAGTCTTCCAGTCATGGCGGCCGTCAGTGGATGAATAACTCACCTCGGGAACGTGTTTCTCTTTTTACGGACTATAAAACTATGGGTGGGCGTGGGAGCATGACAGCTGACAGCGCACAAACACAAACACACACACACACACACACACACCGCGAGAGAGAGACATGCACATGCTCTCTCTCTTCCAAAAACTGACACACACACACACACACACACACACTCTCTCTCCATCGCACTGACACACACACACCTCGATGTATTTCTTTCAAAATGTATGAACTTTATTCAGTAATGCAAAGAGTAACAATAAACGATGGGTAACAGACTCAATCAGCTGTTAATACTTCAAAATGTAAACAAATAACATTGAGCACGAGAAGAGAAAGTCTCGTAATTCCACCGACGTCTCTGCTTCTCTTCACTCCTGCGCGTTCCTCTCCAGTTCCAAAAAATCCTGAAAAAAAATCCTAACAGGGAACTTTGAACAAGAAAAAGGGGGAACATTTGAACATCTGTCTGCTGAGTCGTGAAAGTGCTCACAGTTCACAGAAGAGTCAGGCGTCTTCGACCGTTGTTTTTTTTTTTTTTTTTTTGTAGAACTGCTGGTCAAACTGACTGGGAACCTCTGGATTAGAAATGGAGGGTCATAAATACTACAAGCACTTTTCAAAGTCACATGGTCCCTGTTTCTGTGTCTTGACGTCTGCCTGTTGACACGTGCAAAGTGTTTGAGTTTGGCAGAGAAACGTGTGAGTGGAGCTGCTGACAACGGGAGCGGATCTGTTACACAAATCAAAAGCGCGACTTTACAAAAAACAAACAAACCAACAACAACATTCTCCGCATCAAGATTACGCTGGTTGATCAAACATACATATTTATCTCCATTTGGCACAGATACGGTTTTGTTCACTCCACTGGTAACGTATGTTTGTCACAGAAAACTGCTCCTGTACATCATGTCCACATCGGCCCATCTTCATATCGTCTCCGTGCCTCTTCCCATCTGACTCACCTCGTTCAGCAAAAAAATCACGTTTTGATACGAGTTAGAAAAACACACACACACGACAGAATTAGGATTTAGAGCCCACATGTACAAATCGACGAGCAGAGTCCGTCTTCTTCCTCACGTCGGTCCATAACTCCACTTTCTTTTGACGACAGCGAGGCGGGTGAAGACAAGCCGCCCGCACGCCGTGTACAGACGTCAAGAATTGTTTCTGTGTGACAGCGAAGGACAAGGTCAACGAATTGTCAAGTTTCATCCATCTCCACAAAAGCTGGTTCGTTTGTGCTTCGGCGCGTTGTTGGTCGTGTACATTCCTTGGCAGCCTACGTGTTTTGTCGTTGCTGTTTTAACGGAGTGCTCCGGTTCTGTCGTCTCTGCAGTGAGACAGGCACAGCGCTGGACAATGTCAAGAGAAAAACAGACGTAAAAAGAAAAACCTCTTGTTTTTTTTCTTTCAGAAATGAGGCGTTTCGTCTAATTCGGTCCATGATTGTTTGACGTCTGGTGTTTCTGGCTGAAATCAACTGGACTGTTAAGTATCATTCCAAAAAACAAAATGTCGAGAAAAAAAAAAGGAACTGATTGAAACATTTTTGACCCTGAATAAAGCAGTAGCACGCCCGTCCATCCGTTAGTAGTTGGCAGTGAATAATCCGTTTTTAGCGATCACCGAAAGACTCATTGACTACTGCTAACTACTGGGGGGGGGGGTCCAAACTCCACGTATCATCTTCAACCTTCCAGTCTGACAGCATCGTCCCCCTGCCGTCGCTTCAAGTGTTTCCCTCTGTCCATCTGCTGAAGGAGAAGCACCAGTCTCCTGCCCTCACAGACACCTTCTCTCATCTTAAATATATATATATATATATATATGTAAGTATGTATATATATTTCTTGCATTGGTTTGCATTGAGCTTTCAATATTTCAGTGTGTCACGCCACCTGCACTTTCTGCCTCACACTTGTCGAGGCTGTGCACTGAAGAGCAGGTCCACGGAGACATGCTGACAATTAAAAAAGACTAAAAATAGAAAAAAAAAAAAAAAGAGCAACACCCCCTCCTCGTGTTAGTGGTCCATATTGTCTCGGGGCAGAGCGTGAATCAGACACAGCTCTCCCTGGTCTTGCTGTCTGTGAGGTAAGAGTTCAGCTGGGAAATGTCCACGACCACAGCGTCTCGCTTGCTCAGGTGGACGTCTTTCAAATGGTCCTCGTCACTTTGGTCCTTGGCGAAATTTACAAACACCTGGAAACGGGAGAAAGAGAAAGAAGAAACGATGAGACTTTCCGGGACGTCCGAGGTGCAGGTGGGGTCTCGTGTGAAGAACGGGGCCTTACTTGGTCGAGGGTGGTCTGGGAGACCGAGTAGTCCTCTATGCTGAGCGCCTCCTTGTTGGTGGAGAGCAGGGAGAAGATGCGGGCGAGCGAGGTGAGGGAGGAGGGCAGCTGGTACTGCAGCATGTTGCGGTGTTTCTCCTTCAAGGTGCTGCCCGGCAGCTCCCGCTCGATGAAGTTCATCACCGGCTGCAGGTCGGGGTTTGGGCCCGCCACCCGCAGGATGATGGTGTAGCCATCGCCGAACCTGAACAACCACACAGAGGCAGGTTTTCACCCCGTTGCGCTTCATGTTTGGTGCAGCGCAGAACTGCGGAGCGTGATGGTGTCACTGTACCTGTTTTTGAGGTGTTGCACGCTCCCCAGACAGCGGAACCTGCCGTTGACCATGATGGCCATTCTGGTGCAAAGTGCTTCACACTCCTCCATGCTGCAGAGAACACACACACACAGAGTATGGTTAGTTTGCATACGTTTGGGTCAGGGAGAGACATCAACACACTCCCGCCTGCTCGTTCCCACCTGTGAGACGTCAGCACCACTGAGCGTCCCTCTTTGATGATGCTCAGGATGGCGTTCCACAGGGCGCGACGCGCCTTCGGGTCCATGCCGGTTGTCGGTTCGTCCTGTGACACAACAGACATTCAGCTGACGCTCGTCTCCGGGCTGCCGCCGCTCCGGTGTTCTCCATCCAGGACTGAATATGGACTGTTAGCGTGTGTCCGCTCACCAGGAAGACGACCGGCGGCCCTCCGATGAGGGCGATGGCCGTGGACAGTTTCCTCATGTTTCCTCCGCTGTAGCTGCCGGCTGATTTGTCCACATACTTGACCAGGCCCAGTTTCCTGATGCCCCACTCTGCCACCTAGTGGGGGGGAATTGCATTTTTAAGCACCTCTCATTCCTCACCCTCCGAATTCTAAAGTCTGTTTCCACGACAACCGGCTCCAAGGACCAGTAGTGAAGAAATGAGTCATCTGTGTGTCTCTCACCTCGCACACTTCCTTCTCAGGAACTCCTCTCAGGATGGCGTAAAACTCCAGGTGTTCTCTGCCCGTCAGCAGGTCGTTGATGGCGTCGAACTGAGGACAGTAGCCCATGTTCTGATGCACCTCGTCTATTTCCGTGGTGACGCTGCGACAGACATCAGCACACAAGCGCGTCTTCATTTTGTCATTAAACGAGTACAAATACATGTAAGACGATGGGCAGACCGACCCTGTCGGTGACGCATCGGACTCGTGTTGCTGAGTTTCTGTGCTTCCATTGGTGTTGATACCGATTGGGTGTTGATAACTGATGTCTATAGTGATGGTGAAGCTGAACGTGTGTGGGAGTGTGAATCTGACTTTGATGTGTGACGTCAGGTTGAATAAACGAGAGCTGCCGATCAGTTATCAGGAGGTTGTATTGATGCAGCTGACACTTTCTGCTGCCCTTACCTTTTGCCTGCCAGGTAGGCTTCACCGCTGGTGACCACAGAGTCTCCTGTCAACATTTTAAAGGTGCTGGTTTTCCCTGCTCCATTGACCCCCAGCAAACCAAAGCACTGCAGAGACAAATCAAACGACGACTGTCAGAAACATGAAACACGTTTGCTGCGTCGGCAGCGCGTTTGTCTCTTCCAAAATTACGACGCAATGCATTTGCAATCGTTCTTCCCAGTGAGCTACCTCGCCGGGAGGGATGCCGACGCACAGCCGGTCCACCGCTGGCTTCTGCTTGCGCTTGTAAATCTTCGTGAGCTGCCGAAGCTCCAGGATGTCCGACTGTCCTCCTCCGCTCAGGATTCTCTGGCGTTCTCGGGCCACGTCTTCATCCTCCTCTCCGATGGGCTTCAGGTGACCCGTGGAGGACCTGAGGATGTCACACATCGGGTTTTTAAGTCCATCGATCCGCCGCTACGGCTGCGACGCAGCTCTTTGAAACCAACCTGGCCTTGATGCAGAACCGGTACTGAATGAGGACGGTGATGCAGAAGAATATGACGCCCTCGATGGCCATCGCAAACAGGTTCTTCCCCACCATGTCCCAGGCCAAAGGGGATCGGAACCGGTTCTCGCCTGCAGACGCCAGAGAAGCTTGTTGGTGAATATACTCATGGCGGCTCGTTGAAAGAGTGACGTTTGGCTCGCGGCTCTCACCAAATCTCTCCAAAGCGTCGGCCATCGCCTGATTCTTCACCATGTCAATCAGGCCTCTGCCCAAACAGAAGTGAGGGAAGATGAGGAACACGTTCTTCAGGATGTCGTTGATGCCACCGATCTCCTGAAAAAACAAAACAAAAACGGAACATTCGATCCATTTCCCAAAAACGTTTCCCGTATACAGCAGAACGTGGAGAATGTCAAGTTACATTGCTTCCAAACAGCTCGAGGACAAACGTGGAGACGCTGCCGTTGATGCCGATCAGGATGTTGACGCTGGTCAGAACCACGTAGGCCGTACTGGGGATCTTAAAGAAGAACGAGGCCGGGTACATCAGGGGAGTGATGGACCATCTGGGAAACAGACGACAGCGTTCTTGAGAAAGGGACGTGCACGTAGAAGACGCCGGGGGCAACGTCTTGCCGGTCACACTCACCCGTAGAGCAGCAGCAGCAGAGCGAGCACGGGCAGGTTGGTGGAGGAGACGTAGGCGTCTTGTTGGAAACACACAAAGATGATGATGACCAGCGTGGCTGGGACGATGTAGTTACACTGCAAGAGAGAGAAAAGTGGGGTAAGAGGGGGGGGTGTTCTGGAGAACGCAGAGGACCACCGAGACTCAAGCCGAGCAGAGACGTCGCACCATATCCCACACGAAGTTGGCGAGCCAGTAGAGGAACGGCTGCACGCCGCTGATGAACTGCATGTGTTTGGCCTTGTTCACGCGCTCCTGGATGAGGAAGACCACGAAACTGGCCGGCACGAAGGACATGGCGAAGATCACGCAGATGGACACCAGCACGTCGACAGATGTGGTCATCCTGCGTGCGGACGGAGGACGGATTAGAGAGAGGGCTTGTTGACCCGGGGTGTGTGGATGAGGGGAAAGAGGCGACTGAAGACTCACAGAGCCACTTGTGACAGCTGCTCCTTGGTGAGGTTGAGCGGGTGATTATAAGCCGTGATGCCAAACTTTGAAGGGTCTTTGCCGGCGGGCAGACTGGCCCTCAGGATGCCGTTGTTCATCACGTTCAGGAAGGAGCCGATGCTGTGCCAGCCCTTGTTGTTGAACCAGATCTACAGATACGAGAGAGGGGACGTTTCGTCACACAGAAAAACAAATAGCTCCTGATAGTTTAGGTGTGTTTATTTTAGCTCGTCACTCTTCTCCAACCGCGTTTTTTTCTTAAATGCTGATTGAACGTGTGTTGCTTGTCCTACAAGGACAGGTGCGCTGACCTTGACGTTATTCTTGGTGTCCAGTCCCTGGATGAAATTGGAGAGGCTGTGGAAGAATCGATCGGCTGCCGTTCCCTAGGAGAGACACCGACATGTCACTTGGTGTTTCATGTGTTTGATGTTCCCTGAGTCATTAGAACGGCGAAAGCCTTGCATAACAGTATTTTGGACTTTCATATGTGGAATCTCGTACCCTCTCCAGATGGAAGCGCCTCCGCAGTTGCGCAATTGCGTCATCGATTTCGTCTCTGTGGGACATAAGCTGAGCATTCCTGGCACCCAGCGAGAATCCCCCATATCTGTGTAGGAAAAAAGGATTTATTTTAATCTCAGCCACAGTCGCAGAGGGGGACAAGGCAGCTCAAGACTGATGAAGGACAAGACGACGTACCTGAACTCGTTGACCCAAATCTTGTTCTTCAAGCTGAGATAGACAAAGACAAAAAGGGGTTTAATGCGTCACGTTTTCTTTCCGGCGACGATCCGATGTGCGAATCAAGCGACAGCGATGTGTGCTGAGCATCACCTCTTGCCGATGATCTGAGCGTAGGTTTTAACCAGGTAGTCGGAGACGTTCCTGCCGGTCAGATTCTGCAGCGTGTCTTTGTCGCTGATCATCATCTGCACACGAAAAAGAGACAAACACGGTCACACGGTGTGTCTGCAGACAGGCGGCGGTGACACAGTGTAAACAGCTGCAGCAGACCTGACTCGCGGTGATGCAATTTCCAGCTAAAACAAGTTGTTTGTGTTCCAGTTTCATCAGGTTCAGAACAATCTGTCTTTTTTCTAGCTGTTCTAGTGTGCTACTGACGCCGTCTTGGATTCGGAGGTTGGACCAATGCCAGCGTCACTCACCTGTGGGGGTGGAAGTCCTCCAGCACCGGCTGGACATTCCGGCAGCATCCGCTTGCGTCCCCCGCAGCTGCACTCGCACAGAGGAGACGGGTTCTCCATGGACCAGTTGCCCCGATCGAACATGTTTCTGACGCTCTCCGGCACTTCGGGCGTCGACCACTCGCCCTCCACCGCGACACACGGCGTGTTCCTGGACGAGTCGGACAAACAAAGGCTTCGTTCCATGTGTGAGGTAAAGAATCAGATACTACTCTGTCTTCTTGACAAACTCACGGGATGGGCTCTCCCTCCATGCAGTGCGTTCCGAACCCGGGTTTTTCTGTCAGAGCGCCGAGGAGTTTGTTGGTGTGAGGATCCTCTGGGATGTCGTTGCTAGGAAGACGCATGTTGATTAGGAGTCAATCATGAGTCAAGGCTGAAACCGACGGCGACCGTTCAGCGGCTTGTCTCACCTGATGAACGTGAACTGCTCTCCATACATGCCGGGGTGCAGAGCCAGACTGGGGTACTTTCCAAACGGAGGAACAATCAGACTGAAGGCCAGAGCGATACACACAAACACTGCAGGAAGAACGATCTGGAAGCACAATAGTGACTCATCAAAACCCGCGCAGATGTTAAAATAAGACATTTGTAAAGAATATGGAAGCAGCGTACCTGGGCGAAGAATCCTTTCCGGGAGCGTCGGGCGTACAGGAAGCGTTTCCACAGCAACGCCACAAACTGCTGCCTCTTCAGACTCCAGCCTTTGACCTGGAATGACCCTTTACCGTCCGTCCCACTGAGCCAGTCCGTCTCACGGGATTCTGCAGACACACACCGAGTCACATGTGAGCAAACACACACATACTGATGGTGAAGTCCAAAACACAAGCATGACAACAACAGGACCGTTGCTGTCATCGCACTGCATGCTGGGTAGTGCAGTTCTACCTGGGTCACCTTCAGAGTCGTTGAAATCAAAGTCATCTTCGGTGAAGGGCTTCAAGCAGCTCTGGTGGTCTCCGAATGCGTGGCGGCGGCGGGTCCTGGTCGGTACAACTCCGTCTGCAACCACACCGGGATGAATTCATTTCACCAGTTTCAAAATAAAATGAAATAAAAAAGTAAAAAAACACCACTGGTATAAACACTTATTAATAAAAAAGCCAACGGGCTTTGATCTTAAAAACATTTTAAGATTTATCCGATCTGATGAGTCTCACCTGAAAGCTCCACAGCATCAACTCCACTGTCCTCTGCAACTTTCAGGAAAATCTGGGAGAGTTGGAAGTCACATGATTATCATATTGCCAGGTTAATGTCAATAAAGGAAACCTAAAAGGAAGAGACCGGTGTTCTCACCTCTTCCAGGGTGGTATCGGAGATTCCATAGCTGGATATTCCCAGGTCGGTGAGGCGGTCATCCAGCTCGTGGAAGAGTTCGACGAAGGCTCCGTCTTTAGCTGACTGGTAGGGTAAGACGTACGTGAGCTCGTGTCCGAGGTCCTCCACCAGCCGCGCCTCCGTCACATGCTTAAATATGACGTTGGAGATGAGGGAGACATCTGGGGGTTGGAATGGACAGAAAGGGTGAGAAAGAAAAAATAAAACACCGGTATATATCCGGTCGATTCAGTGAAATTCATTTCACAGTGTCATGATGACACTGGAGCATTGAGTGTAGTTTCTGGACTGATGTAAGTCACTTCTTACCGATGGTGGTGGTTTCGCTGTCCGGTTCGCTGCCAAGACCTGCGTCTGAACTGCTCTCTGACACACTGTCCTCCTGAGACACCGACACGAGACACAATAAGCATTTCCTGCTCTCAGAGTGTTTCGGGTTTTTTGGGGGGGTTTTGTCAAAGTTTCTGGGAGATCCATCTTTGTACCTTCTCTGTTTTCTTGCTGTAGGACACGGTGCTCGCAGAGTTCCTGCAGGACTGAAGCGTCAGGTCGTAGTCTCTCTTGACCAGTGTCAGGTAGTAGCCAGTGCCCAGTTGGGTCTTCAAGAAGAGTGAGGAGCCCACGCAGCACAGCTTTCCATGGGAGATGATGGCGATCCGGTCGCCCAGGATGTCAGCCTCATCCATGTGATGCGTGGACAGGATGATGGTACGACCTGGTGGAAGGGACAGACACGGTGACATCACAACCCTTCAGTCATGTGACATGTGAAACAGATCCACTGTCCACTGGAGCTGAGGACAGTACTCACCTTGTCTGTATTTGAGAAGCAGGTCCCAGATGCCGCGGCGGGCGTATGGGTCCACGCCAGCAGTCGGTTCGTCCAGGATCACGACCTTTGACCCCCCAACAAACGCCAGAGCCACTGACAACTTCCTCTGCATCCCACCTGAAGGATAAAGACCAAGGTCAGACAACAGCTCCCAAAATGTAAATCGTTCCGCTGACGACATTCTTTACTTCAAATACGATTTGAATCCTGAAGGAAATAAGACATATGTTCATATACTACACGTTTAATGTACAAAACATACAAATTAATCACAAAAGTTCAGATACAAAAACAGCTGAAGAATTGCACAGAGGTGCGTTCATGGGAACTCGAGTGAACTGACCAGACAACGTGCTGGTGCGTGACTGGCGTTTGTGAGGCAGCCCGACATCGTTCACGATCTGCTCCATCTCCGCCTTCACCTTCTCCTCCGTCAGCCCCTTCAGACGGGCGTAGAACCAGATGTGCTCCTCCACCGTCAGCCTGCCCACCACACACACACACACACACACACACACCGCCGGTCAGACAACGTGCCCTCTTCAAAGCGCCTCTGTGTGCAGCGTGCGTGCATACGTACATGCTGAACAGGACGTTGTGTTGGGGGCAGACGCCCAGATTCTGCCTGATGGTGCTGAGCTCGGAGCGGATGTCCTTCCCGAGGATGTAGGCGGTGCCAGAGGTGGGCGGGAACAACCCGGTCAGGATAGACCTGAGCGACACGACAGTCAGTCACTGAACGGCAGCTTGGGTCTATTTGGCGGCACGGCAGATCGAGATCTTACATCGTCGTCGTCTTTCCGGCTCCGTTGTGGCCGAGGAAGGAGGTGATCTGTCCTTCATAGAACCTCAGTGACAGTCCGTCCACCGCCAGCTTGTTTCCGTGGCTGTAAACCTTCACCAGGTTCTCGATGTAAACGCCTGGATCGATGTGGCTCGGCTCCTCTTCGATGCACACGGCTACGCACGAGATAAACGCAGCATCAGCACCTCAAGATTACATACATACATAAAGAAAGAACAAAACTAAACAAAACATGTTTGTACCGTCAGCGTTTCCTTTCTTCGACAAAGAAGCAGAAAGGTTCTGGTTTTCTTTCTCTCCACACCAGTAGGTCTTTGTGAAAGGGAAGTACCACGGCCTCGGGATCCCGTACTGGCCTGGAACACACACAGAATTAGATATCCATGTGTGTAAAACAAAACCCGTCAAGAACATTCAAACAACGTCCACGTTCTGTGACTCACCGGGAAACACGGCTTCGATGTACCAGGTCATGACCCCGTAGAGCATGGCGTCAAACAGCATGAGGCAGATGGAGGTGGTCAGGTTGTAGCTGTCCTCCTCCAGAGGACTGGCCAGCAGGTTGGACCACTGGATCCCCACTCCCTGCTCCTCAAACAAGGCAAAGTACTCGCAGCCGAAGCCGAAAGCAACCGGAGACAGTAAACTCTGAGGGGAGAACCAAGACCAGTAGTGACTTTCATCTGCGTCTGCATCTGTGCTTTTACATAAAAACAGATCATCAGTATATTTCTTTGGAGAGAAAAGTGTGTGTCACTCACCACAAGCACTTTTGCCCCAAATCCCACGTAGTCTTGCCAGGCGACGCACAGCACGTAGGGCAGGTAGAGGGTGAAGTAGATGATCCCTCCGCAGGCGGCGGCCAGGTTGGCGCGAGAGAACAAGGTGCTGATGAGGAAACACTGCATGATGGTCACCACCCCGAAGGATCCCAGGAAGAGGAAAACCACGCCGGGGTCGCTGTATGGCAGCAGGTTTCCAACCTGTGAGGTCAATCATTCATCAGATCCGTCCAGGAACC
>JBBMJM010000023.1:2697917-2715296 GCA_037832705.1 Centriscus cristatus
CTGCAGGGTGTGTGTGTGTGTGTGTGTGTGTGTTGGGGGAGGGGGGGGGGAGGTGTAATAAAGCAGTTGCAGTAAAAAGGTTTGGGATCATTGCGCCACCGGTGAACGTGAACTCTACCGAGCAGTAAAATACACTCAGCACATACTGCAACAGGACCATGAACTAGAGGAGGGACTTTAAACCTCTGACCTCTGACCTGTACCACTGACAGCCAGAAACAACAACAATGAACAGACAGGGGAGTGGGGAGGGGGGGTCAAATGAAACCACCCAGTGTTTCCATGTGTCGTTTCCGACTCCTCTGTAGGTAGGTCTCCTCAGAGGTAAGTGTGCTCCAGGTGTTTTCCTGGTAAAAGTCCCCTCAGGTGAACTCAGACCAGGTTCAGCAGGTCTGCTCCTCACTCTGATACAGTAACTGAAGGACAAGGTGTGGATTTCTGTCCATTGGCTGGGGGGGGGGGGGGGGGGGGCACGTCTGAGCAGTGAAATGGGGAAAGTTGAGGGGTGAAGGGGGGGTGGCCACGGAAGAAGAACGTGACGTGACAGAAGAAAGTTGCGTGTTAAGAGAAGAAAGTTGCGTTTACGTGCGTGTTGATTTGGAAGAGGAGAGTTGTGTGTGAAATGGGCGAAGCTGCATGTGGCGACAGTCGTCGGGAAAGTTGCGTTAGGACGAGAAACTTCCGTATTAATTGGACAAAGTCGCGTCTTCGGCGGAGAAAGTTGCGTACGAATTGGAGAAAGTTACGTATTAAGCGGAGAAAGTTACGTATCGGTTGGAAACAGTCGTAGACAGTCGCGTGTACAAGTGTATAAAGTTGCGCGTGAAGTGGAACAAGTTGGAGTGTGAAGTTGAGTCGTGTCCTCGGATCGAGTGGCCGAGGAGGAGGAGGAGGAGGAGGTGAGGTTCTCTTACCAGATGAAGTCGGTGCAGTGGCTGCAGAAGGTCGGTTGCTTGAAGAACCTGGCTATGAATTTGTGGTTCTTCACTTCGTGGACGTTCTTTTGCCTCAGAGCACCTTTGCGAGCGAACCTGTTCGCTACGTCCTCGGTGGACGACTCGTTTAAAGTCACATCAGCCATGTTCTCCTGCAAACACCGACGGCGTCTCCTGCTTCTCCTTCTTCTCCTGCTTCTTCTCCGTCTTCGTGCTGCAGCCGGTGGGAGTTGGTCGGTCCGCTCGGACGTGCCGGGTTCAGACTGCAGCTGCCGTCGTTACTGTCCGAGGTTTCCCAGCTCTGACAGCTCTGCACGCCCCCAAGCGCGAGCACGTCACCCACAATGCTTCCGGTTATTTCCTTCAAAATAAAAGCGTCTTCACAGGTTTGTATGATGCCGTTTCAAAAATGAATTTGAAAAAAATTGTACTTGGAATTTGCAACAGTGACTTTCAGAAACAAAAGCGTTAAAAGAGTATTGAGAAGCACAGACTATTGTTGGAATCAACAAGAGTGATATCTGCGTTTGTTCCGTGTGAATTGATAATGGGACATTTGGGGCAGAAGTTGAATTTATCTTTTACTGTTGCTGTTGTTTACGTTTCTACATTCTTGTACTTCATACATGTCGGTTAAGATGTGGCACAGTCATTGAAACGGTAATTTTTTTGTGTGGCTTTATTTTGAAAAACAATCTTCCTGGTTGTGGTCGGTGTGTATTGATGACACTTGACGCTGCTCCACTCCTCTTCCTCCTTTTCACTCCGGCTGATGTCATGCAACAGGGTGCGCTGTGGGAGGGCCCGGTCCCACTGCAGGAACTCAGGGTGAAGGCGCCACCTTGTGTAATAAAAAACATTACACGGTTTTTTTTCCCCAAAGAAACACTTCTGAGATTTTTCTTCCACACATGGAAATTAGGTAAACCATTGAGTTTTATGAATAAAGTCCAACTCGTATTTGAAAGAGCAGCAGAGAAAGTTAGTTGTGTAAGTTCAAACATGAAAGGGCAAGTAAGGAAGGGTTTGGCCAGAGTGAGCGGTTGCCACAACCGCTAACTGGTAACCGGTAACTGCGTCCACCTCAACTGGACTCTTTAGATGTGGAGAAGCAGCTCTACTTTGACTCCCTCCTGGATCTCCAAAACCCATTTTGGTCGCTAATACCCATGATCTTGTTGTTTAGGTCATGACCACTGGTAAGGGTTGAAAAGTAGATGGAGCTGTAAGTTCACAGCAGACTGGTTGGCCGACTGCATCACTTCTGACGCCATCCCAATCTGTCCATGTCCTTGACATGAGACATGAGACACCATCACCATGACAACAACAAGGGAAAGATGCATCAAAGACCCATTTGTCATAACAGCCAACAACAAAGGGATGATGCATCAAAGATTCATTCATCTGGCATAAAACTTCTTCTTCGAGCCTGAGCAGTTAGTCACTTACTTCATACCAATGATTCCATCGACAGCCATCTGCAAGTTATCCTGAGCAGACATGAGCAAACACAGCAACCCCCCGCACTTTTTGCAAAACACCAACGTTCAATCTCAGGACTCTCTGGTTACCAAACCGGGCTTCGTTCAAAGGAATGACGCACACAGCGATCTGGCTACCTGGCAGATGATGTACACTCAAGTGGACGCATTGCAACAAGACACCAATGGGGAGACTGAAAACCTTCACAGAACATTTCATGGACCCAGTCTGAGGGTTGGTCCCCTGGGGGAACGTCTTGTTGCACAGGAGGAGAGACTCGCTGAGCAGGACCTGCATGAGTCATTGCAGGTGAAATCGGATGCACTGGACAATGACTCAGAGGAAAGAACCAACAGAGAACAGAAAAAGAACCAGACCAAGATCCATCAGCTGGAGAGAAACCTGCAACAGATTCAAGTTACTTTTCACAGTGACAGCCGGATACTGGAGCAACTGGCAACCGAAGATTGTGAAATCCTCTCACTGAGGTCTGACAACCCCAACTGGTCCAACAGATATGAGGAAAAATCATCTGGATACCTGCAGGAAATCCAGCAGCTTAAAGAGCAGCTCAAGACCAAGGAGTCCCAGATCCTGATGCTCAAGTCTGAGAACCAAGACCTGTCAAAACGGCTGGATGAAACATCTGAGCAGCAGCTGCTCGAGTCTCTCCAGTCATTGCGGGTGAAATGTGAGACACTGGAAAGAGACTCTGAGGAACGAGCCAACAGAGAGAAATGTCTCCAGGCCAAAGTGGCCAAGCTGGAGGAAGAACTCTCACAGATCCAGATCACGCAGGAGAAGGACAAAATACACATCCAAGGTATATGGGAGGAGCAGAATGCCAGCCTGATGACATCCTGTGAAAAGTACAAGACCAAGATCCAGCAGCTGGAGAACAACCTGCAAGAGGTCCAAGCTGCTTTCCTCAACGAGATCCAGAGGGTGGAACAACTTGCGACCAACGATTGTGAAGTCCTCAGTTCTCAGAACCAATACTGGTCGGACGGATATGATGAACAATCATCTGAATATCTGCAAGAAGTCCAGCAGCTGGAAGAACAGCTCCACAACAAAGAGTCTTCACCCAAGACCGAGAGTGAAAACTGGTCGAAACAACTGAACGACAGTGAGCAGCAGTTGCTTGAATCCCTACGGTCATTGCCGGTGAAATGTGATGGACTGGAGAAAGACTCTGAGGAACTAGCCAACATAAAGAAATGTCTCCAGACCAAATCGACTGACCTGGAGGTGGAACTCTCACAGATCCAGGTCACACATGAGACAGATGAAATACATGTCGAAGGTATATGGGAGGAGCAGAATGCCAGCCTGATGACATCCTGTGAAAAGTACAACACCAAGATCCAGCAGCTGGAGAACAACCTGCAAGATGTTCAAACTGCTTTCCTCAATGAGATCAAGAGGGTGGAACAACTGGCGACTGAAGATTATGAAATCCACAGTTCTCAGAACCAGTACTGGTCCAATGGATATGATGAACAATCATCTGAATATCTGCTGGAAGTCCAGCAGCTGGAAGAGCAGCTCCAGAACAAAGAGTTGTCACCCAGGTCTGAGTGCGGAAACTGGTCAAAACAACTGAACATCAGAGAGCAGCAGCTGCATGAGTCCCTCCGGTCATTGCCGGTGAAATGTGACGCGCTGAAGAACGCTGAAGGCTCTGAGGAACGAGTCAAGGGAGAAAAATGTCTCCAGGCCAAAGTGGCCGAGCTGGAGGACGAACTCTGTGTCTGTGACGACAAAAAATTCAGTTGCTGGCCTCGCAAGAAGAAACAGACCAAGGACAGGATGGATAAACCAAAAGGAGAAAAGGAGGAAAATAAGGAAATCAAAGAAAAAAAGCACAGATTTTGGAGTAGCTTGTGGAGAAGAAGCTCACAGTGAAAGTCTACTAAAGACTAAAAAAAACAATCAAAACGTCTCTGTGTATGTAAAACATGAAATTAAAAAAAAATAAATAAATAAATCTAATTGTACGACTGTCCAAATCTCCAAATAACAATTAATCAGTGAAGTGAAAAATATGCCAGATCAGCTTGGCCGTGTAGTTTCACAGAGTAGCCTGCTCAGACCAGAAGTAATACACATTTGGACACAAGGAATTTGGTAAAAAACAAAGCAGTCTGTCGTTTGGCCCGTGAATACATTGATGTATTGAGGAATGTGCTGAAGAACCAGTACCTAAATACATTTTATTTGTTTTGTGGCTCATTGTGCTAATATTAAAAAGGTGAAAGATGTTCCCAAATTTAGTTTGGACTTTTGTTGTTCATGAAGTCTTTCTTGGATGGGTGTCCTCATCGACTCATCGAACTGAATGAGAGCTTGATGGATAAGAATCTGGCTTACAAACTTCAGCTCCAGCGACAGCCTTTGGGCAAGCCCCACCAGGCCCTCGCTGGCCACCTGATGAGTGCGGTTACCCACCAGACTGTTTCCCTGTCGTGCTTGTCAGGTGGTCATGAGACTATTCTTTTTTACCATTGATTCTCCTGGGTACACGCTCATTTTGGGGTATCCTTGACTGTGCAAACGTAACCCTCACATAGACGGCTACGGGGACAGTTTTTGGGTGGGGTCAAGAAGTCCCCTCTGAGTTTCCAGATTTATCTGGTGTGCCTTGACCTAAAGGAGGTTTTCAACAAGGTTTGAGCCATGTCTTTACACCCCATCAAAAACTGTTCCATCAAGCTCCTTCCTGGAGCAGTCGTACCCAAGGGTCGCTCTACTCCCTCTCTGGTCTAGAAAGGAAGACAACTGCACCTTGGATGAATACATCCTAGGGGCACTCTCTGCAGGGATCATTTGTCCATCTTCCTCTCCTGTTGGTGCTAGATTTTTCTTCACGAAAACAGGATAACATCCTGTGGCCTCTTATTGATTACCGTGGCATTAATGACATTACTTTGAAGAACCACGTACTCCGGCTACTCATCTCCTCTGAGTTTCTTCAAGGGGCTAAGATTTTCATTAAATTCGACCTCCGCAATGCCTACCACCTAGTCCGACTGAATACAGTACCCCCTGTGGAAATTCAAAGTATCCTGTCATGCCATTTTGACTCACTAATGCCCCAGCTGTCTTACAGTCCCTGGTCAATGACATCCCCTTGACAGGTTTATCTTTGTACGGCTGGATGACATCCTGATATTTTGTCAGTCTGAAGAGGAGCACTTATATTCTGATCGCTGCCCCTTTGCACTCATTCACCTCTGACACTTCCAGGTTTTCCTGGTCCCCTTAGGCCAAGTTTGCCCTCCAGACCCTCCTATCCAGATTCACTTCCTCTCCTATTCTATCTCTGTCCTTTCCCTAAGTCATCTGCTGAGCACATCTACGAGATCTACCAAGCTGTCATTCCGGGCTGAGTAGAACTCTGAGCTTGATCACACAAGGTTTCTCGTGGCCCTCCCTATGTGAGGATGCCTGAGAATTTTTCTCTGGCTATCCCATCTGCGCCTGCAGTAAGGTCACAAGGTTTCACATTTTTTTTGGCTCAGTGGTCTTCCTCAGGATGCTGTGTCAGACAGGGGTCCCCAGTTCACCTTATGCTTCTGCAGAGAGTTCAGCTGGCTTATCGGTGTGTCTGTTAGTTTCTCTTCTGGCTTTCACCCTCAAACCACCAGGAGATGAAGACAGCTCTGCAGTGCATCACCTCCCAGAATCCTTCCAGTTGGTCCCGGCAGCTCCTCGCCTAGAGTATGTCCACAACTCTCTACCAGTGGCGTCCACAGACATATCATCCATCCAGTATGCCTACGGCTACCAACTTCCGCTGTTCCCTGATGCTGAGGGGGAGGTCTCCATCCCATCAGCTCAACCTATGGTTCACCGTTGTCACCTCGCCTGGAAGAGAGCCCAGGCAACTCTGCTGCAAACCTCTGCTGGATACCAGGGAGCTGCCAACTGACTGACGGACTGATTGTATTCCAGCTCCTCTCTGTTGTGTGGGACAAATGTCTGGCTCTCCACCCGTGACTTACCTATTCGGGAGGAGTTCCATAAGCTGGGTCTGATTTGTGGGCCCCATTCCCGATCACCAGCATCATCAGCCCAGTTGCTATTTGTCTTCGTCTCCCTCACACTTTTGAGGATCCATCCTATGTTTCACGTGTCCCGGGTGAAACCAGACGACACTGTTGACAAGACAAGACTGTTTTCCATGGTATTGTCTGTTATTTATTTTCTTCCCCTCTCTGTTCTTTTTCCCGCAATGATTTATTACTAGTTTGTTTCATCTGTATGATGCTTCCTGGTTTATATAACTCCGCCCCACTGGGCCTTCTTTGGATTAAAGTAGTTGCCTCACTAATCCGTACCTCTACCTCGCTTCACCTTTTTGCACCTGGGTTCACTTTCACCTGTCCTGACAAAGGATGTATGTAGTATGTCTTATGTTTGCAAAAATTAAGTATTTTATCCACACCCAAGCATGCACACACAACCCATGGCACCTCCCCTCAATATGTGCAAGTATACTCGTTGCCTTGACAACGAAGAGATGACATGCGAAGAGCCCCAGTCATAAAAGCCACCAACAATAAAGGGATGATGACGCATCAAAGATTCATCAATTCTAAAAGACTGAGCAGTCAGTCAGATACCTCATACCAGTGATCGCATTGACACCTGACAGCAGTCTATTGTAATAAAGACTAAAACCCTCAACGATTGACAAACAACCAGCTGCGTTTCACAACCAACTCAACTACAGATTCATATTACCAGCAGGTACATCAACATTTTGTTTGTTTGTCTTACCGTGCTCCAGTCATGAACCGAGAGAGCAACCCACGGGACTTGCAAAATGCCAGTGCTCAACCTCAAGAGTGTCTGGCTCCCAAACTGAACCTTTCCCAGATGGATGAAGCCCACAGCGATCTGGCTACTTGGCAGATGATGTACACCAAACTGGATGAATTACAGCAGGACACTAACGCGGAGAATGAGAACCTTCACAAAACATTACACAGGGCCATTCTAAGGATTGGCCACTTGGAGGAAAGTCTTGCTGCACAGGTGGAGAGGCTCACTGAGCAGCAAAATGCGAAATGTCTCCAGTCCAACATGGCTCAACTGAAGGAAGAACTCTCCCACATCCAGATCACGCAGGAGAAAAACAAAGTACACGTCCAAGGTATATGGGAGGAGCAGAATGCCAGCCTCATGACATCCTGTGAAAAGTACAAGACCAAGATCCAGCAGCTCAAGAGCAACCTGCAAGAGGTTCAAGTTGCTCTCCTCAATGAGATCCAGAGGATGGAACAACTGGCGACTGAGTATTGTGAAGTCTTCAGTTCTGAGAGTCAGTACTGGTCCGATGAATATAATGAACAATCATCTGAATATCTGCAAGAAATCCAGCAGCTTAAAGAGCAGCTCCACAGCAAAGAGTCTCAGATCCAGAGACTCAAGTCAGAGAACCAAGATCTGTTGAAATGGCTGGATGAAACATCTGAGCAGCAGCTGCTCGAGTCATTGCAGGTGAGATGTGATTCAATGGTGAAAGACTCGGAGCAACGAACCGACAGAGAGAAATGTCTCCATGCCAAAGTAGCCCTGTTGGAGGAAGAGCTCTCACAGATCCAGATCACGCAAGAGATGGACAAATTATATATCCAAAGAATATGGGAGGAGCAGAATGCTAGCCTGATGGCATCCTGCAAAAAGTACAACACCAGGATACAGCAGCTGGAGAAAAACCTACAAGAGGTTCATTCTGCTTTCCTCAATGAGACTCAGAGGGTGGAGCAACTAGTGATTGAAAATCTTGAAGTCCTAAGTTCTGAGAGGCAGTACTGGTCTGACAGATATGATGAACAATCCTCTGAATATCTGCAGGAAATCCAGCAACTGGAAGAGCAGCTCCAGAACAAAGAGTCTCAGATCCTGATGCTCAAGTCTGAGAACCAAGACCTATCAAAACGTTTAGAGGAAACATCTGAGCACCAGTTGCTCGCGTCATTGCAGGCGAAATGTGAGGCTCTGCACAAAGACTCAGAAGAACGAGCAAAGAGAGAGAAATGTCTCCAGGCCAAAGTAGCCGAGCTTGAGGAGGAACTCTCACAGATCCAGATCATGCAGGAGAAGGACAAAGTACATGTCCAAGGTATATGGGAGAAGCAGAATGCCAGCCTAATGACATCCTGTGAAAAGTACAAGACCAGAATTCTGCAGCTGGAGAACAACCTGCAAGAGGTCCAAGCTGCATTCTTCAATGAGATCCATAGGGTGCAACAACTGGCGACTGAATATTGTGAAGTCCTCAGTTCTGAGAGCCAGCACTGGTCCAAAAGATATGATGAACAATCATCTGAACATCTGCAGGAAATCCAGCAGCTGGAAAAACAGATCCAGACCAAAGAGTCTCAGATCCTGATGCTCAAGTCTGAGAACCAAGACCTGTCAAAACGTCTGGATGAAACATATCTTGAGCAGGAGCTGCTCAAGTCCGGTCAGTCATTGTCTGTTAAATGTGAGGCACTGGAGAACGACTCTGAGGAAAAAGTCAACAGAGAGAAGTGTCTTCAGACCAAAGTGTCTGAATTGTTGGATGAACTCCCACAGATCCGGATCACACAGGAGAAGGACACAATACATGTCCAAGGTATATGGGAGGAGCAGAATGCCAGCCTGATGACTTCCTGTGAAAAGTACAAGACCAAGATCCAGCAGCTGGAGAACAATCTGCAAGATGTTCATGCTGCTTTTCTCAATGAGATCCAAAGGGTGGAGCAACTGGCGACAAAAGATTATGAAGTCCCCAGTTCTGAAAGTCAGTACTGGTCCAATGGATATAATGAACAATCATCCGAATATCTGCAAGAAATCCAGCACCTGGAAGAGCAGCTCCACAACAAAGAGTCTCAGATCCTGACGCTCAAGTCTGAGAACCAAGACCTGTCTAAACAACTGGATGAAACATGTCCGAAACACCAGCTGCTTGAGTCATTGCAGGTGAAATGTGATGCCCTGGAGAAATGCTCTGATGAACGAGCCAAGAGAGAGAAATGTCTCCATGCCAAAGTAGCTGAACTTGAGATGGAACTCTCACAGATCCAGATCACACAGGAGAAGGACGAAGTACACGTCCAAGGTATATGGGAGGAGCGGAATACCAGCCTGACGACATCCTGTGAAAAATACAGGACCAAGATCCAGCAGCTGGAGAACAATCTGCAAGAGGTTCAAGCTGCTTTCCTCAATGAGATCCACCGGGTGGAGCAACTGGCGACCGAAAATTGTGACGTGCTCAGTTCTGAGAGTCAGTACTGGTCTGACAGATACGATGAACAATCATCTGAATATCTGGAAGAGGTCCAGCAGCTGGAAGAACAGCTCCAGAACAAAGAGTCTCAAATGCTGATGCTCAAGTTTGAAAACCAAGACCTGTCCAAACATCTGGATGAAACATCTGAGCAGCAGCTGCTGGAGTCTTTGCAGGTAAAATATGATTCAGCGGAGAAAGAATCTGAGGAACAAGCCAAAAGAGAGAAATGTCTCCAGGCCAAAGTGGCTGAACTGGAGGAGGAACTCACACAGATCAGGATTGCACAAGAAAAAGACAAAAAACTTGTCCAAGGTACATGGAAGGAGCAGAATGCCAGCCTGATGACATCCTGCGAGAAGTACAATATCAAGATCCAGCAGCTGGAGAACAACCTGCAAGAGGTCCAAGCTGCTTTCCTTAACGAGATCCAGAGGGTGGAGCAACTGGCAACCAACGATTGTGAAATCCTCAGTTTTCAGAACAATTATTGGTCTGATGCATATGATGAAAAGTCACATGGATACCTACAGGAAATCCAGCAGCAGGATGAGCAGCTCCAGAACAAAGAGTCTCAGGTCCTGATGTTCAAGTCTGAGAGCCAAGATCTGTCAAAACGACTGGATGAAACATCTGAGCAGCAGATGCTTCAGTCCCTCCAGTCATTGCCGGTTAAATGTGATGCACTAGGGAAAGACTCAGAGGAACGAGTCAAAAGAGAGAAAAGTCTCCAGGCCAAAGTGGCCGAGCTGGAGGGGGAACTATGTCGCTGTGACAACAAGAAGTTCAATTGCTGGCCTCGCAAGAAGAAACAGACCAAAGACAGCATGGAGAAACAGAAAATAGAAAAGAAAAGGCATGGATTTTGGCACCTTGTGGAAAACAAGCTCAGACCAAAAGTCCGCTAAAGACAGAAAAAAAAATGGAATCAAACAGTCTGGTGTTGATGTAAATGGTAAAATTTAAAAAATAATAAATCAATTTAAATAATCAAATTGTATCACTTTCTAAATCTTTAAATAACATATAATCAATGACAAGTGACAAATATCTCAGTTCAGGATCAGTCAGACTGTCTGGTGCAAAAAGAAAAAAAAAAAAAGACCTAAGAGTTTTGTACAGGTGTGGTCTATGTCAGTTTGTTTGAAATGTTGTAGGGACAGACACCCCACCTCCCATGTCTCCACCATCGCCTGGAAATCAACGCTTTGCTCTGTTGTAAAACCCCCAAACTCAAAGTACAGTGACAGTTTGTGACAGTTAGATACCGCAATGATTACTTCCTGAACATGATCTATGTAGCATGTTTTGCATTTGAACCCTTGACACCTCCCCTCAACATATAGAAGTTCTGTACATGACACTAAAGAAATCATCACCATGACAACAACAAAGGAATGATGCACAAAGAGCCCCGGTCATAAAAGTCAGCAACAACAAAGGGAGGATGACGCATCAAAGACTCATCAGGTCTAAAAGACTGAGCAGTCAGTCAGGTACCTCATACCAGTGAATGCGTTGACACTTGACTACAGTCTGTAGTAATAAAGACTGAAACCCGATTCACAACCAACTCTACACACATTCATATTACCAACAGGTACATCTGCATTTTGTTTGTTTATCTTAGCGTGCTCCAGTCATGAACCGAGAGAGCAACCCACTGCATTTTATGCAAAATGCCAGTGCTCAACCTCAAGAGTGTCTGGCTCCCAAACTGAACCTTTTCCAGATGGATGAAGCCCACAGCGATCTGGCTACTTGGCAGATGATGTACACCAAACTGGATGAATTGCAGCAAGACACTAACGCAGAGAATGAGAACCTTCACAGAACATTACACAGGGCCATCCTGAGGATTGGCCACCTGGAGGAAAGTCTTGCTGCACAGGTGGAGAGGCTCACTGAGCAGCAGCAGCTCAAGTCTTTGCAGGTGAAATGCGACGCACTGCAAAAAGATTCAGAGGAACGAGCCAACAGAGAGAAATGTCTCCAGGTCAACATCTCCAAGCTGGAGGAGGAACTCTCTCACATCCAGATCACACAGGAGATGGACAAAATATATATCCAAGGTATATGGGAGGAGCAGAATGCCAATCTGATGAGATCCTGTGAAAAGTACAAAACCAAGATCCAGCAGCTGGAGAAGAACCTGCAACAAATTCAAATTACTTTCCACAAAGACAGCAAGATACTGGAGCAAACACTTTCCAAAGATTATGAAGTTCTCAGTTCTCAGAGTCAGTACTGGTCTGATGGACATAATGAACAACCTGCATCTGTATTTGAATATCAGCAGGAAGTCCAGCAGCTTAAGGAGCAGCTGAAGGCCAAACAGTTTCAGATCCTGATGCTCAAGTCTGAGAACCAAGACCTGTCAAAACGACTGGATGAAACATCTGAGCAGCAGCTGCTCAAGTCGCTTCAGTCATTGCAGGTGAAGTGTGAGGCACTTGAGAGAGACTCTGAGGAACGAGCCAACAGAGAGAAATGTCTCCAGGCCAAAGTCGCCGAGCTTGAGGAGGAACTCTCAGAGATCCAGATTACGCATGAGAAGGACAAAATACACGTCCAAGGTATATGGGAGGAGCAGAATGCCAGCCTGATGACATCCTGTGAAAAGTACAAGACCAAGATCCAGCAGCTGGAGAACAACCTGCAAGAGGTTAAAGCTTCTCTCCTCAATGAGATCCAGAGGGTGGAACAACTGGCGACTGAATATTGTGAAGTCCTCAGTTCTGAGAGTCAGTACTGGTCCGATGAATATAATGAACAATCATCTGAATATCTGCAAGAAATCCAGCAGCTGGAAGAGCAGCTCCACAACAAAGAATCTCAGATCCTGATGCTCAAGTCTGAAAACCAAGACCTGTCCAAACGTCTGGATGAAACATCTCCTGAGCAGCAGTTGCTGGAGTCATTGCAGGTGAAATGTGAGGCTCTGCAGAAAGACTCTCAGGAACGAACCAACAGAGAGAAATGTCTCCAGACCAAAGTGGCCGAGCTGGAGGAGGAACTCTCCCAGATCCAGGTCACGCAGGAGAAGGCCAAAATTCACGTCCAAGGTATATGGGACGAGCAGAATACCAGCCTGATGACATCCTGTGAAAAGTACAACACCAAGATCCAGCAGCTGGAGAACAACCTGCAAGAGGTCCAAGCTGCTTTCCTTAACGAGATCCAGAGGGTGGAGCAACTGGCAACCAATGATTGTGAAGTCCTCAGTTGCCAGAACCAATACTGGTCTGATGGATATGATGAAAAATCATCTGGATATCTCCAACAAATCCAGCAGCTTAAAGAGCAGCTCCTGACCAAAGAGTCTCAGATCCAGACGCTGAAGTCTGAGAACCAAGGCCTGTCGAAACAACTGGATGAAACATCTCCTGAGCAGCAGATGGTTGAGTCCCTCCAGTCATTGACAATGGAGACAGAGAAAAGTCTCCAGGCCAAAGTGGCCGACCTGGAGGTGGAACTCTGTCGCTGTGACAAGACGTTCAGTTGCTGGCCTCACAAGACGAAACAGACCAAGGACAGGATGGAGAAACAGAAAAGACAGAAGAAGAAGAAGAAGAAGAAGAAGGAAAAGAGAGAAAAAAAACATGGATTTTGGAGAAGCTTGTGGAAAAGAAGCTCATAGTGAAAGTCCACTTAAGACTGAAGAAAAGTGAATCAACTTCTGATGTTATAACATAAAGCAAATACATGTAGATATATTGGATGGCTTTCTAAATCTCTCTATACAATATAATCAATGAAGGAGAAAAATATCTCCGATCAGGATGAGTCAAACTGGTGCAAAGACAAAGCAATAAGGTCACCCAAATCAGGTAATTTAAGTACAGGCTCAAGAAAAAGATGCACTCTCCATGTCCCGTAGTACAAACTTAAAGCTTGTAAGAGGGATCAGGTTTGTCAGCTGCAGCTACGTGATGATGTCGGTTCAGGAGATGGAAAGAGATGACTGAGTGGGACTACAAACTGGGCTGCAAATAACTGCACATAGTCAGTTCCTCATCTCTCTGGTACTCAGCTCATGTTACCCTCATGTATCTCCCAGTGTTAAACAAAGTGGCCTCCTCGCCACCAAATATCTTTGACGTCATCCTCTGCTGCTGTGTCTTATGTCTTTTATTGTCTTCCTAGGATCCATTCTGGGCCCAGTACTTCTCCGTATCGGTTCCCCTTTGGCAATATCATCAGGAAATTAAGCGTTTAGATCCATTTCTATGCAGATGACTCCCAACTGCACATCCCTCTAAAATCGAGCCATGCAGCCTCTCGGACCGTCTGAAAGTAATTAAAATCTGTATGGCAAACAGCTTCCCTAAGTTAAATCCCAAGAAATCTGAAGTCATTGTGTTTGGCACTTCAGAATCCACAATATGAAGTGCCAACATGGTCCTCTTGCCTCCTATTTGAAATGTGTATTTCATCTTATTTATTTCATCTTTTGTCAATCTAGATATTGCTCTATGTACAGTACTTTGGTCAGTGCTAGCTGTGTTTACATGTGCTTTACAAATAAACCTTACTTGCAGTTGCATCAACCGGCTCTTACCTCTTTACTTTAAGAGAAGAGCAAACAGCTGCACAGATTCACTGTTTCGTTGAGAGAAGCAGCATTTCTCCACAAGATGGAATGTGCATGTTACATATTTGTATGTGTTTTTTTTTAACCATGATGGCTTCAGAGGAAGACGTTGGCATTTGCTTTTCATGTAATATTTTCTTAAAGGAAAATATTATAATATAGTCAGAATATGTCCCGAATCTTCGTCCGACCTGGGTTTCGATTTCACACTGCTTGTCGGGCGCCCGAATGCACGTCGTCACCATCGTTTCCTTCTCGCCTTTTCTCGCGAGATGCAACGATTTCCACTCCCTTCTCGTCCAGCATGGCCGCGCTGTATGAGGGATACACGTTGTGTGGACTTGTTCCACCTCAGAATCGTTCACATTCGGGCGTCCAGGACATCGAAACAGAGAGGGATAGCGACCATGTAATCGTCACGGCCTCAGGCAGATCGGTGACTCTGTACAAGGTAAAATCCGCCGTTCGTCGGAGGTTGTCCACACCGCGGCCAGCTGATCACTGCGACCCGCACAACTCGTGTCGGGGTCCTCGACTCCTCTCCGCAAGTGTAACTGTAACAACAACTTGAACAGACGACATATTGATCTGCAATAAGTTGTCCGATTGACTTTCAGCACGTTTCGTGCGACTCAACAGCAACGTGTGTATAGTTCGTCATTAAGAGTATTTAGTAGCGAATGTTAGCTAACATTAGCTAACTTCGAATCTCGTTTTATCGATGCAAACCGCGTCTTGCTGACTAATATTAAGTCCTTATTTGGTTTGTGAACATATTAAGTCAATTAATGAACAATCAGATCTGTTATCTGCTATTATCTACAGGGTCAGTTTGTCACTTAAGTCTGAATTAGGGAAAAACCTACTGACATGACTTTAAATTACACCTCCAGTTAGCTTTAATACATTTTAAAATTTCCCCAGGCCTAATAAGATGAATCATTTGAGTATGTGAAAGTGTTTGTATTGAGAGTGATGATGAAGTGTTCGATGCGCGTCAGTGACGTCACTGACTGGTCCTCTTTCTGCCAGGTGTCCGACCAGAAGCCCCTGGGAAGCTGGGCGGTCAAACAAGGACAATGTCTGACATGTCCAGCAGTCTACAACTCAGAAACAAAGGAATATGTTGCAGTCTCAGACAACAAGGTATATTTGGTTTTACCAGGTTGAATAAGAACAATTTCACGATTGCTTTGCTGCTGGAGCATCATATTGAATCTGTTCACTGCACCGTGACTGACTGCAAGACAACGTGCTTGTTATGTGATGTCCATGTTGTTGCTCAGACAACTCAATTATGTCTTTTTTTTAAACAATTTTTATGATTGATGAGTAGAGTAAAGGAGTAAGTCTGTATTTGTCTTGGATGTGAACACTTGGCTGCAGTGAGCTGGTGACTCATCCAGGATGAACCCTGACGTTGACCGGTGGACAGCTGGGATCGGCTCCTGCACAACCATGACCCCGTAACTGGAGCAAACGGGAGATGATGAATGAACGAATAAACACGAATGTCTGTCACGATATTAAAGCTAATATCTGTTGTTTCTTTTCTTTTCCAAGGTGATCAGAATTTGGAAGGAAGAAGATCTACTCTTGGATAAGACCTTCAAAGCAACTGTAAGTGTGACTGTCGTGGCTGTTCAGCACTTGTCACTCACCTTCGTCTGCAGCAGACAACTGCTTTCATACCGCGTATTAGCTGGCGCTCACGTGACACAATCCATTGTCATCGGTGATGTGTCTGATGTAATGGTCAAACAGCATCGGCCTCTAACATATGAATTTAAGTTCATATTACAGTAGCTGAGTGCTTGGAGAGACACATGGACATTTTTGAAATATTATAAATTAATAATATTAGATTCCATATTTTTTTTTATATCAAACTTTTTTCCTTTGTAAGTGCTCTATTCACTTCCTGTGCTGGAGCAGTTGTGATGAATACATTTTCCCGTCGGGCACAAGTAAGGTACCTGGTTCTGACAGCTGAACGCTCTGCAGGTTTCATCAGAGATCTCCAGGGTCCATTGTGTACGTGGAGGAGCTCCGGTCGTCTTGTTCCAGAGGGGCGCTGTCCGCCTCCTGGAGTATCTCCTCACCGCTCCCCAGCAGCAGATAGAGGACGTCCTGTCTCCTGAGGAGTCAATCAGGTAGGTAATGTCCTAGAATCCTCCAAACGGTGTTGACAGGTAACATGAGGCTTTCTAGCAGGAGGTTGTGTGGACTGGAGCAAAGTATGAGACGGATACAAGAGGGTTGGGAGTGTGTTGCTGTTTATCAGTGAGTGATGCGGCGCTACAACGTCGATTGTATCTGTTTCCTGCAGGTGGAGCACCAACATCGCGGCAGAGGCACAGCAGTTTGTCATCTTTACAACTGAGCAGGTATCGCTACGAGCAGCGCTGCACACGTGCAATCCAATGCCAGGTGGACCTGACACGTTCTAACACCAGACGTCAGATCGACGGACCTGAGATGAGTCACCAGTGTGTCTGTTTGCCTTTACTGACGGTCGACTGTCGTTCCACAGAAGGGAAGTTACTTCCTCTACCTGCAGCGACTGAATCCAAACACACTACAGAGGTACCGGCTGGAGAGGGAGGAGCCTGGACTCCCCCCGCTCAGCTTCTCTGCCTCCTACAGGGACAAACACATCCACCTGATTTATCTCTGTAAGTGTCGTAGTCTGAACATGTTTACAACCCATACCCACCCCTCACCTAACCTGCATGCGCTGACACCACCAACATCCACAGGGGCGGGTCACCGTCTGTTCATGCGAGTGATTTTGTTTTGTCTCATTGGTGTCAGATGTTTTTGTGTTTCACTGGTTTTACATCAGCACACACGTTTCTTGAGATGATTTCATGTTTATGGATTTTTTTGTTCTCCTTTTCATTCTTTTTCACCTTTTACCCACCTGTTTCCTCCGGGGTCCAGACCCCAATGGTCATGTGTACCAGAGTGTGATCCCGGTGCGCAGCCCGGGACCTAGCGAGGAGGCGCAGGCTCTCCCCCTGCCCCGCAGCCTGCTCCTCAGCCTGTCTGTCGCCGGCGGCCAGCTGGAGGCA
>JBBMJM010000023.1:2717009-2728987 GCA_037832705.1 Centriscus cristatus
TGCAGCCTTCAGTCGGGCCTCTGGCAGTGACGCTCCTGTCCAGGAGCCTGGAGGAGCCGGCCTTCTACACCCCGAGCGCCCTGGCGCAGCTCGTGCACACTCGCTGCCTCTGCCACAGGTGAGTGAAGCAGGATGTTTATCAATACATTTTTTTACTACTTCGCAGTACAAATGTGAAACAGTGTCACGTGCCCGCGTCTTGTTTCATCTGTTGCTTTCCGGCTGTGAACCACGCTCCATTAACCACTGTGACCTTTGACAGCACCTGTCCCGACCTGATGCTGCTGGCCCTGGAGAAGAAGGATTACTCCCTGTGTCAGCTCTGCCTGCAGTTCTTCCCTGACATCCCTGAAGCGGTCACTTGCGCCTGCCTCAAAGCCTTCATCAGGTACGACCACAGGCTGCTCGATCTCAAAGGACACGGACCAAAACGGAACTCCGATCCGATATGACATAAATGTCATTATATACATTTTTTTAATCTCCAGCTCCAACTTTTTTTAACTACAAAGGGGACATTTTTTTCCCATGTTTGAAAAGAAGTGTGGAAATGCTCAAACCAAACAGTCTGCTGTACCACGGTTCACCACTGGGTGTCACCACAGCACATCCTCCTGCACACAACTGGTGGGACAACTCGATTGGTACCATGTGTTTCATCTTGTTCCTCTTCAGCCTGCCGGACGAAGATGCAGAGAAGGTGAGCCTGCTGCCTGACAGCATGTCTTTCTTGGAAACCCTGACGCCAGCGGAACACGGTCAGACTGGGCTGCAGAACGGTTTTAGCTCGACTTCCACGGAGGAGGACTCCATGGACGCCTCCAGCGGAGAGGTCCCACAGACAGAGAAGAAGTCCTCTGCTCCACCGGAGACGATTTGTCCAGTGGGATTACACAAAGCAGTTTTATTGTATCCTTCCACCGCACAGCCTGAGTGATGCCTGATGTGGTTCTACATTGTGTCCTGCACCCTGAGTGTGTCTACATCTGTGTTGAAGTACAGTGATGGATCTTAACTCCAGCTGGGTAGAAACGAGGTCCTGCTGACGTCCTACACAGACATTTTCCTCCTCCCACACTTAAAAGACTTCTCCTCCCAGCACGTCATTGTGAGGAACATCTCATCAAAACCAGTTTGTGCCCCCGAACCGGCTGCTGAACTTGATTTCATTTTCTTTCTCATCCAATCAGCTTCTGCTCCGGTATCTGCAGTTCCTCTACTTAAAATATTCCCAAGAGGATTCTCCACAGATGCACGGAGTCAGATCACCAAGTCTGCCGCAGGTTTGTAGCTGTCCGTCACCAGGTTACGTAAAAAAAGGAAAAATACTGGGAAAAAAACAAGAGGGGATTCAATGCAGATCAATGCTGACATACGGTCAGTTCACGGCAGAAACATCAGTCCAGGTTAGTTCTGCTGACAGTCACTTGAGATAAGATTTGAATAGTTCAACAGAACTTTATCTGGTGTGAGTTCAATTCGTTCAGACACTCTGTCAAAAAACAACAACATACATTTGTCCATTTCCATCTGAGTAAAGAGAGGACACATGTGTAAAACAGAAAATAACGTTGATTTCCGTTTTCAGATCGACAATGACTGAATTTCTGGTGTTTCTCTCTGTTGCAGATCCTGGACTGGGTTTGCTTACTATTGGATGCTCATTTTACAGTGCTAGTAATGTCTCCAGAGGCCAAAGCATTATTGCTCAACCTGCACAACTTTGTCAAATCACAGGTGAGTCTCCTCTCTCTGGTCCAGGTGCTGAGCTTTTATCCACAATTTATATTCTGGAGCGGGAAAAGAAGTACGATGCTGAAATGCCCCCTTGTGTCCTCAGGTGAAACTGTTCTCAGAGCTTGGAAAACTTGGGGGCAGCCTCCGGGAGCTTGATAAGCTGAAGGTGGAAAAGGATGCGGGACAGTACTCCATTGAAGTTATTGAGCTGTTTTAGTTTGTGTACAGAGGTCTTTGTAATAAAACCTTGAGCTTATCTTCCCTTTCCCGCGTGTCACCTCATTTGCAGTATTCTGACTGGAATGATTCTTACAGATGCTCGACATCAGAACTCAACATGCATTTGTTTTTAATGCCCACAACAACAACTTGATGTAATTCAAGCTTAGATTAAACAAATTTCAAATGCTTTCTATATATAGACTGTTAAGGCTGAATAGTTGATTATTCAGATAATGTGATGTGCATGACTCAATTCACAGTTTCTAACGTGTTTTAATAAGGTTTTAAGTTAAGTCACTTTCAAAATGTGACGTAAGTGCATGAATGCCTGTTTGTGTTCTCACATCTTCCCTCTGTGGCCTTAAAGCATAATATTGTAAATTAGAAAGCTGTGACTATGAACTTTTTTTTCCACAAAGGAATCCAATGTGGAAAAACTGTTGATCCATAATTGTCTTATCTTTTCTATTAAAAGTTCAAATTATACATACCATCAAGACTTGGTCTTTTTCTGCATTCTTAACATGACAGATTGATTTCAGTACACACGTTAGTTACACTAACATTTCATGACATTTACTGCTGTAAGAAATCAATCATTCCTCCATTCATCACCCTGTACTTTATTCATCCCCCATCAACGGGATGAATAAAGTACTGTTTGAACATCAGTGTAACTGTCTCCAGGTCAAATACCACATCAATTGTCCGTGGCTTTCTTGCAGCATAATTGAGGTAGAACTCACCCAACTAATCGCTTCTGCAGTCCAGTCTTCCGCAATTATAATAAAGTAAATCACTTTCTTTGTTCTACATATTGCATTTTATTTATGAATTGAATTTTACACTAGTTCTGATTTACAAAAGAATCGTTGTCGGCAGGATTCGAACCTGCGCGGGGAGACCCCAATGGATTTCTAGTCCATCGCCTTAACCACTCGGCCACGACAACTTGAATGCAACAGCGCCCATGGTCATAAATTATATTATCAGACACCGTTGACTAGCAGACTTCGTTACGCAATGTTGTGAATTGTAATAAGCTAGAAATAAATATATTTCCGATGTATAACCCACTCATTCACTTGTTGGACAGTGTGGGATAAATTCTTCATTGACATATCAACGACAGAAGCAACAAACTATAAAGTTTGGGAGAAAAGAAATTATTTCTGTCAACTGATGTTTTTTTTTGTTAAATTGTGTTGCATGTATCATAGTATTGCTGGCAGCTTTGCTGCTGCAATTTATTGTTGTAGAAGAAAATAACTAAAATACAAGATTTCAACTTGAAAACCAAATACAACTAAACATAGAACAATATGGATTAATTCCAACAGTTGCATGTGTCCACGTTGATACACGCTGTTACTGCTGGTACTGGAATACCTTAGCTGCTAACTTTGCAGAGGTGACGGTGGTGGTAGAACACTGAACTTTGAGCTTCCACTTGGCGTCAGTGTGACCAGAAGCACCCGTCGGCATCTACCAAAGGCGGATACACCTCAAGCTGGCTAGCAGAGTTTGCGCGGACAACTAGTTCGAGCTAGCATCGCATCTCAAGTGTGTCGATTGTAGAATTGGAGGGAATCACGTGACCAAGCATACGCCAAACAATTGGTGGCGCCAGACTAAAGCGTAAACGACCGTACTTCCTGTCATTCGACAATACTAGTTACGTTGATTTTGAGAATTAAGTCAAACAGTATAATCAGCCATGGAAAGATTTATTTTTAAGTGTCGTAAGTAACCAATGTCTGATGTTATAAACACATCATACAAATGCTGTTTTACAACGGAAACGTCCAACTGTTTTAGATTGAAAGGGACGATAGGACGCTTCCGGTACAACCACTGATGTGCTATGCTCCAACTTGACCCTTCGCTGGGGCCTGCTCTGTTTTCAACAGAGAGAGAGCCGTGAAGAAAAATGGCGTCTGCAGGCGACCCGGAGCGGGACACCGGCCATTCACTTTGAGCTTTCCGCCGAAAATTGATCACCGGGGCTGGGCAGGGGGGTTATTGGACCCGTGGCTAAACCGTTGGCATTCTTCCTTCCTTGTTTTTCTCCGCTGTGTGCGTCCAACTCCGACACCGCGATTGAAGCGGAACAGAATAGACTATCTCCCACAATGAGGGGGAGAAGAGGAAGGCCGCCCAAACAAGCCGCTGTGATGCGGGAAGGCTCACCCGGTCCAGTCCGCGGCTCTCGGGGCGCCCGGAGCAGAGGGATGCGTGGACGGGGAAGAGGCAGAGGACGGGGTCGGGCAGTGAGCGGTGGCGTTTGTGTTACCGGCTCTGCGGAGGTGGATACGGAGATATCCGGCCGAGAGAACTTTAATTCGTCCCGGGGCCGCAGGAAAGTTGGAGCCTCCACCACTGTGGCGGTCGCGGCATCGCGGGGCAGAGGCGGCAGAGGGAGAGGCAGGGGGTCGAGGGGTGGCCGCGGCGGCAGAGGCGGAGTGAGGCGGCCTCAAACCAAGGTGGTGTACGACGACAACAGCGACGAGGAGGACGACAATTTAAGCTACAGGTCGGAGGAAGACGAACTCCTGAACGACAACCCTTCGTCGGATCTTGAAGAGGAGGCCCTGGGAAACGACTCGGACTATCTGGAGGAACTAGCAGCAGCAGCAGAGGAGGAGGAGGAGGAGGAGGATGATGATGATGGCAGCTACTGCACCGAGAGCAGTTTTAGGAGCCACAGCACGCTGGGAAGCACCCCAGGTACGTTGGGTTCGCACCGAGCCGAAGCGGGCTCCCCTTACGTAAAGTGTGCAGTTTATTTTTAGCTCAGTACAGAAAGCAAAGCCGCATTGTTCAAAATGGAGCTTGACTCAGAAACAGGCCTTTGTTTACCGGGAGCTGCCGCTGGCTCGGAGGTCTGCGTGCACGTTCAACCGGCTCTTTGCACTTTTTGCCGCTTCAGCTTGTTTGATGTGATCAGTTAAATACTTGTGAAATATCGATATACATGTTTAGCTTTTCTCTATTTTGCTTTTTGGCGAACGTTGCATGCACTTCGCGTGTGCACACCGAAACTAATCTGCATGCACGCACTTTGTTTGCAGCCTTATTTTTCATTCATTTTTTGGGGGGGTAAAAAATCCTCATTTCTACGTCACTCGCAGCTTGACCCGATTTTAACGGTTAATTGGTCTACTGCTCTGGGACTTGTCTGAAGTAGATTGTTTAAGCATAAACCGCGAAATGATGTATATAATTATAATTTTCGGAACTGTGGACATTGTTCAGACGTCTTCAGAAAGCACATTTTGTTGCATAGTGCTGCTGAATGCGTTTGACAGCCCTGTTCTGAAGACAGGCGCACTTGTTTTATTCACTTGTTGCAAACGGCGCCAGCAGCTCATTACGACACGGCGTTCAGCGATGGTTCGTTACCATAGCAACCACTCATGTTAATCAGGTGAGCAAATCAGATCTCAGTTATGAAGGGTGATTCTGCAAAAAAAATCAATAGACTCATCAGTTATGCATCGTGATGCATTCGCTGTTTCGGTCACTGGACATAACTGTAGACAGCGGTTAACAAAGCGGCACACCTGACACACCTGACACACTGTTGGTTGTTGCATTCAGTCGCACAGTGGACATAAACACCAGACTGTGGATTTAAATTCTTGGCGTATACAATTTGCAAACATTCCAGTCAGGCTCAGATGCAGTTAGTGGACGGATCAGGGATTGAGCACATACCGGCCCTCCAACCCTCAACGGCCAGTGCTTCTCCTCTTCTAAAGAAATGTGAACATGGCAGACTCGTGCACAGGAGTGTCAGGGCTCTTCCGTCTACATGACACTGTGTTCACATTGCATGTGCAATAAGCCTTTGTGAACCCACTGTGAACCAGTCATACCAGGCTGCTGTCACTGGTTAATCCCCGTTGGCTTGTCTTTCTAAAAAGCAGTTTAACTTTCACACATAACACAAATATATCTGACCGTCCCCTATATGATACGCTGACACAGCATGTTTTGTATATAAAGTGACTCACATGCTACAATTTCCTCTAAATGCGTCTTCTTAGACCAAGTCCTGCGCCCACCGTATTCAGTCTGCCCTACTGTGTTAGATGTTTGTCGGTGTGATTATGGAAACTTCTTCTCATAGAAGGTGTCAGGAGGAGCAGGTTTGCAATGCTGAGTCTGAGGACATGTAACCTTCTCAAGTCACCTGCAGACAGGATTGTATGTTCACTCTGCTCAGTAACCAGTTTGTTACACAGATGGATGGATGTCCAGATGGTCAGATCCTGGCTGGTGGTTTGTGTGCTGTACCCTCTTGAAAAGGTTCTGTAACCGTTGTCGGCAGGATTCGAACCTGCGCGGGGAGACCCCAATGGATTTCTAGTCCATCGCCTTAACCACTCGGCCACGACAACACACGATGCTGCTGAATGGGGATGTCTCAGCAGAACACGTGCTGACTCACTGACATGGTTTAACTCTCGTAACTAAAATCTATTGACGTTAAGGAAAATTGGAGTAGTAGGGAGTTTGTGAGATGGTACACTGGGCAAAAAAAAGACATACAGTCGTTGTCGGCAGGATTCGAACCTGCGCGGGGAGACCCCAATGGATTTCTAGTCCATCGCCTTAACCACTCGGCCACGACAACATGTTGTTCAGGGCAGTGTGTGGCCAGTGAGACCCCACACCTACAGGTCACATCACTTAATATACATACACAGTATATTTATATACATGTTTTACATACTTTTATTCTGGACTCTAGTTAGCAGTCCATGAACTATAATAGGTTCTCGACCTCTTTACAGCAGCGGGCCCCAATCGTTTTTGCACCACAGAACAAACATGAACAAAAACGCAATTTTCCATAACGCTCATCAGTTTTGGGTCCTGTGTGGGGATAATGGGAGACAATGGCCCCACAAGTGCTTTGTGCATTCAACTCACCTGCTGCAACAAGTCCGTATTTCAAATGTGACTTCTGCTGGTGTCTGTTAAATGTCTTTTCTTTGGAGTTAAATGCCATGGGCCTTGTCCCCTGATGAAACAACGTTTGTTTACGCATTTTCCAGCAGGTTTGTGGTCTTGACTTCACACTATCACAGTGACAAGCATCAAGCGGAAGTGGCGTGAAGAGACAGGAGAGAATCCGTTCATTTCCCAAAATAAAACCTCTTCCAGACTGTGTTAATCAATAAAACAGAAATAATGTTATTCGTATTTTCTTCGGTGCGGCCCAGCACAGGTCTGTGGAGCTTTACCAGGCTGGTACACTGTTTAACATGATTTCACATCACTTGAGAAAAGTAAACCACATGACGTACAAGGGATATTTCATATTTATCACCGTGTACTTTGTACTATTTGACGTCTGTGTTAGTTCAACAACGACTGCAGGAGCTCGAGAGAATCCACTCCAAGCATCCAACTACCACTCCAGAGTGACACCATAGCGACACATGGTCTTAGACATTAGTTATTCAGGTCTCGAGCACCATCAGGGCTTCAGGTGCCACCAAGAAAGGGACTGTGCCCAGCACTCCACCAGGACGTCCTTCTAAACAGCCATGCACACTCAAATTCATCCGTACCGGTTTTGTGTAGTTGGTGAGAGAGTTTCTGATCGCACAGCATCTTCCTTTTTTTTCTTTATTAGCAGCCCTACATTCACAATGTGATTGCCTTGGCATTCATTCGTCCATTCACGTGTTTCCTTTCCACAGGTCGCAGAAGGAGTCGGATAACACGGCCGCAGTCTCCCATCTTGGAGACCAAAGACATTCCCACTCCCACTTTGGAGCTTCCAAAGTCCTCCGAGGACCTCCTGGTTCCTACCTCACAGCTTCTCAACGTGTCTGCTGTCTACGAGGTTCTTCGCAACTTTGGCTCCGTGCTGCGGCTCTCCCCGTTCCGTTTTGAGGATTTCTGCGCGGCGGTGGCCAGCCAGGAGCAGTGCCCCCTGCTGGCGGAGATCCACATCTCCCTCCTCAAAGCTATTCTCAGAGAGGAGGACACATCCAACACCACGTTCGGACCTGCTGATGTTAAGGACTCGGTCAACTCCACTCTGTATTTTGTGGATGGTATGACCTGGCCCGAAGTGCTGCGGGCGTACTGTGAGAGTGATCCGGAATACCGGCACATTCTGCCTTTCCAGGAGGGAGAGGATTACCCCTTTGAACCGTTGGAGAGCAAAATCAAAGTTCTGCAGTTTTTAGTGGACCAGTTCCTGGCGACTAACATTGCCCGGGAAGAACTCATGTCAGAAGGTGTGGTTGCCTACGACGACCACTGCAGGGTGTGCCATCGCCTCGGGGACCTGCTGTGCTGCGAGACGTGTTCGGCTGTTTACCATCTGGAGTGTGTGAAGCCGCCGTTGCAGGAAGTGCCAGAGGACGAGTGGCAGTGTGAAGTGTGTGTGGCGCACAAGGTACCTGGTGTGGCGGACTGCGTCCCTCAGGTCCAGAAGACCCGGCCGTTCATTCGTCAACTGCCCGTCGGTTACGATCGACACCGACGCAAGTATTGGTTCCTGAACCGACGCATTGTCATGTAAGTCACAGATGTTGAATTCATGGATGAGAGTCTTATTTTTACAGCGACTGCTGGTAGGGTTCTATGCGAGTGGACTATAACCCATGTTTTGGTATCGGTTGTGCTCGGAAAACATCATAAAACACCACTGAACTGAAAGTCAATCATAGTGATTGACTATGTATGCTCCTTATCAACAGTCTCCATGACAACAACCTGTGTGAGCAGTGAACATTTGAAGCATTATGAGCGAATAATACTACAGTGTAAACTATTTCACAAAGGTCCTATGGCACCCTGTTGGCTAGCAGCGGCCCTGCAGCTCAGACAGGACCATTGAAGTATCGGCAGCAGAAAGAAAAACTGCAACGTCAGCAGAAAAGTAGCTAATTGCAATATTAACAATTAAGTGCAGGCGAATGTTAGAAATAAGGTAAAAACGGAGAGATGAACACATTGCACGTGGTTACAAGTCAGGTGTTACATGCTCCTGACCTGGTTTCGTAGAACATCATTTAACGCTCGGCCCTATTTCCTGTCATCATGTGTCAAAACATGATGCCTCAGCGCTTTGTTCTACACCTTGTGCGCACAAAAGGAAGTTTGTGGGAGTGTGTAGACACGCTCCGAATTAAAGTGGGTGCACGGAGTCGGCAGAGACAGACACTGGCGATACGCGGCCTCAGGCTTTGGTCCAGAGGGCAGGTGGATGGAACTTTCTTGACTAAATTGTCCTGCTGTGATCTTTCTCTCTGCACTGCACGTTTTTGTTTTTTTGTTTTTTTTAATCTGTTGGCATGAGCCAGCGAAAGAATTCCACAGAGAGAGAGATGCTCTTCCCAGGGATAAATGAAATGAATTTACTTTGAATTAGCACAATTATTGGCACGTTTTAAATAATCAGTGCTATTCCATACAAGTCAGACTGTTCAACGCTGATAATTACAGTTTGTTAAATTCCTAGCTGAACTTGAGAGATGATGCACTCATAGATTATTTGCGAACAGAACCACTCTTAACTTGACGCCAGGAAAATCACTGCTCAAGGAATTCAAAGAAGCTTTCTGACCATAATATTCCGACACGTACTCAGCATCTGACTTTTGTGTGAACCTGCTGAGAAAATTCTGAACTCTGGGAACAAGAGGCACTTTGAATGTTGGACACGTCTGCTCCTGGTGTCTTATACCTGATGTGTGCTTAGATTGTTGTCAGTTTGATCGTATTGTATCAGAACAACAGAAATATATTTGTAGCGGGCTGCACAGCACTAATAATGGTGGATCAAGCAGAGTTTACCAGGTTTTACAGGTTCAGTCCGACCCAGACGGTGTGTTTTAGTGTCTTACATTCAATCCTGCTGCCCGCTTTATCTTCTTCTCTCTGTTGTCTCTTCGTCCACGTTCTTTGTCTGTATCGCTCCCTCTCGTGTCTCGCCCCTACAGAGAGGAGGATGGCGAGCAGGAGGATAAGGCTATCTGGTATTACAGCACCAAGGTAAGTGTGACTCATGCGGACTCGTGTTACTGCGTTTACTGTCTCGAGATGACTCAGCTCAGTCTGTTTGTCTGTGATGATGATGATGATGATGATTCCTCACCTCTTCCATCTCTCTGTCCATCCCAGGTTCAGCTTGCTGAGCTCATTGATTGTTTGGATAAGGAATTCTGGGAGGCTGACCTGTACGGGGCCCTCGAAGAAATAAGGGATGAGGTGCACACACACATGGACATCACAGAGGACCTGACCAACAAGGCCCGCGGCAACAACAGGTGTTTCCTCACCGCTGCCAACGGTAACCACGTCATCTTCTTCTTCGTCAATCAATCTTCCTCATACAGCACCAAAAAACAGAAAAAATGTAATCAAATCGATAAAATATAAATAAATACATAGGGTCAATCTAAATAGATTGTTGACTAAAGAGATATGTAAAGACAAAAAATACAACCGCAGAGAAATACAAGTTAAGTAGAGAAACAGCCTGGAACATATACAAACAATTACCGTAATTTCCGGCCTCTAAGCCGCTATTTTTTTTCATAAGTTTTGAACCATGAGCCTTATACAAAGGTGCGGCCAATTTATACATTTTTCTAACAGCTGCCGGGGCGGGGGGGGGGGGCGCTCTAGTAGAAAAAGTGAGACAGGTGGAACACGTGGGCACCTGCGGCTTATGTATGTACAAAATGTTTTTTCCTTTAAAAATGGACCCGGTGAGGCTTATAATCAGGTGCGCTCTATAGTCCAGAAATTCTGGTACATCATTTAGGGTTGTAGATAATAATGTGAACCAGACTAAAATATGTAAAAATCTAGATAACCAATCAATAACACACTACGTGGTCCATAATAACAAGAAGCTGCTTCTTCTCCTTACTTCTGTTTTATAATGTCCTGTATTCTGCTTTTAAAGTTGTAACCACAGACTCCAGATGTGTCCTCACACACTGCAGCTACTGTTGAGTTGAGTTTGAAAGCGTCCGTCCGTCCGTCCGCTCCGACTGACTCAGACGTCATCGACCTGCCACCGTGATTCCTCTGTCCCCTGTAGTCTGAGACCCCGTCCAGATCTCGGTGTACACACACACGTCAGTCTGTGGATGGAGAACACAACACACACCCGACACGTGACGTCTTTTTGTTGGTTCCTCGTCCTCTAGACGAGATCCTGGAGCGGCTCCGTGCTAAGAGGGAGGAGGAGCTGGAGGAGGTGAAGCGACGAGCGGCAGAGGAGGCCCAGAAAGCACGACTGGAGAGGGAGAAGGAGGAGGTGGACGTGGAGAAGGAGCAGGAGGAGAACAAGCTGACAGACGAGGAGCAGCTGGACGTCGTAAAGGAGGAAGAGAGGGAGATCAAAGAAGAGGCGAAGGAGGAGGGTGATGCCATCAAGTGTGGAGGTAGATCTGAGGGGATTTCCTGGGCTGAATCAGTTTGGTGTTTGAACTGACCTTCTGTCTCTATTGATCTAAGATTGATTCTTCACTTCTTGGCTCCAAACCTCTGTAGTTTGGTCATCTAGATACAATATGATAGAAATCATACTGGTTTTTTGAAGAATTGCATTAATACAGATATGTGCTTTCCACAACTATTTTTTTTCTTCTGCTGTTCTCCTATAGTTGTTGAAGCTCCGCCCCCTGACCCCCAAGGCGGTAGTGGCGTCAGCGCTTCAGATGGACCTGCACTTCCTGCGGCCTCTGGCTCCCCCCAACAGGCCCACGCCACCATCAGCGGCTCTAGTCCGGCCGCCCCCTCCGTGGAGGCCGGGCTGAAGGGACGCTCCCACCCGGACGCCTCGAACGCCACCAAAGGTATCGACGGACGACCGCTGCAGTCTGCACCTGCAGCTAATCAGGCCTTCACCTCCTTCGCATGTTTGTTTCACCAATCAGCCGCTGATCATCTTCACTTTGACGTTTTTGAACAGTCGGCCTCTTACGAACGGTCATAGGCCGCGCGGGGGGGGGGGGGGGGGGGGGGGGGGGGGGGGG
>JBBMJM010000023.1:2731226-2741664 GCA_037832705.1 Centriscus cristatus
TCACTTGTGTCCGTTTCCCACGGCGCCTCGCTGCGTCCGTCTGCTGCTGCTGCGTCTTCAATCAGCCCTCAGACACATTCGGTGTCTCAGTCTCAGGCCGTGTCTCGTACGTGTGTGGTGTACGGTGTGTCAGTAGAGGGAGCCACCGCCTCAACTCTGTGTGTGTGTGTGTGTGTGCACATCTCTGTGGACGGATGTGTGTGGTTTTGGTTTTGTTTTTTAAACTGATGGGTGAGTTCCACTTGCTGCAGGTATCCGACTTCCTACCTCACAGTAATTTTCCTCGGTCAAATCCGAGTTGTTTGTGTTCCAGTTTCATCAAACATCTTGTGCTAGTTAGTTCCTGTCTAACAACACGTCCTGTGGGATTCCTACCGACAACAAATAACGACTCAGTTGACACAGAAACAGTTTCTACTCACAGACGTCGAGTTCTCGGATCAGGGACGTGTTCCATTTAGGCAACTTGTAAACCTGTGATGAAGTGACGTCACTAATCCGTCGACCGCTTGTCTCTGCAGCAGAAAACACGTCGTCAGACTCGGTTCTTGTCGGCGCAGAGGGTCTCCCCAGCTCGACTGAGGAGAACAGCAACAACAGCACGTGGCCTCGGCTCCCGGCCCCGGGTCCCGAACCTCCAGACCTGGCAGACAGATCGTCCCAGTCGTCCCTGACCAGCCTGGAGGACACAGGTGTGACCTTAGCGAACCCCACGCCACCGCCTCACAGACCGTCAACGTACAACCTGTGTCTGAGCTAAAGCCGCTGACGAACCTTTCCAGGGGACGCGAAAGACGCCGCCGGTGGTGAGATGACGGCTCTGGGTGGTAAAAAGTCTCCGGCCACTCGCATGGTCACACGGCTGAGGAACCCAGACAGCAAACTGAGCCAGATGAAGAGTCAGCAGGTGGCTGCCGCCGTCCACGAGGCCAACAAGGGCTTCAGGGAGGGAAAGGAGGTGAGAGCCCCCGTGAGGCAGCTCCTAACGGTCTGTCCGCCCTCTGACAAGAACCTGTCTTCTCTCTCCCAGGGCTGCGTGGGGAAAAAACACCTTTTATTTTCCATGCAGTCTCGCAGCGTGTCCTCCTCCGACAGCTATTGTGTGATTGGTCAGAAACTTGAAGTGGGCGTGGTTTTGCACATGTCTTTGTTTTTGTTCTTGCCACCTGAAGAAAACTTTTTTTCATATGTTAGAAGTGTTGAACATCTACAAACTACCGTGAGGTCATGAGAGGAAGTCCTTGAGTTGACTTGTACTTTTTATCATCAGTTTTTCTTTGTTTTTCATATCGTCACTATATAATAATAATAATAATAATATTACTGCTACGACCTGTCAATTGTTGAGGAGTGAGGGTAGATCGGAGGGTGAGTTGGTGAGGAGACTCGGTCTTCATTCATCTGAGCTAACAGAGCCTCTTCTCCTGGTAAGGTCACATGACCCAGGCAAGGCTCCAGGCCGTGGTTCTTTACTGACCTTCTGCTCGCCGGTGCCCGGGATAACGAAAGACGAGACAAACAGAACTTTGAATGTACTTGTATATGCTGGGGTCTGGACTCACTGGTGTGTTTTCATTGTCTGTCGGACTTTGTTGTCCGAACTCGTCACTCGTTCCGTCACGTAAAGGAGCCGTGTGTTTGGTTCCCGGACAGGTTCTAGTGGTGAACGCACAAGGGGACGTCACTCGAGTCAGCACGCGCAGTAAGGACGTGGTGATGAAGGGAGCTCTCAGCCAGTACTTCAAACTCGGCCAGGAGGGGAAATACCGCGTCTACCACAACCAGTACAGCTCCAACATGCTGGCGCTCAACAAGCACCAGCACCGAGAGGTGATTTCTCCCCAATACACTCTGGGCCTGCGCAGGCACTCCTGTTTCTTTTCTTTCCTGTTCCTGTTTCATTTTTGCATGTTTGTCATATATTCACACAAATGTTTTTGTGTGTGTGTGTGTGTGTGTGTGTGTGTGTGTGTGTGTGTGTGTGTACATGCCTCTTTTCCTTTTCTCTCTCTTATTGTTATGCTTTTATCTGTATATTAAGTTTGTATTCAGTGATCTAATGTTTTGAACTTTGCGTGGGGTTCAAACTGACTCCTCCACAAAAATAACCTTAAAATGACACATTGAATTTTTGAGTCAGATATTCAGGGACTTGTCAGCTGTTTATTGGTTAAAATATGAAACATGAGGTTTGACAAATGGTGTCGGTGACCTGCTCGACTCTGTTCATACTGTAAAATGAAACAAACTTGGGTCTGGGACTAATCTGACCTTAGTTACAGGTTCACTTTCCAACTTCTGGCTGAGTTTGTGTTTCCAGAGTCGGACTCAGGGAAAAACGATTGTGACTTCTGGCTTCCAGAACCACTGACATAAAACTGTATGTTTGATTTTGATCCATTAGGACCACGACAAGAGGCGGCATCTCTCGCACAAGTTCTGCATGACCTCAGCAGGAGAGTTCAAGTGGAACGGGTCCATCCACGGCTCCAAGCTTCTGACCGTCTCCACGCTGAGAATCACCATCATCCAGCTCGAGAACAACGTTCCCTCGCCGTTCATGCACCCGAACTGGGCCTCGCACAGGTACAGGCATGTGGACGACATCATACTACTTTCATCTCTTTAGCCAGTCAGACTTTAGTTCTACAGGACTTGTAAGCACAAATCAGACTAAAGCTAAATAAGAAGTTCAAGAAAAATGGGCTAAAATATGTTAAAACTGTAATAGCATTGCGATAGCACATGTAAATTAAATAAAATATAGAACAATACCTGCACTATTACAACCCTATAATCAAAGATAAGCACCCGGAGTGACGTGTTTGTGTGTTTTGTAGGACCAACTGGATCAAAGCGGTTCAGATGTGCAGTAAGGCCCGAGAGTTTGCTCTGGCCCTGGCCATCCTGGAGTGTGCCATCAAACCCGTGGCCCTGCTGCCGCTGTGGAAGGACTCGCTGGGTCACACCAGGTGTGTGTGTGTGTGTGTGTGTGCGTGCACGTCTCTGAGTGTGTGGGAACTGATCTGAGTCTGAGACCTTGATCTCAGTTTGCAGAATTGGGAAAAACATCACATGACTTAATAGTATTTTTGTAGAACTTCAATTCATGTTCTGTAGAAATCCAACATTCACGTGGAGGAAATGATGCTTTTACTAACTGTTTATTATCAAACCGTTTATCTGAACTAAGAGCGGAACATGAACAGAAAGAACCTCAGCGCAGACGTGAGGGACGTGCGGTCGCTCAGGTAATCAAGTCCAGACTGGATCAAAAGGCCCACCCTCGCTGTGAGGAATAATATTTAGAGTGCAGGTCCGCGACCGGTACCACCCAACTACGCCTGAAAAACACAGCGCCCCTTTAACCCGTTTGGCCCGGACGAGTGTGTGTGATCGAACCCACCGAGAGACTGAATCAGGAACAAGAACCTGTTTGTTGGACGTAGTAACAAACAACAACTGATCCGACTTCCAAACAGAAAAAGACAAACCCAGTCAGCTCCGCACAAAGTACCTATACCGAACATACATGGACGCACACTTAAATCCACATACATGACATCACAAATAGTCTGATTCTGATTTGACTTGTAAGGTTCTGTGTACCTGACATGTGACAGGTGTCACACTACCACCGGTGACACGCTGATGAAGGCGGAAGGAAACTGAAACAAAACCGAACAAATCAAATCCAATCAAACAGCTAAACTCAAAGGAACAGCTAATGAACTTGGTAAAACTGTTATGGACGAGCAAATAAATCCAGTACGTGTAAAACAAAAAACCCAACAATTGACTTGGTAATGAAAGTTACTGGGGTGGGAACTGAAAATCTGTTTAAATATCTGTTCTACTTATTCTTGGGATTGTACAAATAGTAAATGCAACAACTTTTTACTGACATCATAAGAAAAACATTCTTATTTCATCATTGTGTCATGTTAAAAAAAAAAAATATATATATATATATATATATATATATATATATATCTGAGTTCATCAGCCGGTCGTGTTTTGCAGGTTGAACCGCATGACGTCCATCGAGCGCGAGGAGAAGGAGAAGGTAAAGAAGAGGGAGAAGAAGCTGGAGGATGAGGAGACACTGCAGCAGGCCACCTGGGTCAAGTACACGTTTCCCATCAAACATCAGGTCGGTGGTGAACTTGTGTCTTTACCATTTGTACTTTTGTACTTTGCGCTGCATTTGCCGCAGTAACTGGATTAGGAGGTTTTGGAACGTTCAGTAGGTGATAAGCAGTCGTTTGTCAGGGGAGCGTTGGCGTGATTGGTCTGTACCACACACTGTGAACCTCTCCTTCCTCCTCATCCCGCTCCAGGTATGGAAACAGAAAGGAGAGGAGTATCGTGTCACGGGCTACGGCGGCTGGAGCTGGATCAGTAAAACATATGTGCAGCGCTTTCTGCCGAGGCTTCCTGGGAACACCAACGCCAACTACCGCAAAGAACTGGAAGGTCAGGAACAGGAGCCCCCCGGGCCGACGACGTCCTCTTCAATCATTTACACCTTTGTCAAAGAGGCGACTCAAATGTTCCCAACTCGCTGTGACGTGAACCCTGAGTGAAAACCGAGTGCTTTGTGATCCAGAAGGTCGCGTTAGTTCGTAGTTGATCCAACACATCATGTTGAACATTCCCATTGACAACAGATGAAACAGTTGTGTGCATACGAATCTTGTCATAAAAGCATAAAGAGAGTAAAAGCACAGTTTGTACTGACAGATGGTTCTGTGGTACTGACCCATCTTGGTTGGACCCGTGTCTATGTTAGCAGGATGTTCCATTTGACAACTTCCTGTCTGCAGCTCAGAAAATGCCTCCGACTCAGGGTCTCCTCGCCTCCGACCCTTCATAAAGGATGAAGGTTTTGTGTATTTCGGATTCATATATGGGAGGTAAAGTGTTTTTTTGTCTGTTTTCAAGATGCCAAACTGGGCAAGAAATGCAGCCTGCTGGACCTGAGTCAGCCAGCGGGCGAACCTGCACCCGGAGCTCAGGGAGACGCCGGCGTGAAAGCTGAACGCAGTGAAACAAAAGACGCCGACTCGTGTACGCTCCCTGAAACCCCCACCGATCACCTCCCGTCAGAGGAGAACGATGAGAGGATGGACGAGGACAAGAAAGAAGTCGGGAGCGAAACGGGAAAGTCCCCCGACGAGTCACCAACAAGGATGGAGGTGGAGCCCGCCGACACGCCGTCCAAGGAGGGGCAGAGTACGCGTGCAGCTTTCAACGGGACCATCATGCATCAGTGAAGTGTCATTTGGGTCTTAACTCCCTGTTCTCCATTTCCCCCCAGCGCCCAGTTCCCATGACGACAGCGTGTCCCCGGAGAAGCCGGCGGTAGCGGGCGCCTCGCGGCCTTTTAACCACGATGTGGTGGACGTCAGCAGGGGCTTCCTCACCCGCGTCGCCTACAAGAGGAAGGTGAAGTCGTCCAAGCTGGACAGCCTGCTGGAGCGCAGGGTGAAGCAGCATGTTCTCGAAGAGAGGCAGAGGCAACAGGTGTCTGCAGCCAAACCACAGCCCCCCGCCCCGCTTCCCACCGCTTCCACAGCGGCCCCGAGCACCCCCGTCCGGCCGCGGCCCCCGCTCAGGCCTCTGGCTCTGGCCCAGACGCAGTCTTCCACAGGAGAAGGAGGAAGTAGAGGGGGCAGTCAGGCTGAGCTCTCTGTTTCCCCTCCCCGCCCCCCCCCACCTCCTGCTCCAGGCAGAGATTCTGCCTCCAGTCCCCTGGAGCAGGACGCACATTCACCGGAACGGACTACGGGGTCACAGGGCGCTGGTCTCAGCGTCCAGTCAGCAGATCGCCACGCAGCCAGAGGTTCATCAAATGTTACCACGGCTGGACACGTTGAAAATATCGGGTCCGAGACCCCCATCTCCGGTTCTGCTCATAGAACAGACTCCGTTAGCGTACCCACAAGTGTTACTGACCAAAAAAACAGTCAAAACTCGTCACCTCTTACTCCTCCTCGGCAAAGCCCAGAAACTTTAAGCTCTGTTGAGCTGGGTACCGAGGAAAATGGAACCGGGCCCGATGACAGCGCAGGTGTTGGCCAAGCCAAGGGCCCATGCACTCCTCCTCCTCCTCCTCCTCCTCCTCCTCAGGTTAACGGGAATAGTAGTTTGGGGGTCGACGCCGTGGACTCTCTTATGAGCCCGAATAACGGCGCGCTCACCAACAGCCCTCAGGCCAACATCAACAGCATCGGGCAGGTCGAAGACGAAGAGGGGCGGGTCTTGAAGAACAGCGCGCAACAAAAGCCGCTGGTCAACGGAGACTCGGCCCCTGTGAGCGAGGAGCCGACCCCGAAGGCGGAGAGCAGGTTCACCATACTGGATCAGGACTACAAACCTCCAGTGAAGATTAGCAGGGTGGAGAACGACGTAGATGCACTTGGAGCGAATGCTCAGAACACGGCTCAGCACAACAGCACAGGGGACGTGAAACCCCCAGCTCCGGTCAGGATCATCCGAATGGCGCCGTCTCCGATACCTTCGGCTGAGGAGTCCAGCATGAGCGATGAAATGGAGAACAGCAGCAGTGAGTCAACCGAAGCGTCGTGCAAGACCATCACCACCCAGGTGACGACCACATCCACCACAACGGTGGTTTCCACGGAGACGAGGATAGCCAAAGGGCCGTCGACTACGTCCGGAGCCGTGTCGTCGGAGAGCAGCGCCGTGTCCACCCTCACGACCATGACCAAAACGACGGTCACCAAAATCCGCTCGTCTAGTCAGTCGGAGGAGAGCCAGAGCGAGCTGATCACGCAGGAGCAGGAAACCAAACTGACGGCGTCCGTCAGTGAGTCGCTGACCGACGGCTGTGGTAGCACCTCCGTGTCCCGTGTCGCCGTGAGCCACGAGGACTCGTCCACAAAGGGCCGCGTCCGCCTCCTCAAGTTCTCCCGCACCAAGAAGACGCGCTCTGACACCGCCCTGCCTTCGTACCGCAAGTTTGTCACCAAGAGCAACCGCAAGAGTATTTTCGTGCTGCCACACGACAGCCTGAAGGTTCTGGCGAGGCGGGGGGGGTTCCGGGAGGTGCCCGTCTTTAACTACAACGCCAAGCCGGCGCCGGATATATGGCCGTACCCTTCTCCGAGGCCCACGTTTGGCATCACCTGGAGGTAAGAAGATGGAGCTACCCTGTCACCCCCCTCGGGGGTTTTTGTCTTCTTGTCATTTTTCTCCATGTCTCCATCTGAATGTAACGGCCCCCGGTTCTGTAGGACTGTGTCGGTGTCAGCTGGGGATCACGGGCAGTGATTTCAGCACCGTTTCATAGGTCGTGCTCAAGTATGCAGTGTTGGTCTGGGATGTTCCTTCTCTGGTTCTCAGGCGTAAATCAGTGAACCTCATCACCACAAATCTGCTTTTCGTGCTCGTTATGTCTGAGTCTTTGACCGTCAGACGTGATTTGTATCCACCAGCAGCCAAGAAAGTGTCAGAAGTGTTAAAAAGCCTCATATTCTACTGTAAATTCAACAGGAAAGTTAATGAACTGAAATACAAATGTGAAGTATAGATTTCTTTGCATGTTCCCACCACATGTTTGTGATATATATGCCAGGATCGTTTCCTGTTATATATTATACATATTACACACTGACACTTTCACTGCCAGGTACCTGTTTGACCACGTGTATTCCAGTACAGGGGGGTTACAAAGAAGGTCCAGTTCATCCAGTGGCGTCCTGCAGCTGCTATAGTTTGTTATATATAAAATATGAGAAGGAGTCTCAGTCTTTATTAAATGTCAGGAAACATTTCTGTTATTTTGTGCCGATTCAGCGCTATTGTGGTGGAAATATCATGAATTGAACGATTCTGTTGAGAAATCCTGCTGTTTCCACCCGTGCTCCAGTATGAGCACCATGGCCTCAGACGTGAACTCATCCCTGTCTGCGATGAGAACAGAACAGACTATGTATAGTTCAGCATGTTCTCATCGCCACACTCTTCTTTGAGCCAGTTTCCTCTCACCGTTCAGCTTCAGGTGCTTTTCGATGTCGTGGTCCGAATAGATCCGCTCCACCTGAGCTTCCTGGCGCCGGCTGCTGATGTTCTCTATGAACTCAGAGTGTCGCCTGTTCACGTGTTGTGAACCGGCCCGTTGTGGGTTTGGGCTCTCGCCCGTGTTGTGGCTCTGCTGTCAGACTGGACCTCTGGGTTCCCCAGCAGACATGAATCATGTGGTGGTCACAGACGTGTCACAATGTTTACCCCAGTGCTATTTCTCCCACCTGTGGTTGCACAGGGACTTCACACAATGCTGTGAAGGTTGGGACAATGCTCCTTGTTGGGCCCTGCCTGGAGTTCATCACGTTCAAAACAAACATTTCCATTGCACAGGTCAACTTATCTTTTCTGTTGGGACAAGCTCTAGTTTTCCACTTTTGCGTTTGATGGTGACGAGAAGCTTCAGGAGACAAACAGTTTTGTTTCTGAAGCCGTCAGATGACGTCAACCACGGAAATATCTGTTCACTCCAACGCCGCCATCAACCCATCTAACATTGTTCTAATGCACATTTCTGTTCCTCTGGAACCTTCTCCGTATCTGTACTTTTACATTCACGCGTTTGTTGTATGTACCTCTACATACATGTATCTCTACTCATCTTACCTGCGTTTGTCAGGGGCTGACTCTTGACTTCCTGTTTCCCAGGTATCGTCTGCAGACCGTCAGGTCTCTGGCCGGTGTCAGTCTGATGCTGCGGCTCCTGTGGGCGTGTTTGAGATGGGACGACATGGCTGTGAAACCATCTGCTGCTGTGGGAACCACGCGTACAGGTACACGCACACACACACACACACACACGGATCAAATACTCAATCACCTCCATCCCCTCGTCGTCATGCCAACCCGTCCCTTTGCCCGTTCACTGCCACAGAGACGTCCGACACGGAGATCACCACCACAGAGATCATCAAGCGCCGCGACGTGGGGCCGTATGGCATTCGCTCCGAGTACTGCATCCGCAAAATCATCTGCCCCCTCGGAGTGCCGGAGACCCCCAAAGGTGAGAGACGTGACCCTCAGTCATCGGTTTCTCCTTGTTTGTGTTATATTTCCGATGCCTGCGTGCCCCGTGTGAAGACGCCGTGTGCCCCGTGTGAATGCGTGTGATTCCTCTGTGCCCGTCCCAGAGACCCACACTCCACAGAGGAAGGGGCTGCGCTCCAGTGCTTTGCGCCCCAAGAAGCCAGAGCCGGCCAAGCAGACGGGCCCGGTGGTGATCGAGACCTGGGTGGCCGAGGAGGAGCTGGACCTGTGGGAGATCAGAGCCTTCTCTGAAAGGTCAGAGGTCACAGGGGTCAGAGCACACAAACACGGGACTGGCTGAGTGGACAAAGTGCAAATATTGTCTATTGTCTGACGAGCTGATGTGTTGTAGGGTGGAGAAGGAGAAGGCTCAGGCAGCTGAACAAGCCAAGGTGAGTGATTTCAGTTTGTTTGTTTTTTTTCCTGATTTTAGTTTCAATAAAGATCATTTTAAGGTTTAGTCCAGTGAAAATGACGTGCTTTTGTCTGTACCGTCACAAATTCAGAAACGTCTGGAGCAGAAACCCGGCTCGGTCACCGTCACTCCCACAGGAACCCCGGCGACCACGGCCTCCACACCCAAAGTCATCATGGGGTCGCTGACGGGTCAGGGAACCCCCAACACCAAGGTGGTGCTGTCCACCAAGATGGGCACCCCGGTCACATTCCAGCAGAACAAGAACTTCCATCAGTCGTTTGCCACCTGGGTCAAACAGGGTCAAAGCGCGCAAGGTAGGCGCGGCGGTCGCTACGGTAACGTGACAGCCAGAGCTAGCGGTCACACATTATGAGGTGACATTGTCTGTGTTTGGGTCTCCAGGCACGGAGACCACCGTGTCCACAGCGAGCGGACACACCTTCCAGATCACGGGAACCTCCGTGGGTGGGAAGGTGGTGACGACCAAGCTGCCGCTGCCAGCGAACAGCAAGATCGTCACAGTGAACGTGCCCACGTCACAAGCAGGTACAGCAGCTGTCACAGCGCCACCCTCTGGAGATTTAGAAGATTTCAATTCAAGAGGTCGACTTGAGTCATGAACTTCCATTTTCAGTCTGAAACGAAAATGATGTGAAACATCAGTTGGAGATGAGAGCTGAGACATGAGGTTGTAGAAGGAGCTCTACTGCCACCTTCAGGAGCCGCGTACTCACCGTGTTGAAGCGGTTCTGGTACCAGCTTTGACAGATGTCAGTGATTGTTTGACCGGATCATGACGTTAGTCCAGAAGTCACAGTTCAGCAGCTTTCAGTACTTTCCTTTTTTATTTATTTATTTATTTATTTATTTTTACAATTAAAAGTGGAATATCAGAGTAGAGGATACAGAGAATAGGGAAAGATGGAGATCGTCAATTCGCTGTGG
>JBBMJM010000023.1:2767684-2783148 GCA_037832705.1 Centriscus cristatus
CATCCAAAATTGTGCAAATTTTGTCAAAATGTTAAAAAAAGCAAATGTCAGAACTCTTGGAATAGACTGCAGTTTGCAATGGAACAAATTAATGCTCGACTGTGGCTGAGTGTATTATGTGGTGTGTGTACATAGACACCAGTAAAGATACGGTCATCAGTGAAGATGCAGAAAGAAAGAAAGAAAAAGAAAGAAAGACTTGTTTGGACTTATTGAAGCCATGACGACCAACTGAAATGTCACGGGTGAGTTATTTCCACATAGTACCCTCCTCCAACAGCTTTGTAAAATCATCTCCACTGTGATTATGAGCCAGAATTGTAGTCATGCGTGAAAACAATACTTCATATGGAAAACAATCTGACATTTGTATGGTTTTTATGTACGGAATTATTCACTAAACTGTTCATCTTTGCAGGCGGCAGCATGTCAACCGCAAGGAAATCTAAACGTTACATTAAACAAACATTAAAAAGAAACGCATGACCTGTGGCAGCTGGATTTTCTGCATAGTCACTGGCGGATTTTCAAAATGCACATTAAAGAAAATCTGAATAAATTTCCATGTGTTGATGTCCCATGACTTCACATCTTTGTGTGCATGTTTGCGAATAAGCTTGGTGTTTTTTTTTTTAATCTTTCTACTGTAATGCAAAAAGAAATGTGTTTATGTGTATGCTTTTTTCATATATATATATTTAGTGAGTTCAACTTGAATTGCATATAATGACCCTTTATTTTGTAGTTTTGTGTTTTTGTGTTTTTGATGCTAATTTATGATTTGATTAAATAAGGAGCGGTCTTGAAAATGATTGAGATAAACACTACAGTAAATTCTGTAATGCTATTTTTCATTTCCTTACGAAACAGTACACATGTGCGTGAAAAACATAACATGTTGACATAAAATAAAACTACAACTGCACGACGGATATTGTTTTCCTGTTATTTGCATCATGTGACGTCACTTCCGTCTTCAGTGACAGACTTGTCTGTCGGCATTTTCCTCTGTGTTTCCCCCCGCCCCTCAGGGTTGTTTTCAGCTTTTGGGTTTTGACCAACTGCGGAGATTTTGACCAGTCCGTTTGCTTTACAATGCCTGGGTTTTCAGACAGAGATCGTGGCAGAGACAGAGGGTAAGTCTACTGTTTGTCAAACAAACAGCGTAGCAAACGACGGTTAGCGGAAATGCTACGTTTCCACTGCTAGCATACGTGCACCCAGTAAATATACATTTGTTTTTCGGGTCGCCGTTCATATGTCAATATGAACACAGGGAGGTGTCAACTGTCCGTGTTGTACCGGTTAGTGCAACAACTACAGCTTGTTGGTTGTCAGCCGACGAGAAATAAAATGGCAGCTAACATCAGGTCCGTGAAGTCACCGCTGCCTTCGTGCAAGCTACACCTGTGACGCAGTGTTGTGTTCTTGGTCGGGACAGTTTTTTAAATATATTTTTTTTCAGTTTGCTTTTTGTTATTGTCGTTGTTAAATGCTCTTTTATTGTTCCCATGTCGCATCCCTGATTAAACAATCCGGATGTGCCTGTTCAGCAGGTCACTCATGTGACGTCTGTCATGAGCGTGCATCCCGGAAGTTATTTACTTCAACTTTATCCTTAATAACACATAGAACGTGACGATCTCTAGCTAATGCTGCATTCCCATGAAATCGGGGAAACTGGAGAGACCTCTGCTGGACGGAGCCATATGACGTTGAAACGGGAAATGGCGGTTTCGTATTGTTTACAGTAAATAAAGTAAAATAGGTCGTTGTATGTCATGGTCATAGCAATTAATATATGGCTATAATATCCTGTGTTATCTAAGTATTGCATTGCAAACCGAAACTACGTCACAGCCGGTAGGACTTCCTTATACAGTATATGGTAAAAGTTCAACTATTGTCTTTGCCGACTGCCATTGTCACCAGTGTGTTACCGTCCCTCGCTCGTCCACTAGAATGACATCTGGTTTGCCATATTCTGTTTCCCTGATTCCATGTGAATGCAACATAAACTGGGATGTTGCAAATGGTGAAGACACAACTCAAATCTGCAAGGCGAAATGGAGATGACCCTCATGAAACGTGTTGTCTTGTTGTCTACTCAAGGTACGGTGGAGGACCACCGCGATTTGGAGGAGGTGGAGGAGGCAATAGGGGTGGACCTCCCCCTGGAAAATTTGGCAATCCTGGTGACAGGCTGCGAAAGAAACAATGGAACCTAGACGAGCTCCCAAAGTTTCAAAAGAACTTCTACCAGGAGCACCCAGACGTGACCCACAGACCCGTTGTAAGACCGTCCTCCCAGCACATCGTTCATTTGAGTTTATGTCACTTCTTTTCACACTTATCTGCAATTTTAAAATGTCTTCTGCACATTCCAGCAAGAGGTTGAGCAGTATCGCAGAACCAAAGAAGTGACTGTGAAAGGCAGAGATTGCCCCAAACCAATGATAAAATTCCATGAAGCTGCATTTCCAAGTGAGTCAAATGTCATTTTTAACAATCGTTTAATTTGCATAAACACATGAGCATACTGAATCATTTTGAGTAACTGTGTGTATGTTTGTTTGTTTTGTTTTCTAAGGTTACGTCATGGATGTCATTGCCAAACAGAACTGGACTGAACCAACTCCAATTCAGTCTCAAGGGTGGCCGGTCGCTCTTAGTGGCAAAGACATGGTTGGCATCGCTCAAACAGGGTCTGGGAAAACTCTTGCCGTAAGTGTCATTACTAGTCTTGCACCAAGAGAAGAAACACGGCGCTTATGAATACATTATGAATTTTGCTTTGTCTAGTACCTTCTGCCTGCCATCGTGCACATCCAGCATCAGCCATTCTTGGAGCATGGTGATGGACCTATTGTAAGTACACTGAGAAACACAGTCCTCCCCCAGTTTCAAGCCATTTTCCCTCATCAAGGATGGATAATGCTCTGGTTGTCTACTATCCCTGTGCTTAAATATGTAATAATATGTAACATGTTCTCACAGTGCTTAGTGCTGGCTCCAACACGTGAGCTGGCCCAGCAGGTCCAACAAGTGGCTGCTGAATATGGCCGAGCGTCCCGTCTCAAGAGCACCTGCATCTACGGTGGTGCACCCAAAGGACCCCAGATTAGGGATCTTGAAAGGGGTGAGACGACTGTCTGACTGAAACTGAAATAACTGGATGCAACTGGAGTTTGTTAACGGATCCATGACGAGTTCTGTGCAGTCCTTCTACTCTGGATGTGTAGATGATGATTTAACAGTGCGTCTGTCCTCCTAGGTGTGGAGATTTGCATCGCGACCCCAGGGCGTCTCATTGACTTCCTGGAGTGCGGGAAGACTAATTTGCGTCGTTGCACCTACCTGGTGCTGGACGAGGCTGACCGCATGCTGGACATGGGATTTGAGCCACAGATCCGAAAGATTGTGGATCAGATCCGGGTAAGTTGAAACCAGAATGAATCACGTGACGTGTCCCATCACAGACCTCTACTGAGGCCCCGTGTTCGCTTTGAAATGCAATGAAGATGTACCGACCAGTCCACCATGACGGATATTTGACAAAGTCAGCAGTAAAAGTGTCACAATTACTGTGAAAAATGTCAAACGTCCACATTTCTCTCCCTTGTCTGGGATCCAGCCGGACCGACAGACCCTGATGTGGAGCGCCACCTGGCCGAAGGAAGTTCGCCAGCTGGCTGAGGACTTCCTGAAGGAGTACGTGCAGATCAACATTGGAGCGCTGCAGCTCAGTGCGAATCACAACATCCTCCAGATAGTGGATGTTTGCAACGACATGGAGAAGGAAGACAAGTAAGAGAAGAGATCCATCTGACGAGCTGGACGATGACGGGGGAAACGCTTTTAAACAATCGACTCGTTTTCTCGTGCCAGGCTGATCCGTCTGCTGGAAGAGATAATGAGCGAAAAGGAGAACAAGACCATCATTTTTGTGGAGACCAAAAGGCGCTGCGATGAGATCACCAGGAGGATGAGAAGAGATGGGTAAGATCACAAACCATTTCTTCCATTTACTTACCCGAGTTTCAGGGTGGGAATACAGATCCGGCCTCTCTCTTCCACTTGTGCCTTCGTCAGCAAAGTCCATTCCACCAGTTGTTTAACATATGACTGTAACCGAATAGCAAACAATAGCCAGTCCGAGGCAGAGAAGCACTTACTGTTGGTAGCTTTTAGCGTACTAGCTACCGTAATTTCCGGACTATAAGGCGCACCTGATTATAAACCTCACCCTGTACATTTTTAAAGGGAAAAAACATTTTGTACATACATAAGCCGCACCTGTCTATAAGCCGCAGGTGCCCACATATTCCACCTGTCTCACTTTTACTGCTAGAGCGCCCCTGGCGAATATAAATTGGCTGCAGCTTTGTTCAAAATTTATGAAAAAAGTAGCGGCTTATAGTCCGGAAATTATGGTAATTTAAAGCCATGTAAGAATATACAGAAGGATTCAGCTGAGGAAACGGATGACTCAGCAGCTACGTAAAGAAAGTTTGTAGGACAAATGAGAATGTGCCTGGCGCAGGTGGCCAGCCATGGGGATCCATGGAGACAAGAGCCAGCAGGAGAGAGACTGGGTCCTGAACGGTGAGATTTCAGATGGATTCTTCTAGACAACCGCCCGCGAGCGTCTGCCCTTGACACTAAATGCCTCACATCTCCATCCAGAGTTCAGATATGGCAAAGCTCCAATCCTCATCGCGACGGACGTCGCCTCCCGTGGCTTAGGTCAGTATGTCACACAGCATAGTACCACTTTTTTGTTTTTCCCCGATCAGTGTTTTACTTCTTATTAAAGAAAGTGTTTTTGCTTTCTTTAACTTTTCTATGCATTTTCTGAGTCTTTCTCACCTTAAGGTGGAGTCTTTGTGGCAGGCGCTAGGCATGACAGTCCCAGGCCTCGAGAGGGAGAAGGATCACATATTGGAAGTGCTCAGCTGGCTTGCCACCCAGTGGGCATAGAGAGGTGAAGGCTCTTGTGTGCCAGTGATCTTCAAAAGGCTGTGTGGCTAAGCCTTTGTCTGACCTCTTTGAAACATACGTCTGTTCTCTGTCCACGGATTTCGCCTGACAAACGCCATCCAGCGAGTTTCCAACTCAAACGTAGACGAAAAAGACGTGCTTGATGCCGTGACTCTTTCCTCGCATGCTGTTGTGTTCGAGAGCGCCGTAATCGCAAGTCACCTGTTTGAGATTTGGAACAACCGTTAGCTTTCCGAGCTTGTATCACTCAGCATGGGTGCTCGTGAGCCTGTCGAAGCTTGTTCAGTTGTTTTGTTTTGTTTTTTTTTTCTTTTCCCGTCAAAGTGCTGGATTTCCTCAAATGGAGAGATCAGTTTCAAATCTTGTATTTTGTCTCTGAAAATTGACGAGACCTGGCACATGCGTTTTAGGGGATTAGTGGGAAGTGAAAGGACAAAGAGAGTGAGACAGCTCAAACCAAAGTTCCTCCCTCGCCTGTGTTTTATAGTCATGTCGAGACCTGCCAACGAGAGACATTTTCTCAAGTGAACACTGGCTTCTTGGGAGATCTTGCCTTGATGAGACTGATGAAAGGGGTGGGAGGAATTGTTCCGTAAGCTTGCTGAAGGGGGTCCAGCAGAGTTCAATGTTTGGGCCTTTTCCTTTTTCTTTTTTTTCCTTTTTTTTTTTGGAAGAGGGAGGCCCCCTGTCAAATTAGTAGTTGGTCTATTTGGTCTTGGCAAGACATGCAGTGTGGCCATTTTTGATATCACGCTTCTTCTGAGTGTGCTGGGGGAAAACGGACCTGCAAAAATCTGCCCCCGATTGGTCCCATATATTGGCACATGAGGAGGCACAAGTGCATTTCCTGGCCCAACTGCATAGAAGCTCCTGGATGTCACTTGACAATTTGTGGGGGATTTGGCTGCATTGGGAAAGGACGAGTGAATGCATACTCCTTTATGGTAAGATATAAGTCCATCTTTCTCCCCTGGTAATAAAAGGGAGAGGGAGTGCCTTTTGGATCATTTAGATTCTGGTAAGCAGCACTTGGAGTGTGCATCGTTTCTCTCTTCCCACAGTAGTATTCCCATGGAGTAGATGTGTACGCGATATCATGTTCCTTAAACACGTTTCCTCCGCAGCGTAATGACCTTTTTCTTCCCCGAGCCGTCACAGTTGCTAACTTTTCCCTTTGATCTGGCTGTTGTGGTGTGCAAAATCCTGTGTGGCCTCCGTGTTTTGTTTTGCCACACTGCAACACTTTCACAGATGTGGAGGATGTGAAATTTGTCATCAATTATGACTACCCTAACTCCTCTGAGGATTATATCCACCGCATTGGACGCACAGCCCGAAGTCAAAAAACGGGCACAGCCTACACCTTCTTCACCCCCAACAACATGAAACAAGCCAGTGACCTGATCTCTGTGCTCCGTGAGGCCAACCAGGCCATTAACCCGAAGCTGATCCAGATGGCGGAGGACAGAGGAGGTAAACCCGCTTGCTCGTTGCATTGAAAAGCATACTGGATTTAAGCACAATGGAATCAGTTCCATCTTCACTTTTGCTGATATTGATCTGCAGGAAATAGATACCGTATTTTCCGGACTATAAGCTGCAACTTTTTTCATAAGTTCTGAGCCATGAGGCTTATACAAAGATGGCGCCAATTTATACATTTTTCTAACAGCCACCTGGGGTGTTCTAGCAGAAAAAGTGAGACAGGTGGAATATGTGGGCATCTGCGGTTTATAGACAGGTGCAGCTTATGTATGTACTAAATATTTTTTCCTTTAAAAATGTACGAGGTGAGGCTTATAATCAGGCGCGCTTTATAGTCCGGAAATTACGGTATATTGAGTCAGATGTTCTGTGTCTGAATGGGACTTTGTCATGTCAGTAATTCAGTCTCTTTGTCCTGTCTTCACATCTTGCAGGTCGTGGAAGGGGGGGGAGAGGTGGCTACAAGGATGACCGTCGGGATAGGTATTCTGGAGGTGGTAGGAGCAGTAACTATGGCGGTAATGGCTACAGGGACAGGGAAGGTGATCGAGGGTTCGGCAGTGGGCCGAAAGGTGCCTTTGGTGGCAGCAAGGTCCAAAACGGCGGCTACACCGGCAACGGCGGTAGCTCTAGCGGTAGCTATGGCAACAGTTTTAACAACAGCAATGGACAGGGCAATTTTGGTGCTTCGGCGAGCCAGGTGGGTGCCTTTGGTAACCAAAGTTTCCAGGGGCCCCCTCAGTTTGGGGGCATGCAAAGGGGTGCTCAGAATGGCATGAACCCCCCGTTCCCTTTCCCTTCTCAGCCGCCACTGCCCCAGGCTCAGCAGCCAACACCCCCACCACCGATGGTGCCCTTCCCCATACCACCACCGTTCCCTCAGTAGATGTATGCACAACGCTCAGAACCAGCCTGTTTCTTCTCGTTTGTTTAGTGTCTAAATCTCACAGTATGATGATGATGATGATTATCCTTTGAACTGTTTAACTTTGTTTCGCATACGACAGGGTTGGAATTAATTTGGTGAACCCAGAGCATTAAATGGAGTCATAGGTGCATTTCTTTACGTAATTATTGCTGTACCTTTCCCTTGACTGTTTTTTGTTGACATTCCTCAGTAATTTATTTTAACTAGGAAATGCAGTGTATTCAGTTTGTGGTATAAGTGATGTTATTACAATTATAAACAAGGGTATGGCTGTGTGTGAGCGTGTGTGGGCCGTTTTCAATATAAATAAAGGGAAAACACTTGTTGGTCTGTGGCTGTGTGAAATTTGTGATATTGAAACAGATGTTGGTGTCTGTAACTGAACAGCAACAGGAGGATTACCTCATGAAGAAATTATAAATCTGAATGCATTGGCAACAACACAGTAAACACAGGTGATTTTGCCCTCATTTAAATGGGCTGAACATTTGACTACTCAGGTTACAGAATATGAACTGAACGCTATTTCAACTAAAACACAACAAATAGCAGCAGCGGGACATAAAAAAAAAAAAAATAATGAAACAATTTCAACGTTTGTTCAAACAGTTTCTTTTATCGGTGGTTGGTAACCACATAACTGGTTGGTGACCAGCAGGTGTTTTTACTGGAATGGATCACAGGAGGAACATATGAAAAAGACAAAAATACATGTAAAACCCCTCAAACAAACTATATTTAACTATAACTATATTTCACAAGTCTATAACTGTTAGAAGTTTAATTTAAGCGCCAAAGCGTCATGTGTCGTTGCAGCACTTTCTACTTCCGGACTGTATATGTGTATACTTCCGGTTCACGCTACTCCCATTGAAGGCAAGTCAACTGACTTGCTGTCACTTTTACTGCGCTGCTGTATCTGTTTGACATTTGCAATCTCTTTGGGAAACAAATCACGCCAAGTACTATTTTCCACTGTATATTTGAGCTAGGGTGTTAGCTAGCTCGGGTATGCTATCCCCCAGCTCCTAACTCATTCATAAAGTGAACCGTCGACTTTTTGTCCGCTTTCAACTTGCATAAGGAATTTTTATTTATTTGACCTAGATATTTGTAGATTCTACTCTATATGTCACACGTTTTTCCGTGACATGGACAGGGAGTTTTAATTAACATGTTGACTTGCTCTTGTCATCATGCTAGCTCGCTGTGTCAGAGCCTCATGTATAACTGGACACGGTTGCAAAGCGCTGGCTCGGCAGCACACCAGAGGACGCTGCAGTCAGGACGTGGCTCCGACTTTGTTACAATTCTTTGTGGACAGATGTTACATTGCACCCGGTCAGACTAACGTGGAACTGTGGGGACGTGGGCTGAGCTGCAGCTACGGTCCCCTGGGCACGGAGCTGAGGAGGAACGTGCTGGAACAGTGGTGGCACTCGGTGACCCGCTCCGGAGCTCAGGTGTTCGGGATCAACACCTTAAGCACCTGGCAGAACACGGCGTCGGATGGAGGGGGACACCTGAGGATCGGCCAGTCTGCGAACATCCAGCAGATACTGGAGCAGAGAGACGTGAGCAACGAGCAGAGAACACAGATGTTCCTGGAGAGGTCCACATCAGTGAGAGCAAACCTTCTGCAAGGTACACTGCTGCACACATTCAGACTCCTGACAGGTAGTGGGTACAGTACATCTACTCAAGTACCTTACTGTGTGCATTTTGTTCACTGAAGGAGGTGGAGAATGAATCTCTGGCTGCAGTCTGTGTGCAGTTTAACAAGCATCTCTAGGTGTTGTGCTTCGGTTTGGTCTCAGGTGCTTTGGAGCAGTTCGTCCCCTCGTGTGATCTGGTGAACAGGAGGCTGCCGTTCGGCCTGGCTGAGACCGGCGTGTGTTTCCAGCCCTCAGATGGCACCGGTTGGTGAGGCGTCATCTGCTCTCTGTCATCTGTTTGTGTGTATGTACAGTTTGTCGACGCTACACAAAAAAAAGATCGTATTCCGATTTTCTACATGTGGATGCTGCACTTTGGAAGTTGAAGAAATAAAATAAGCCTTCTCTCTGAGAATATTGCTGTGACGTTACTTGAATAATAAGACGGTTTTATTTTTGCCCATCAGCCCGTCTGAGGTGACGCAGGCATCTCTCGTGTGGTTTTGCTCTCCTCGAACCTCCTCCCAGTGGCTGGATCACTGGGTGCGCCAGAGGCTCAAGTGGTGGAGAAAGGTGAGTCTACTCTGCCAGACTATGTTGTCATCACCACCAGCGACAGAAGAGCATGGTGTATCTGGAAAGATGTCACATATCACTCGTCATCAAACATGCTCTTTTGGATTTACTAATCTAGACTAACTGTGCTCTTGTCCAGTTTGCCTTGTCTCCATCCGACTTCAGCAGCTGCGACATCCCAGTGGGGGAGCTTGAAGAGGCAGCGTCTCGCGGCGTGAAGATCGTCTACAACTTCCCTTGGGGTGAGGAACTGGTGGAGACGCTGTGGAGCCGAGGAGACTCTGAGCTGCTGCGGACACACAAAGGACAGCGGGCTAAACTGCAGGTCAGTCTGGTGTCAATGTACTCGTGTGCAGTTTTTTTTTTTTTTTGTTTTTTTTTAACTGAACACGTTTTGTGACTGACCTTAAAATACTGTGTGTCATAGTGTTGTTTTATTATACTGCTGGTAACTGCAATTTTTATATCATGGTATAGTGAGTAACACTTATCTGGCCATGTGCTTGATTGGAAATAAACAGGAAATAGTTGATATTACCACCACACACCTTTTCACAGACTGATGTTTTATCTGTCTGGAGTACAAGGTGTGGAATAATAGTTTATTGTGTTATATATATATAATAATATATTTGTTATTTATATGTTATTTATCTTATATTTCTGCATATGGTACAGTTTCACCACTTACAGGTTTGTGTGACTAAGTATTATTCCTTTCCACCAGTCGGCAGCGCTGCAACATTAAAAACTGTTCTGAACACGTTTCAGTGTCGAGACACACGCAAGTCTGTTCCCCACGTTGTCTCCGTGTCGGGCAATGTCGACCGTGGTTTGATGGCCTTTCTGTGCAACTCGCTTCAGCAGCCGAAGCGAGGCGACTCCAAGCAGAGGCTGCTGCAGAGAAAGGTGATTGTATCTGAAAGAAAAATAGACTGTGTATTGCGTTTCTGTTAATAAGCGTCGTCACTTTCAGGTTCTGAAGTTACATCCGGTGTTGGCGCCGGTCAAAGTGGCTTTGGACATTGGCAGAGGAGCTACTGCCGAGCTCAGGCAGGTACGGTTCATCCACACTGGTCCTACTCGATTATCACTGATCATATGAATCTGGTATTTTATGATTATTGTCTGTGGGTGTGTTTGATTTACTGTAAATAATAAAACAGAATCCATTTGTAGGTTTGTGAAGGACTGCTGCAGGAGTTTATGGAGGCCCGGATCTCTGCATGGCCGGGATATCTTACAACTACGCCGACATCCATGGAGCAGCTGCATGCCAAGTAATGCCAAGGAGTGCTTTTATGCAGCTCTGTTTCAAGTTCAGAGACAGATGGTCAACTAACATGTGTCACTGTACTGCAGGTATGACGAGATGGGAGTTCTCTTCACTCTGGTGATCAGTGAGAACACGCTGGAGAGCGGCCTCCTTCAGCTGCGCAGCAGAGACACCACCATCAAAGAGACCATGCATATCTCTGAGATCAAGAACTTCATCTGTAGATATGTGTCTGCTGCAGGAAACATCTAAACAGTCTGTCTATAAAGGACAGTCTGCATTCACCCCAGCCTGAGCTTTTCATTTTTCTAGATAAAGAAAAAAAATAAACACAAGTACAATGAATGTGTCTGTCTCTCAAACAAGATAAAACAATAGAAAATTGTTTTTGCTTCATTTCATTAAAAACGGGTGACGGTGTTTCAAGTGAGCGAAACGTATTCAGGTACCGAAGAAGCCTCCCGTTATGGAACGAGCTACAGTTTTCATTGAGCCAATCAGGTTTGTCCACTACTTCTCGCGATATTTGGACAGAATCTAGCCCCTCCCTGCGCCGTCATTGGCTCTGGACTGCATGTGTGAATTCTCTTTAGCTGTTAGCGCTTCGACATGGCCGCAGAAAAGCAGAGCGAAGCTAAAGTTTCACTCGTGGATGAAAATAAGAAGAATTCGTCGGATGGAGGACTGGGGCTTGAAAGTATCCTTTACTGTCAGATGATTAGAAGCGGCGTTGTCTAAAGCTAAAGTGTCAGGCTCGGTCAACACCGTTAGCTCCGTCGGTCAGCGGATAATGCTAACGCTAGCTAGTGGTATTAGGCTACGTGTCACAATGAAACGGACTGACAGTGACAGAGATGAGAAAGTGACTCGTTTGCTGTTTGGTTTAAGATTTTTAAGAACACATATAAATGTAAATGTGTATTCTATTTCAATTTGTCATGTCGTCTTTCTCACCTTCTTTAGTCAGTTTTGTCCACTGCGAGAACGAATGTGACTATAACGGATTGTCCTGTGTGGAAGGTTGTATGATGACGATGATGATGATGAAGAGAAGCATCTTCTTTAACATTGGATCTCAGTTTTGCAAATCATCAAGGAGTCCCAGCAGCAGCATGGCCTCAGACACGGTGACTACCAGAGATACAGGTGAGTATTAAACTGAACTGAACCCTATGTGTACTGACATTTCACCAGTTGGACGGACGTTCACATAGATGCATGTCTTAGATTGCTTAAAGTGACATAAATTGTCTCTTTGTAAATAGATGAGCTTAAAGTTTGTATTGCATGACATTTGTTTGAGTACTTACAATGAAACATAAACCTGGCATGTGGGACCACTTCTAGGTTTTTGACGTGTTTTTGTATGCACCAGATCTAAACCTTAATTATTTTAAAATTCAGTGGAAGTAACATGTAGCAGCTAGCACTGACACTCACCATCATTTAAAAAAAAACAAAACACATGTTGGAATATTGTCTTCTGACAAAACAGCGTCCATCTCTTTGAAGTACACAACTGACAGCTGTTGGTGACCCAACACTTGAAAACATGAAAATGTTCTATCTTTTCCTTCCTTCATGGACCTCACTGGAGCACCACGTACTTGTATTGAAGTTGTAATGAGTTCAGTTTTGCTGCTGCCATGTGATTTACCGTACATGATGACTTTACATGTTGCCTGCACAATTAAACAAATGAATAGACGAGACCACTGCCTTTTTACAAATCTTGTAATATATGAGATTGCTGCTGCTTTGACATACTTGGTATTGTTTAGTTTTCCCCATATTTCGTCTACATATGCAAGGGCATCTTAATGCACTTCCAAACATCACTGACTGCCTTCTCTGAAATACTAGTTTTGATTTAGTCTGGTGTTGAAGATAGAAACAAAGAAAGATGCAATACACAAAGTGTGCATATGGTTGTAAATGACGTGGTTTTCAGAACTGTATCTAGTCAAGTCAGGAACTTGCTGTAATACTGATGAACTCCTGGCAGGGGCTACTGCTCTCGCAGGCTGCGCCGCTTACGCAAGACCCTTGGATTCAAGATGGGAAACCGGCACAAATTTGTTGGGAAGAAAATAAACGTCGAAATGCTTTCTGACAGCAGGTGAGTAGTGACTCAGGTGACAATGAACGATGCACAAAATAAGCAACAGAGTTTGACACAAAGTCAGTTCAGCCTATTTACACTCTGGTTGGGTTTGGGGTTTTTTACGGTCATTTAAAAAACAATGAGAATATGCTACTAAGTCACAAACAACTGTCTCCATTGCAGATACTTGCTGCTGGTTTTGATGGAGGCCGAGCGCGCTTGGAGCTACGCCATGCAGTTGAAGCAGGAGGCGAACACAGAGCCGCGTAAGCGCTTCCACCTACTGGCACGACTACGCAAAGCAGCGAAGCACAGCGAGAAGCTGGAGAAGCTGTGTGAGAGCCCTCGCGTTGACGCCAAGACCAAGCTGGAAGCACAGGTACCGTCAGCACACTACAAGTACAATAAAAACAGGGAGCAGCAAATGTATAATATAAATACATGCAACATGCAAATACGAGTATTTGCAGCATTGTATTGTGTGTTTGACAGACAGAAACAGCTGTAGTGTGTGCATTAGTGAGTTGTAAATATGTAATAAATGATATGAACTGCCCATTCATGAGTGTAAACAGGTCTGTTACTTAAGAAAAGATCATTTTATGCAGTTGCAGCTTTGTCTACAACACGTTGCAGCTCAGTGACTCACGGATCCCTCTGCTGGTAGAAAATGGTATTAATTAGAAATTGCTTAGGATAGCGACACAGCCTTCCTACCAGGGTCTGGTTGTTTGTGGACATAGATCTGATAATTTGTAATATACACTACATCGCTGTCATTTTTTTTAAAGTGTTGGTCTTATTTTGACCACTTAAGAATGAGGAGTAGTGCTTCTTATAGGAGTTGAAAGTTTTAGTCTCAATAGAATGATGGTCCGATAGTTCAGTTCATCACCTGTATTCCAGTTATTCATTCCTTAAATCTACCATAAATACCTCCCTTCTCATAGATTGGGTAAATAATATCATTTCACCAATATAAAACCCTGACATCTTTTATTTGCTGGGACAAAAGAATTTGTGTGTGTGTGTGTGTGAGGTGGGTGGGGCGCTTCCATGGAACAGTCTTGATTGTTGTCCTTGGCAATAGTTGTGACTCTGTCTGTCACTGCCTCTGCAGTGGACTAATGTGATGTAATGTGTAATTGCAGGCCTACACAGCGTACCTGAGCGGCATGGTGGAGTTTGAGCTGCAGAAATGGAAGAGTGCGATGGAGGCGTTTAACAAGTGCAAGTGAGTTTTAACATTCACTGTTTATCTTCCGCCGTAGTTACATACATCACGTGCACGCCTTCTTTTCTGGTCTCTGTCTGAACTCTGCCAGGACCATCTATGAGAAGCTGGCCAGTGCGTTCACCGAGGAGCTGGCGGTGCTGTACCGCCAGCGGGTGGACGAGATCTCCCCCAACATCCGCTACTGCGCTTACAACATCGGTGGGTTCTGAAATTCCAGCACCCTCCAAAAATGTGCCCACCGGCGCACGTCCTCACTGCATTCGTGTTTCGTGACAGGCGACCAGAACGCCATCAACGACTTGATGCAGATGAGGCTGACAGGAGGAGGCGGAGGCATGATGGCGGAGAAGCTGGAGGTACGCAGCTGTTCGACAGCAGTCGATCGCAAAGCGGTTTCAGACTTTGACCGTTCATGAAACCGTTTGTATTTTTTTACTTTTCCCTCCAAAGGCCCTGATCACTCAGGCGCGGACCAAGCAGGCGGTCACCATGAGCGAGGTGGAGTGGCGAGGACGAACTGTGCCCGTCAAGATCGACAAAGCCCGCGTGTTCCTGTTGGGTCTGGCAGACAACGAGGCCGCCATCGCTCAGGTCATTGCTGCTGCTGTTGCATTTTTTTCCTGTTGCATCGTTTCTCCCCACCTCTTCCACCTTCCGGCTCTTTGCACTCCTTCAATCAATTGCCTCCCATCCTCTTCCTCCTTTCTCAGACCTCCTGTGCGTAGGTGACGTAAGCGCATGCCACGTTAATAGTCCGTGCAGTCCCTATAGCTTTAGGATCAAATAAATGATTCCTCAAGGCAGAGAAAGTGAATGAACGGGACGTGTTTCTCTTTAGTGAGACCAGGTGTTGCTAACACTCAATGACAGGAGCGTACTCATGTTTCACTCCTCCTCCTCGCCATCATCGGAGCAGTTCCGTACACCTTCAGAGGATGGCGCTGTCTCACATGGCCTGTGATGGCCACCGCAGGTCCCTCTTGTTTTGTGGCGCCTGCGGGGCTCCTCACACCCTGCAGACACACCTTTCACGCCCACAGACACTCAGGTCTCTGGCATGTAGCTTCACTTATCGCACGACGACATTCTGTGCATTTCAGCTCCTGCTAATGCCGGACCCCACCCTGCTGGACCCCGCGGACAGATCAGCGTCAGCGCTGAAACACCTCTCGGCGCATTAGCAGAATGTCGCTTGAAGCTCT
>JBBMJM010000023.1:2813132-2835548 GCA_037832705.1 Centriscus cristatus
GTGACTGACTGGAGGTTACTGATCGTCAGTGTCAGCTCACCTCTACTTCTGGCCATCTTCACCTGGAGGTACTGCTTCTAACTCCTTATCAGGGGAGGTCGTGCTTTAAGCTGTAGGTTAACTGGTTTGTGAAAGACTTCAATTAACACAGGAGAAATGTTACAGACTTGACTAAAGAAAAGCAGTCGTTAGGAAATCATGTACACAAACATACAGATGTTCTGTCTTGCACCTCGATTCCAGGAGTTCTGTGCAGGGACAAGCAAAGTTTTTTGTTTTTCTTAACGCCGTTGGATGCAGAAATTTAAAAACTGTCATTACATCAGGTGGATGCCGGAGTCTGCTCGGTGGCTCATTGCTAATGGAAAGCTGGACCAAGCTCAGATACACCTGCAAAGATGTGCCGAAATGAACCACAGAGCAGAGTTATCGTACAGACTTAAACCAGAGGTCAGGATAAGTGAAAGCAGAGTCAATTCAATTTCCAAGAGTAAACACTAGTTTGTGATCTCTGTTGTTGCAATGTGAAAGAGATTTTTTTTTTGCATCCTTTCAGACACTGTCTACTATTATTGTGACGGAGAAAAAAGGTCGGGCTTATTCCTACCTTGATCTGATACGAACACCCAAAATGAGAAAACTGGCTTTTTGTACTGGGACACTTTGGTCTGTATGAATGCCGTATGCTTCCTAATTTCCATTTTAAGGTGAAATTATGCCACAACAGACCTAAATGAATGGGTGTCTACTCTCTCTTCCCCTAGGTTTTGTGTGGCAACTACATTTTATGGCATCAGCTTCAACATCACAGGCTTGGGGCTCAATATCTATCTCACTCAGTTAACCTACGCTTTAATTGAGGTCCCGGCCAAAGTATCAGTTTACTTCTTGTTAGATAAAATTGGACGGAGATGCACTGTTGTGGGAGCTCTGGTGATGGCTTGTGTCTGTCTGGGAATCAACATTGTGGTGCCTGAAGGTAGGTTTATCATAGATGGTCACCTGATCTCAGGGATAGAAATCATGAGGAAAAAGACAAAACAATGGGTTTCCTCCCTCAGGTATGTCTACAGTCGTAACCGTGGTAGCAATCATCGGAAAAGGGTTTTCATCAGCATCCTTTGCAACAATCATCCTGTACAGCTCCGAACTGTATCCTACAGTCGTGAGGTAACCATGACAACCTTATTGGACATGTACTGATGTAATAACATCCGTACGTGATGGGAGATTCTCACGTTCAGTGATCTTTGTTCATAGGCAGAATGGAATGGGATTCAACTCCTTCATGGCTCGACTTGGTGTAGCAGGGGCTCCACTGATCCTTCTACTGGATGATGTGTGGAAGGACCTTCCCCAGGTTGTCCTATGCTCGTCAGCTCTTCTGGGGGCCATTGTTGCGAGAATGCTGTCAGAGACACGCAACAAGTGCCTGCCAGAGACCATAGAGGATGTTGAAGAGCAGTGGTGACCAACACAGCTCTGGGAAAAGGGTCTCGGTGAACCAATGCAAAGTTGGTGAGAGCTGGAGCAACACTGAGGTCATTCCAAAGACAGAGGGAGGAAAGACCAAAAAACACATCTGAGTTTAGCAAATTCAGTTGTTTGAGATACATTTAGTCAGACTTTAGAAGAGCTTTAGCAGTGATACTTGGATCAAAATAGTTGTAGTTGTAAACGAGCGGTCACTGACCGCCTAATCTCCAATGATATAAATACCAAACTTCATATTTTAGTTTTAGTTTTATTAGCTATTTTCTTAGTTTTGTTGTTTCAGGCTCAGAACCACTGATAGGTGACGCAATACATTGATTAAATTAGATGTCTTTTAATTATTATTTTTTCAACCTGATTTTTATCTTCTATTATGAATACTAATGCATCTCAAATTAAACAGAAACAAACCTACACAGAAAAATAATGTTTTCTATTAATATGTTGTACATAAATAATTTGAATTACAATGTTGTAGCAAGGCCTTAGCATGCCAAATAACAATGTACCTACAACCACATATATTCTCTATTTAACAATTTACCAGCCGTCACTAATAATCACATGAACAGAAAATAAGTCAAAGCTCCTTTATTAAAGAAACAAAGCAAAGCACAAGTATTTTATGACTCAACAATCCCTTGAAGGAAAAGGTCATTACATGTTGCTGATATTCCATTTTGAAAATATTTATAGCCAGGTCTAACATATGCCATTGAAAACTTATCTGGCATTACACATAAAGATTGAACATTGACGAGTGAGAGAGAGAGAGAGAGAAAACAAAAGCAAACAAAATATAAAAATCAAAATGCTAAATTTTGAACACTGAAGATACAATACCGAAAGATCTAAAACTATGGTATACTGTTGTCTTCCAGGACACTTCTTGGCTATTGTTCAGTACTGGGAGTACTCCTTGCTCTCTAGTTTGGCAATGATTCGCTCCAGCTGTCTTTTAGCTTCACATTGTGGGAAGTTACTCATTTCATAGTACTGTGGTGCAATCTTTACCAACCTGAAACACAAGAGAAAGTGAGATGTAAACACAGTCTACGTTTTCTAACTTGCTTTGCTGCAGATGCTGCTTTTTGTTCTTGTATCCATGTAAAGCTTTACTAACTAATCATTATATTTGATGTGACACTCTGCCCAAGGTGTTTTATTCTGAAAATCCAATGCATTTTCTACCAGTGTTACGGCTGACTGTGCACATCTGAAACACACCCTGACATATTCCTACTGCAATCAAGATCTGAGGGAAATCTTTGCACACTTACCACTCTGGTTTGATGTCTGTGCAAGTGCGAATGTAATTCTTGGTGGTGAGGACAAATTCATTGTAGAGAACCCATTCGGGCTTGTGGTCCAGGACTGTTGATGGGTGCAGCTGAACCACTTGGTTGTCTTTGACTGTGAGGTAATGGCCTGTGCGCTCTAGATGAGCCACCTGCAGGGGAAAAAAACGGACATTACTACAGCGCATTAAAGGAGTACACAGATATCAAAGAGCTGTATGTGTGTTCACCTGCATGAAGAAGCCAGTGCAGAGCGCTCGGCGGATGTTGATGTAGTAATCTCTGCTTGTGAACTCCGTGCTCCTGCGAGGGAGGTTGAAGCGGTCCATGATCCTGGACAGCTGCTGCCGCACGTTGTCAGCAGACATCAGTGAGCGGTAGTTGACAAAGTTGTCATAGCACCACTGGTTAGACTCATGGTCTGGAAAGGATGACACAGGGCAGATATAATAACCTGATTATAAATGTACATAGAAATGTTACAGAATCAGTGTACCGATTTTACATTGCACTCCACATGACATGGCCAGAAAGGCTAGTGTGCTTTTAAGTAAATACATCACAGAATCAAGTTAAGAAACAGCAGAATTCAATCGGACCAGGGTGCTGCTAGTGTCAACGCTGTGCTTGTTTGCACACGGGGAGGGAGGCTCACTTTGTTTGAAGGCGTGGTAGACGTTGAGCAGAGTCAAGTGGTCTCCGTCGATGTGAGCAAACCTCATCTTGGACTCGTCTGCGGCCTTCTTAGCCTCCGTGGGGCGGACAAAACACTGTGGGACTAAACAAGGTTGGTATGGGCCCCAACAAAGCCGCCCATAGGGATGAGTCAAACATTCAGAGAAAAATGGAGCAAAGTCTATGATGCTAGGGAAATGGGACACTGCGATGGGACAGGACCACAAGCTCTATGAAAGGGGACTGCAGTCTGTTCTCATGGTGTTTCCCCACTGTATCGGTTATTAGCTCGTAGAGGGAGGGGTCATTTAACCACATCTGTAAAACAAGAGTTTTCACACAACTACAAGTGTTAGGCATAGCAGCAACGTTTAAACAACGGTTCAGAACAAAACCACAGACAAAAGAACAAGCTACGACAGTGATGCCTCTATGAATAAAACAAGAATACAAAAGGACTGATGTGGTGTCTGCCCTATCTGCCTTCCTCAAACACTGAGACTACGTTGTGTTCCATTTACACTTTTCTTCTGTGTGGTATATTTACTCACTATATGTGCAGAAGATGAATCTCCTCCTAATTTTATCGAGTTAAATATTATCATCACTCAGTCTCCTGACCTCCAGTCTTCCAGAAGGTTGCAGTATAATACTCATGGAAATACTTAGTTCCAAAGTTCTCTGATACGGTCGGATGAAGCACTTACGATTACTTCTCGTTGGGAGGTGCTGAGAAAACATGGGGGAAAGCGCCTGTACTGTAGCTGCTACTGATAAATATCTCAGCAATGTCCAGAGTCATTGAAAAGATGAATGCCAAGATGACTTTCAATCCAGAGAAGTGTTGAAGTTAAATTATTGACATCATTACGTTCCACTATCACGTGCTAGAAACCTGTTTTTTTTTTTTTTTTAAACGGTGAGACGGTTTTAAATACGTCTTCATCAACACCACAAGTGAGTGTTGTACTTTTAAGGGAGATCTCAGCCCAGTCCTGGGCATTACCTGACAGCATGGCAGTAATGGAAAGGATCTCGTTAGAGCAGTTGAACTCGCAGCTGGCAATGACCATCTTTGCCAGTTGAGGATCCAAGGGAAACTCTGCCATCATGGAGCCCAGCTCCGTCAGGTCACCATCGTCATTTAACGCCGCCAGGTAATTGAGCAGCTCAAGGGCCCTCATCAGCGTTTCAGGAGCTGTCGGCGGAGAACGAGAGGGCAGAAAAAGTCAACACCTGGTCAGTGTTTTTGTTTTTAATAATCACAAATCAACCCGTCTCACCTGGTGGATCCATGAAGTCGAAGTGCACAAGGTCGTCGATACCCAGCTTTTTCAACTGCAGTACAACAGATCCTAAGTTGGACCGCAGAATCTCTGGATAAGTGTTGTCCTGGAGAGAGCAAGTTCATGTTTGATAATAGGATAGACAGAGGATAAACTGCCGAAAAGTAGGAAAACAAGAGGCCACTTACCTGCATCTCTGTTTTGTAGGCTTTTTCTGTGTAGAGGCGGAAACATTTCCCAGGACGCGTTCTGCCGGCTCGTCCTGCCCTCTGCTGGGCAGAGGCTTTACTGATGGCTGTGACGAGCAAAGACTCCACTCTGATACGGGGATTGTACACCTGCACACATCGGAACACGCGGTTCAGTAACAACTCTCCTGGAACGTACACATTAGTACGGTGAAGGGATGACTAATGAAACCCTGTGTTCCCACCTTTTGTTTGGCGAATCCAGGATCAATGACAAACACCACGCCATCAATGGTCAGAGAAGTCTCAGCGATGTTTGTCGACACTACGACCTGAGGAAAAAGCACAGGTTGTCAGCTAGCTACAAAATGTGGGTGCTGCTGTACGTCATCAAAATATACATTCTGATTTGATCAGGTGATTCAAAATCAGTCGTCTCATTACTTAAAACACACCTTTCTTCCTATTGCGCCATTGGGTTTCTTTGGAGGCGGAGGCTCAAAGATCCTTTGCTGTTGCTGTGGTGGCAATGTGGAATACAGTGGAATGATTTTGATGTCTCCAACTTCAGGCCCAAGGTCATCGACCTCACGTTTGATCCGTTTGCAGGCCTCATCAATTTCCTGGAAAAAAATGATCATGGATTTCATTCTGTGTTGAAGGAAATGGATCCACAATGACAAAACCATGCACAGCTCCGGCACAGCTCTCACCTCCTGACCAGTCAGAAACAGAAGGCAGTCGCCCTCGTCTTCTTCACACATATGAATCTGGATAACCGTACGGATCGCTGCCTCAAGGTAGTCTCGCTCCGGCTCCGGGGTGTAGAAGATCTCTACAGGGTGTGTGCGCCCAGGAATAGTAAGCAGGGGGCAGCTGTCGAAGTACACCTGAAACTTTCCAGCATCCAGAGTGGCGCTCATGACGATCACCTGTGCGGGAACATCAAAACATGTCTGACAACGTTTGAACTCGCCCTCACAGAGACTGAGATCCATCATAAGTAAATTTATAAATGTATTCAGCTGGTTCACATTTCTAATACTTAAAAAACCCTTGTCTGCTGACATTTAATTTCTTTTTGTCAAAGAGTTTATGTCAGCGGATCACGTCTTCAGGAGATCAGCCTTTGCAGATGAACATACAAACAAGTCGTTTTGTCATTACAACCGTATGAAGGAAAAAACAAATCAACACACCTTCAAGTCTGATCTTTGACGCACCACCTCCTTCAACACACCCATTAGGATATCTGTGGCCAGCGTTCGCTCGTGGGCCTCGTCCAGAATAATCACACCATATCGCTCCAGCAGCGGGTCATTCATAGCCTCTCTTAGTAACATACCGTCTGTCATGTATCTGAGGAGAGAGCAGTTATGCTTTGTCAGAGTTCCATATGAAAACAAATGTGGGACTGCTAGATGTTAATAATACAAGCACTTTCTCACTTCAGTATAGTCTTGGCAGAGCTACAGTCCTCAAATCGAATGGAGTAACCAACTTCCTGTCCGAGCATGACGTCCATTTCATCTGCCACCCTCTGAGCCACGCTCATGGCTGCTACTCTCCTGGGCTGCGTGCAGGCCACTGCCCTCTTTGGACCAGGCAAGCCCCTCACCATGTCCACACACCACTGAGGGATCTGGGGATATAAACCAGTTTCAAACAAGTCAGAAAAAAAAACAAAAAAACAAAAAACAAAACGTAATTTCCGGACTATAAGCCAAGACTTTTTTCATACGTTTTGAACCATGAGGCTTATACAAAGGTGCAGCTATTGTGTGGACTTTTCTTCCCCCGCTAGGGGCACCGGATTCTAACCGGAATTAGAATCAAAACAGAGAACAATCAATGTCAAGAATACACTACTTTTTCTTTAGCAGATAGAACACGGACTGCAAATTGCCAACAGTGAATTATTTTCAAATCCTCGCCCCTTCATCATGGAACCCACACAAAGAAGTTTGTATGATGCAACTTTTACGTTGAAGGCCGTCAATATTGCTATCCGGGAAGGAACCGCGCTGCTGCTCGCAAGCTTAGTGTTAAGAGAAGTCATTCACAAAAAACATCCGCATGCAAAAAGCATCTAACAGCGTGGAGTGCTGTGAAATAATCCACCAACTCTGTCGGGTTCCGAAAGGGTGGACGGCTACACGGGGAGAGTGGTGCACCCTCTGCCAACTTCCCCCGGAGGAAGACAGTGACACGGAGAGCGAGACTGACGCACGTGAGGTTGCTCAAATCCGACACTGAAGAAGACGACTAAATGGGTTTCAGCGAAGATTATTAAAGTGACTTGTAATTTCAAACACAGGAGAAATAAAGAGAAATAAATAATGGTTATTTTCTATTGGTTCTGTTCTGTTTTAATCAGCAAAGTTGCTGCCGTGTTAAAAGGCACTGTTAGGAAAGAATCTGTTCAGGTACATACATGTACATCTACAGTTCAAAATCGTTATGTACATGCAGTAAATGTCTAATTTTTCAACATAGATCTGCGGCTTATATATCTTTTTATTGTTGTTACAGGTTCGGCTTATAGTCCAGAAATTATGGTAAATCACTTGAAAAGTTCTATATCTCTTTGCTCATTGTTTTTCACACCTGTGTTGTCTTGCCAGAGCCAGTCTCTCCAACCAGGACAAAGCTCTGATGGCGTGTGATGATATCGTTGAAGCTTTCCTTGTACTCCCACACTGGAAGCTGTAACCTTTTCTTCAAGATTTCGTAGTAGCGTGGTGTGTGCGGCAGGTTGGTGAATGGATTGATCTGCTGCTGCACAATCATCTGCTTGAGGGCAGGTAAGGTTGCGCCGGCTGTCATGCTGTTAGGTGGTGCACTAGATGGCTTTGATTCTCGATCCCGGTCTCGGTCCCTGTCGCGATCTCGATCCCTGTCTCTGGAGCGATCCTCTCGGTCTCTGTCACGGTCCCTGTCTCTCCTGTCAACATCAGGACAATTCATCATTATAGACACTGCAACTGAAGAGAGGTGTTGTGTGCTATTCTATCGATGATGCAGGGGATGGATACAATCAGACATTTGTGATGATGGAGGGCGTCTGGTACAATCACATCATCTGTGCTCATCTATTCATCTACATTAGGACTTTAAAAACATTCCTAAATGTATGCCTGGGAAATACCAAGAGACATTTTCAAATTCTCTAACTCTCCCTGACTAACTATGCACATTTACAGAAATACTGAAATTTCATAATTCTGACGTTAGTGAAACAATTTACAATTATAGATAACACATACTTCCACAGTTATATTGGACTCAGATTGAAATGACCATAAGCATTACCTCGACATTCAAATAAAAAAAATAAAGATAACATGCTTGTTGTAGGTTCTATTTGAGTTTGATCGCCAGTAAAACAGACCTGAGCTAACGTTTAGCCTGCTATCATGTGCGCTCTTATCTGAAACTATCAGTGGTCAATGAAACACCACCAAACGTCACTCAAGTATACGTTTTGTTCTAGAACGACTTTTTAAGTCTCAAATTCTGATAATATATTAGCTATCAATTTTATATTTGTTTCCATAAGGAAGAACGTGTTGAAGCTGTCATTGACTGACGTTACAATATGCCAATTGACATCCATTCGTTCCACCCGGTTTGATAGGTGACCTTAGCTGGTCAATTCATACTAACTACAGATTATTTTGATAAACATAACAGTATATTATTTTGCCGCTCCCGTTAGCCTGCTAGGCTACGCTGGTTAGCTTGGTTTGTTAGCATCTACTTACACACGTGCCTGAATACTGCCGCTAACGGTTCGTCAGTAAGCTAAAGCTGTCTCCGGCACACATGAATGGCAATATGTCACCAACAATACACCACTGGCTGAAATATTTCACGGGCCTGTATCAAATTGAAATATGTAAGGTATGGCTAATCCAACAGCTGTAATATTAATGGCTGATGTTCGATATTTTGTCTTGGTTCATTATGATTCAGTGGCCATTGGCCAGCTAGCATCGGCTAACAGATGGACGCAGCCTTGATTTTACTGCTTCAATCAGACATACTGGATGTAGAGCTGCACTTACCCTTCAGACCTCTTCTTACTGGACGAGTAGTCATCCCCCAAATCCAGTCGATGCCTTTTGGACATCTTTAAGATCGGTCTTGTCTTTTACTGAACTGACGCGGACACGGTTGTACTGTGCTGCAAATCGCAACCAACTCGGTTTCCTGATTGTGTTCAGTGTTGCCAAGTCCTCAGTAAGGAAAGTCACTATTGGCTAGCGTCAACGTCGCTTTGACGCCACTGAATGACGTAATCGCATGATTTGCATACTATGTATTTGCATATAATTGTTGTGGACGGAGAGGGGATACAAAAAAATAACAAACAAACAAAAAACACAAATGTAACCAAAAGCGACCTTCTTTTATTCGTATTATTTTTGTTTTTGTTTTTTTTTACATGCTCTGTAAAATGGCGGTGCAATCAGCAGCGGTTCATTATTAGTGTGGATGCGATGAGGGAGGGTCGGTGTCTCCTCTGCTCAGCCGAAAGTCCCTAGAAAGTCGCTAGATTCGTCTCCTTTCTTAATTCAGCTTCAAAGTCACTAAGTTGGCAACACTCAAGTGCATCTGACAATCTTGCGCTGAGTATTTTACTGCCACCTGTCGTCCTGGATGGTAGTTAGCAAGTTACGACGCATGCTTGGAACATAAACAACCCGCTGGGCATATTTACTGGAACATTCTACAGAACATGATCAATACTTAAAGCTGTGTTTCCTTTGTTTGAGTCTGTTGCTATCGCCGGACGTCACGCCACCCTCAGTTTAGAGAAGCTTTTTATATTTTCAAAAGCCATGTAGTCAGTCTGATCAGAATGTTCGGCTCCACCCCCCCAGCTACGCCTCCTGTCACACTTACACAAGAGTTTATGAAACGTTGCTGCTGCGTCTGCAGAGGAATAGGCTGCTGGAGACCGAGAGCAGGAACTTTTACAGCCTGTTGTTTTGACTATGCGTCAGTCCAGGTAAGGTGTGGATAGTATGCTTGTGCTAAGCGCGCGCGCGTGTGATTAACATCATTTGACTGAATTACTTGGAATGGACTTTCCATAAATGTTATTTGGCGCTTTTGCAACGTTAACTCTATTCAATGCGCACTTTGTGTCGTTTTATACTTAGTACGTAGATTTAAAAAAACGACAGATAATACAAATGCCATTTGTAACCATGGCCCTAAAATCAGTAAGTGAAAAAGAAAAGAACGTAAGGTTCAGTCCAAGTAAAGTTGCAATGAAACATTTTCCCTAAGCCAACAATTGCACAATCGACAAACAAAGAGAAAATGTGTGTATTTTGTCACATGAACATGCTAAAGGGCATTTTCAGGCCTAGAGACATTTTTGAAAACTAAATGGTAAAAACTAAATGGAAATAAAAGTGTGCATATGTATGTGACTTTGAGTGAACGGGTTTATTTTCTCAAAGTTGTAATTTAATCAGAGCCATGTGTGACTGTCCTCCAGATCAATGGTTATACCTCCACTGGTGGTTCTGCTGGCTGCCTGGCAACAATGCATCTCTGCTGATGAGGACACACTGGCTCCACCAGAGGTCTCGCAGTACAACGGCACTCTGTATGCAGCCTGTAAAATGAGACCCAGCTCTTCACTAGCTGAGGGTCTGCCCAAAGTGAACGGCCAAGTGCTCTTCAAGCAGGATTGTCCTGCGGGAAACCTCAAGGTCCTACTGCGGTTATATGGTTTCCCCAAAGGAAGTGACCCAGAGCCCAGAGCTGTGCATATTCATCAGTATGGAGATTTGCACAGGGGGTGCGACTCCACAGGGGGGCACTACAATCCATACGGCGTACACCATCCTAACCACCCTGGAGACTTTGGGAACTTTCAGTCCAGACAAGGAAAAATCAGCACTGTGGTAGAATCCGAGGCCACACTGTTTGGCAGCTTGTCCGTGATTGGCAGAGCAGTAGTGATCCATGAAAAGAGAGACGACTTAGGGCGCGGTGGGGATGCTGGGAGTCTGCTGCACGGAAACGCAGGCCGGAGGCTTTCTTGCTGCGTTATTGGGATTTCCACCCCTGACCTCTGGAATCGGTATTATCCACAGGTCAAGCGAACAAACTGATTTTGCACGTGTCGGATTAGCTACATTATAGTGCAACAGTTGGTTCCCTCTATGGCTGTCGACTGAAATGAACTGTTGTACATTTCTGTTAAGTGTATATCTAGTATCTATTATCAGAGCTCACAGGTTATTGTTGCTGCAGAAAAGAATAATGGACGAGTGCTACCACCTAATCTGTATGTAGCTATTAATAATAATACAGTAACAGGACATGATCCATTAAAAAGGAATTTATTTTTATACAAATACATCCATTTCCTTCACATTCAACACATATTGTACAATTATGGCTTTAAAAAATGTCTGTTCATTTTATTTATTTTTTTTTTTTTTACCACAAATGACAAGATGAAGACAGTGGACTCTGGCTGTAAGTACATTATTTGAGGAAATATGTTAAGACCATCTACACTGTAAATTGTTAACATTTGGAGGTCATCTGTTTGACTAATAAAATAAAACAGATTGAATAAAAAATATAATCATCTGGGATATATTATTACCTGCTTAAATACTGATGTTTTAGCAGCTGAGACCCGGCGTACATGACTTGCGGGCTGTATGTCGCCTGTTATTGGCTTGGAGGAGAACGACTGGTCAAAGGTTGATGGAGAAAACCCTCCACGATCATTCATGTCTGGAGAATGAATATGAATAAATATTCTAAAAAGAAACACCTGAATGAATGCAGATTATATTCTGTGCCGCTTGAAATACAGACAATAACAGCAGGAATCGTCAACAGTAAATAATCAATAAACAGAACACATCATCTGCAACAACAGCTAGATATGATCAGTCTCGTCTGATGTTTTTCTCATTCAAATAAATACTTTGTAACACTTGTCCTGTCTGATCTCATTCTGATTGACTGTGTATCTCACATTTCCTGGCTAAGACCAAAATCTGTCTGGTCAGAGATCTGGTTTGTGTGGACGTCCTCCGCAGTGGAGTGTGATTCAATAGGTGTGTTTTCTCCTACGATAAGGGTTTCAACAGTTTCCTCTCCCTCGGTGTATTTCTCCTCTCCTGCGGGCTCAGAGCTCCCAGAATGCTGCTCTACGCGACCGTCGTTCGAGGGACAGGGAGCGCTCATGTCTGTAACTGTGGGAGGTTCTGTCGACGGGACACTCGATTCTGCTGTTGAATCCACGGAGGCCTGTGACAGACCACTGTCATGACAATCTCCACTAGCTGGTGTGTCTGTCTGGGTGGTGACTGGGTCCTTCCCCTCCGGGGACCGATAGGACGGGGTCTGATGGTACAAAGATGCTGGTTCCTCAAAATGTTCTGCTGGTGTTTCACACTCTCCATTTGGAACTCCGTTGGAACGTGCACTTTCACCTCCTGTATGAAGATTCCAGAAACATGGACGAGCAAAACAGTGGTTGACTTTTTGCATCTTGTTCACATGTTTCAGATCTTAGAACAAATTTTAATATTAGTCAAAGACAACACAAGGAAACACAAAATGCATTTTCTTAAAATGAAGTAAAAAATCGACATGGCCCTCTGCCGCAAAAATGTTTCCCCAACCCGTTAAAAGATAACTGTGGTTTATCACATCTGAATTAAACTTCTCTAGCCACACCTGTTCTCAATCAATCTATCACAGCCGAACAACATCACCCCAAAAGATCCCACAACAACGTCCAAATAACCTCAGGCCTCAGTGTAAGGTCAGACCAAAAAGAACATGAAGGCTCTGGATGATTCCTGAGACTTTTGGGAAAATACTTTGTAAACTTATAACAGTTGAACTTTTTAGAGGGTGTGTGTCCCGTGACATCTGTCTGGACGTAACACCACGTTCTAAAGAAAGGTCACAACCACCTCCACCACCAAGATTTGATGGTTTGGGGCAGTTTTGTTTACCCTTAATAATAAAAACCTTCATTAACAAGAAGCAGAGTGAACACTCACCTTCCAGTGCACCAGGACCTGCTGTAGTACCTGGACTGATGGTGTGCTTTTCTCCTATCAGGAACAAAAATGATGTCATTTTAAGAAAAGAAACATTCTCTAAGCACCTGAACAAGCTAGACCTGTGACAGCCTGCATGCTGCAGATGGACCATAAGAGGAAAACATTCAGCTATGTTTGGTAGCCAATTCTCTTTCTCATGCTGAATGTGAGCGTTCTCTCGTTTCTAGAAATATTTGATGATATGCTGCCCCCTGGTGGTTCAATGGAGCACTAGCTTGTCCAGAGTGTTTCAAATGTGACAGTATGAAACACTTTTCTCATTTTAGAAGCAGACAGTGATGGAGATGAAAAGCAGTTCTTAGAAGTGGAACATACTTCCAAATATGCCCAGAGACACATTGTAAGTCAGGCCTTCAGGCAGCGAGAGGCAAAAGGATAGAAGAAAGGGGAAGTCAGCGACTGTGGACAGTGTTGGCTGCAATTAGAAATCATATACTGAGATGTTGGCATCCACCTGGGAGGCTCCACAATCCAGACATCTCCAGGCTTTTAAGTTTTTTCTCCAGTTCAGCAACTCGATTTCCAAGAATCCTACAAGTTGAAATTCTGTTGTCAATTCATCAGTTTGTAAGTTCTGCACCGGTGTTGTATTTCAGTAGCTGAGTGGAGCAAAGTACTTGTTGATTTGTCGCTGGTGCTGAATCACCATGTTCTTTTCATGGATGGTCTCCAAAAGAGCAGTGGCAAGAGACTTGAGGTCAAAGATTGACTGGGGAGTCACCGGCAAACTGCAGCCGTTTTCCTCCGAGAGCAACAGTTCCTTCACTGCAAACATATGCTCTTAGTCTGTTAGCGTGACATTTCACTGACAGTTTGTGACATTCTGAGTTATGTCTGTTTTGAATACAAATGGGACTTTCCAAACCTTGTTTAGCTGAGAGCACACCGGTGAGGGCGCTACTGTTGGGCTTCCCACATATTTTGGAGTTCTTCCTGCACTCCAGAGCACTCTGAAATCAGTATGAATATTTCAGATAATAAACTGGGTCAAACATGAAAAGGTTTCATACTGAGATAAGAATATTTCTGACCTTGTACTTCAACAGATTTGTTTTGAGCAAGTTGGCCTCCTCTTGAAGTTGACAGAGACGATCATGCAGATACCTGGAAAAAGAAATAAGGATGCTATTCCACTGAATGATACAGACATTCCACTTTCTTCTGTGAATGGTGCTGATCGCCACATCAATGCTACGTGAAGCTGTTGTCTGTCAATATTTCTATTTTTACACTTATCTTAAATAAGAAAAGCTGCCTCTCAACAGAAGAGGTAGTTTTACAAAAGACAGAATTTATTCAGCAGACACTCCCCACTAAGGGTCAGTTAGTAGAGGTCAATAGTTTTAGTAACATCACCGGCTTTACAAAATAAAACGAGTGAGGAAAACTGAGCCAAGCCTGCGGTGAATCAGCAGTAGAGACTGGTGATTGTTTATTCTAATACTCCCAACTGTGACGCAGACAAAGCACAAATGTTTGGGAAAAATACGACAACAAACCTGTTCTCCATGCAGAGCGCATCAACGTCCAGCATACGAATCTCATCATTCCCCAGGAGGTGGTTCATTTCCACATTGAGACGATGGGCCTTCTGCTGGAACACGTCTCGCTCCGCTCGTACATCCTGAAGCTCGTCCGTGAGAGACTTCACACTGTGCTCCAGCACCTCGTTCTACAGCCACACACACACAATACAAGTCTGCTCACAAATGTTACATTTCGCTTTGAATAGCGGCTACTTAGCGCAAACAGCAGTTTCATACACGCAGTGTTGACGCTAAAGACTACTAATCCGGTTAAAACTGGATAATGAAGTGAAAAGTACAGAATTTTTATCATATCTAACTCAATCATTTAAAGACAGAGCAGATATGAAAATTTAAATGTATAGAGTTTCAAACCATCACAACAAACGTTATTTGTTCTGAGAGCAAGACCTGGAAAAGACTTGGAGAGACAAAGATGTTTCTAACAGAAAATGATGAATATGCACAAATTAGGTTAGTGACTCACTAGGATGAGTAAAGTACAGACATCTGCCTATGTGAGAATTGACAAGAAGCCTAAATAATAAAAATTACAACAATACCGTAATAAACTTTATTTGTATAGCAGCTTTATAACAAATTCATTGAAAGACATTGACATAAGGGGGAAAGGATGAAGGATGATACATCATTAATAACTTCACGGGTCATTAAGAGACACAAACAGAAACATCATCACCTGCTCTCTGGCTCTCTCCAACTGCTGGACCAGGTCCTCTCGCTCGTGTGCTGGGAAATGTCGAGCACCGACCTCCTCGTCTCCCAGCCTCTGCTTCGTGATGGTCATTCGTAGGAGCTGTGGGGTCACAACAGGGGTTCAGACGATCGTTCCAGCACTACTCGGTGTATCAAAGGTTGTGTTCATGAATAAAGACACAAAGGAAAGATCGATAAAAGTCACCTTGTTGTCACCCTGAGCTTCTGCCAGCCGTTGTTTCAGCTCCTTCACCTCTTCAGAGAGATGGTTACTGTTTTCTCTGGAGTCTCTCAGTAGCTGAGCTAAATTCACCTGCAGGAGACACAAGCCATGAACTGAGTTAGATTTTTAGTCAAAAAATCCTGATAATCATAATCGATCATGAGATTATTATACTTCAATTTTTGGTTCCAATGTAGAATACTACTCAGACTGCAAACAGAAACCATCCTGAAAGTCCGATTTAATAATCTCCGTCAGAAACATCACTCAATTCATCTTCTTCTGATTATTCCGGTAACGGGTGAACATCAGGGTACGAGTCGCCACCTCATCGCAGGGCCACATGAAGGACAGACAACCCGTCACACACACAATTTAGAGTGACCAATTAACTTCAGTATGCTTCTGGAGGTGGGAGGAAACCGGAGTACCCGGAGAGAACCCATTCAGACATGTGGAGAGCATGCAAACTCCACATAGAAGGACCCCAGGCCAGGAAGCGAACAAGAGACCTTGGTCCTATACTATCCACTGCACCACCATGTCGCCCTGCTGCAAGGTGAAGGTAAGGAATCAAACACCAACGCTCCTTTCCCAATCTCTCCATTTTCAAGGTCAAAGAGCATCAGTGAGTAAAAATCATTCACCTGGTTTCGTTTCTCAGGGGGCAGGGACAGATCACCATCCTGTTGATGGTTTGAGAGAAAAGCATTACAGTCAGAGAACGATGCAAATCTGCATTGGTTTGAATGATTCTTATTCAGTCTGCACATGCTCAGCACATGGATGTCTTACAATCAGTTCCCTGTACTTCTTCTTGAGTCCCTGGTGCCGCTCGCGAAGCTGGTTGGCCATCAGTCTGTACTGATCTCTCTCCTGCTGGCAGGTGTCCAGTTCTTTGGACAGAATCAGAAGAGCTTCCTTCTTGCTCTCCAGCTTCCTCTTGCAAATGACAAACTGTGTGTGGATACAAATCAAAGTGAAATATTTGAGACAAACACATTGTACTGCAAAGATTTGTGAGGATAAGAAACACAAACAGATTGATTGTATCATTTTTTTCAGTCCACTCATAAAAATATATGAAATAATCATCACATTAACCAGACAAAAGCAGCAAATCATTAAGCTGTCAAGATTAAATTATTTTACTTATGTTGTACAGTAGATTTCAGTGAACAGGTTAGTGGCACTGGATCATGGTGGGATTAATATAAACGATATGAACAAGTCCATTTAATGCCATTTGGGGCAGTATCACATTGATAATAAACTCTACTTGGTGATGCTTCTGATGGTTATCTTATAGATATGAAAATATATACCAGGAAAAGTACATTCAATCATTCATTCACGTGTTTTGTGAGTGTCTTAGGAAACCTGTTTTTATGTTGTCATATAATTGTAGTCAAAGTTAAGAGGGTTTGTCATCTATTCATACTGGTTTTACGGTGGATTTCACACAGACTAAAGTGTCATGTTTAACACAATGAATGTACAGGAGCTGCACAGTGTTAGAATAATAATGTGGACACATCTAAAATAAAAACTAGAAAAAAGCAGTAGTTTACACGTGAGTAACTTTGTCAACGTCTGCTGGTGTAAAGTGAAGAAATAGTCCACGTCCTCGCCGCCGTGATGAGATAATCTGCTTTATAATCTGTCTGTGGGTTCGAGCAGAGCCGAATATGTGTAACAGGACACAGTTGTGGGGTGGAGGAGACGTTGTTAGCGGTTCGTAGTCCTCCATCAGTGGAGGTTAGCCGGGGTCTGCAGCAGATTGTCGGTCTCACCTCGTTGACCAGCCCCTGCCAGTCACTCTCACTCCTCCTGGACGGATCCATGTCTGTCAGACGAGAAGACAAAATACTACTGACGAGAGGTGCGTTTCGAATAAACACGCTGCTTCGGCTGAATGTACTCAGACATTTTGCATCATCTACCCGGATTAGTATCCCGTTTGAGGAAGGCGAACCGCACCGTCAGAGATGTTCTTCCGTCAGCGGAAGATGGCGAAAACGGTGGTTTGCTACCAAGTAGTGATTCGCGTTAGCCAGTGTCGCACGAGTCTGTGAAAAGATCTGAGTACAGGAACATTCTTAAAGTTGAACTATGTTTATTTATGTGGTTTTGTAATGTTTAATGTTTAAAACTGAAAGCGACAGTTTGTGCTAATGCGACATGACGACGTGTGGAGGCGCCGTAAAGGTATTCCTTCTGTCGCGACTTTCAAGTAAGTCCAACGATATTTCTTTCGTTTAAAAACGTTGTCATAGTACATTTGCTTATCTAAAATAGTTGTTTTTATTGTCACTGTCCTCTCTAAACATCCGGTTAAGGTACTGAACTACTTATCACGTATAATTGCTATATAGCACATTTTTCTCAAATATGTCATCTCTCAACCTGTGTGTTGCAACATCTCTGGTGTCAGTTACGTTTGTGTTACGTCACACCTACGTCACTCATGTCGTGATCTGATGAACTCCGAATAAAACGGCGTCGCGGCTGTTGTGGCGCTCAGTAACTTTTCAGCTCAGTGAAACATCGTATTCGACCCGAATGTGACAAAGAAAAAGAAGAAGCCCATTCCTCCGTGATTTAAGAAATAAGAGAGTGTGTGGAGGAAATGCGATGAAACAGGTGGAAATAAAAGAGGCACAAACAGAAGTGGGAGAGGAAATTGAGCTGGACATAGACAAAAACACAATACCAAATTATGGTTACAGATTCTTTTATTCATCTCATGTGCAATTTAGTGCAAAAAACAGATGCATCATTGCTGTTAACTTTAGTAATATGGAATAATAAGAGGTATAAGCTTGTATTTAACTTGTATTTGAGTTTCCATTACACCTCAGGATGCAATCTAAACTGACTGCAGAAACACCTTTTGGTTTTTTGTAACATCATAAGCTTATACATTCTAACAATGAAACACTTTTCAGTGATCACTTTTGAGTGAATCAATGCAAATATCTTTGACGACATGTTAAAACTTGAATAGCAGCAAACCTTGTGATTGTGATTCTTGCGACATTTATGTGTTTTGCATAGGTATCAGGAGTAACTGACAATCAGGCACTCTTCATACAGCAGATTGATTATAAATATTGCAGTTTGATTCAAGCTAGTTATATGAAGCGTTTACATTCAGCTGTATTTTGGGTAGATAGATGGGGCAATCTCAGTATCATGCACACTGCAGACCTCAAAAAGGGAGTAGAGTTTACACAGTTGAATCATTCTTTCAGAGTAGAGCCCGCCCTTCTAGAATATTCATCTGACTTGCTGCACATATTCCAGCTGAGTCACTGGCTGTCATCCATGGATAAATCAATGCTCAATATCTATAGTACTTTTGTAAATGGCTGAAAACAACTGTGAGGTTGTGACAATATGTTTATGTAATATCCATGAAAGAGATCATTGTAAGTAAAGAAATTTGAACAGGTTACTTTTGAATTTTACTAATTAATTAATTTTTGCATGTGAACAACATTCTGTAAAGGCCATTGTGTACTATAATAAAAGACAACAACAACAACAACAACAAATTTTCTCCTCCGTGCTGTTTACATGTCAATGGTCGATGGTTCTTTGTTGTCAGCCTTTGGTTTTAGATTTAAGGGCTTTGTGGTCCACCATAAATGGAACATAAATAAATGCTAGGAAAACATGGGTTCACACACACACAATGTGGCTCCATTGCATTTGATTCAACCTTTGATGTGTATTATAAGCTTAAATCAACAATAATATGCTCAAACACCATTGATTTGCCCTTAAAACTGGAGGAGAAGAGAAAATTTCTCCTGTCGGTGGTCACCACATTAAAAGACCGTGGTGACTGAACATAGATATCCTTGAACTTGTGGAAGGTTTTGGTTTCCACATCCCAGATGTAGATCTGTGTGAATGAGTAATCACTGCCAAGAGCGAGGTAGAGTCTGTCTGTGAAGGAGAAAGGCTGGAGGACCATCGCCCCTCGAGAGGGAAGCACCTGAATCTCTTTGAACTGCTTATTAGCCCACTTGAGGATTTTCGAGTCGCCAATATAGCACGTCATGGCAAGATAGGACTCCTCCTCCACTCGGAAGGCTTTGACAGCCACCACATCTTCCACACCTGGGATTTCACCGTGAAGTATGAATTTCTGGGTGCTCTTGTTCCACAGGTAGACGACTGGAGATTGAGAGCGACTGGCTAAGATGAGGTAAGACTTCCTGTCAATCTCCACAAACTCAGCATCTGTATCGCGGAACCACTCATGGAGAAACTGATAGGTGAAGAATCCGGTTTCGTTGCGGTCGGGTTGGTCTGTCCACTTGTACAGGGTAGACAGGCCGGCTTTCGAGCTGTCCACAATCACAAAGTACCATTCGCCGTCCATTCGGAAGACCTCGATGTCGTTTGGCTTGGAGATGTTGAAGCCCTCCATGGTTTGAAATTTGGTGAACTTGTTCTGTTGATCGTCAAACCTGTAAATGTGGGAGCCACCGAAGAGCTGGGTGACAATTATCAAGACGTGTTTGTCAACTACCACTGACTTACAGCCGATGACAGACTTCCCTGTTGACACAAATGAGACAAAACAGAATACTGTCAGTGGTGGTACAATGCAGGAAGTGACATTGAAAGCAACATCATAAAACTATTTCACAATCTGCTGTCAAAAGAAAAATTCAGCCATTTATATTCGTGTTATGAATCATCTTGATGTCACATATGTCAAACCTGTTATGTTATCAAATTTCCTGAAATTCATTTCAATGTGATCCCACTCCATGACCACACAGCTGTTGGAGTTGGGTGCGGCCAGTGCCACGTAGATGTCCTCTTTAAAGGAGAAGATGTCCGCTGACATGGACTGAATGGGAATAGACTGGTGCCGCACAAAGTCTGTGAAATACAGCACAAAGATTACTTAATCTTATTTGCAGTCATTGTATTGTATTTTGTCTTATAGTTTCTAAAACCTCTGAGAGTTTCTAGACAAAGTTAACAGCTTAATTGAAATTCCCCAGAACCAGTATACCAAGGGGAGGCATAAAGGTGTGTTATGATGGAATTTGTCATTAGGTCATCTTGAGTGAAAATGCACAAGTTATTTGCATGTTAAGTGCACAGCTGCAGTTCCTCTTCTTTTGAATTATTCAGTTGTATTGATTTATTTTTTCTGCCTCTGTTTCTGCCTTTTAGTCGGTTGTAGTTTTGTTTTTGTTTTTTCCCGAGCAAACATTCATGACTGAGTGTAATATGAATTGATTTTACCTGTGGACATACACTGGCCTGGTGCGATGGGAAGGTCGTTGAGCCGCTTGCCCTTCATGTCACTGGGGCCTGCACAGAAGATATCTGACACTGTGGCGTTTGTGTTTTTCAGCCACGTCATCAGCCACTTGTTCTCACAACTGCACTGGAAGGAGTTGCCTCGCAGATCGCTGATGATAGGAGAATCAAGGAAAATCAGTCAAAAATTGTATTGCCGAGCAGCCTCTGCTGAGATAAGATACTCTAACCCTTTTACAGATCCTTTAACGACTTATGGATGCGTTGCCTTGACTCATTTGTGAGCAGTCTAAGTGGACCAGACCGGTAAAGCGTAATAGCATAATAACAAAGAACATTAGGGACATGTGTACTATCCTTTCATATTACATACATGTTACATGAACAACCTGGAATTTCTTCAGAGAAATGAATGCTATTTTTGTTTTTTTCCGCCGCAGTAAATCACATGTGTTAAGCATGTTTGTTACAACTCACAGTGGATGTATAATGGCATAGAGCATTTAGTTACAGGTATGTGGAACTAAAAAATTCACCCTATGATTAAAAACAACTTGTCAAAAATCTAGAAATACTTTGAAATGTACATACAATTACACATCTGTATAATAATCCAGACTTGAACTGATTCACCTTATTCATCATACAAACTGAATGGAAGCTATGAAGGAAGTATCATACCTTCCTTCAAGGGTCAAATAATGTCTTCTTTCATAGGCGAAGTAGGACATTGATAATATAAAGTATAATATAAATATATAATATAAAGCAATAAACACTCCTCATTAACCCTTTGGGACATTTTATATAATGATGCTGCAGGATAACGACCGTACAAGAGCCCAGTTGGGGTTAATGTGGTTTCCTTTATCTAAACTAATACAATACAAGCATGCGCACACACTGCTTACACCACAACTGCTTACTCACAGCTCCAGCAGGGAATCCAAGTCAGAAAAAAGACCTCTTGGCAGAAACGTCATCTTATTATTGGCGAGTGAGCTGAAGCAGCCATAATGACACAAGAGATCAAATATTCAAATATTGCTTTCTGCATGCAGATGGTCGGACATGTGACATTTACACAGCTGCTGGAGAGGAATGACAGACAACTTACAGATGAGTTAAATCCCGCAGACCACGAAAGGCATTTTTGGTGATGGTTGTTATTTTATTCCCTTCAATGAACCTGAAATAGTATAACGTTTCATTATGAATAAACATGTTGAACAAAAGGAGCTGAGGTGTAAACATTACGATGAAGTTTGGAAGCTGGGAGATGTGATGAAATCTACTGTTACAGTTTGTATTCAGAATGTAGATAAGAGATGTAAAATACGACAGTGGAATGCTGAATAATACTTACAAATACTCTAAGTGTGGAAGACCATAGAACGAGTCATCTTTGATTGTGGTCAGGGAATTTGCATTCAGAAGTCTGGAAACAAACAAACTCAAATTAATATTAATAAAAAAACAACAGGAAAAAAACAGACCGTCAGTTTCAACGTGTTTCAGGATGTGTTTGTGTGTGTGTGTGTGTGTGTGTGTGTGTGTGTGTGTGTGTGTGTGTGTGTGTGTGTGTGTGTGTGTGTGT
>JBBMJM010000023.1:2915685-2928399 GCA_037832705.1 Centriscus cristatus
GTGTGTGTGTGTGTGTGTGTGTGTGTGTGTGTGTGTGTGTGTGTGTGTGTGTGTGTGTGTGTGTGTGTGTGTTTCATGACAGGACATGCAGTGACTGTGTCGGTGAAAACATGACTCAAACACTTTGGGGTGTTACCTAGCAACTGGGCTATCTGACAAGTACCATTTTACTCTGCCTCTCCAATCCCCCTGTGTGCTTCACGTCATGGTGATTGTAAATCTTACTTGTGCCTCCAAGAGGGCATACCACACTACATCGAGTTCTACCTGACAGGCACGGGGGTGACCAGCTGCTTCTTTTCACCCGGCAGTGGGGAGTTTTAGCAGGAGAGCAGCACAAAGCTTCGTGCTCTACCCCTGAGCTCTGGTGAGGCGATGACCAATTGCAGTCAGTGAAACCCAAACGAGGACAGACAGACTTGTCCGTTCTTACAGACACACATCCAATTATACAAACAAAAATAAGCATCATCAGAAGGCTGAGGTGCAGTCGACAGACATTCTCGTCGGTGCTCCATTAAGCGTCTACAAGCTCTGTTTTCTTTTCTGGAAAACAATAGAAAGGAGTGAGCTGATTTATTTATACCACTCATGATACTTGGTATTTGCTACTCAATCTTGACTTTTGATACCAAACCTGAGATAGCAGCTTAGCCTGAAGGTTAAAAGAAATTCCAGTCAGTGGTGTGAGCCGACCGTTTCTGCTCCAGGACACATTTAAATGATCCTGTACTCCGATCTCTGAGGAGATGTGCCTCAGACGGTGGTGCAATGTTGTAAAACTCTAATAGTGATATGCTTCAAATGCTGTATATAACAAGGGACTGGGTCTCACAACCATTCCAGTACATTATTGTCAGTAATTTATTGAACACGCATTTGCAAGGCTGCCACAGTACCATGAAGAATGGAAGGGTTTTTTTTTTTATGTAGAGATTTTGTTTCTTTTATTTTGTATATATTAACTAGGTCATTTACATTTTCTGACTTAAAAAAACAGATGTGGAAAATATGTTCATGTTTAATGAGACAATCAACTGCAGTTGTTTTCCAACTAATGGGCAACAACAACAATACCGAAGAGGAAGGAGTGTGGAAGTGGGACACAGCTGTGGTTGTGCTACTTCATGCTGATGTTGTTAACCCTCCCTGAAATCCTCTTAATCAGCTCTTAGGGTAGAATAACATTCCACCATCCATCACAATAAATGTCTGTAAATTGTTATCCATGTCACTTCTGATTGAATTAGCGAAGACCTTGATGTAATTATGATGTCCTAATTTAAAAGTGGCTTCATTTCCAGACTTTTTTAGTTTTTATTTTTTAAATCAAGGTATGTTGGTGTTCATTTGTATGAATACAAAATGTACTAATGAATTCATGCCAATACACGGGTTGGTTTTAGACAAACAATAGCTTCAGGTAGCTGTAGGTTTATGTACGTGATCTCTTGACAAAGCAATACCAATACACACAATTAGCTGTGTTGTTGCCAGGCAACCATCTGCCAGTTCAGTTCAGCATAGCATGAGAGCGAGCAAGCAAAGTGCTCATCAGCCTTTATAGGAAAAAACACACTTTTTGGTATAGATTTCCATTCATCCATGTCTGCTTCCAGTGCTGAATTAGTTTACAACAAATTGGACAAAACAACTAAAATGTCTGTCTCCAGGATCACAGATGAATTCTTTCCTCCACCGGTAGTCAGTCCTTTCAGTGAAGGAAGCACAAGTGTACAGTATGTTGTAACCCCACCACACATACGTGTGCTTTTAATGCATTCTTTCAACGTCCCGACCCAACCCTTCGTTATGAGCCATGCACCCACACAAACACCACAGTTTACATGTGGATGGACAGACCAGCTGAGGACATGACAACAATTCTAAGGACACAAGGACATGTCAAACCACAAACCTTAGCAACATCAGCGAGCATAAGAACACATTTTCTGTTGCTTAGATCATACATGTGACTGCTGGTGAACATTTTTTCATGTTTAGGAATCATTAATCCCTTTTTATTAAAAAAAAAATAGCTATTTAATCTGAGTTAAGGAGATTACAACAGTACACTGACAAGTCTACAGAGACAAAATGCAATTTTGAGCTCATGCTGCTTCTACAAAGATGTTCAGTTTTGACTACATTGAACCTTTCTCGAATCAAATCCTCTCCAAGATCAATGCTGCATGCTCGTGAGATGACAGAAGATGCCGTGCTTGGTTTCTTTATCATTATAAAGATGAAGAGGATCAAAAATCATCCTAATTAAAAAGACTATGCATGAATTTGTCATCACAAACCTCATACGAGGCAGTCCACAATGATGACTCAGCGGTGAGTCAGCACAGGCATGCTAACATTCAGCATTCGGACCACTTTCATGTAACTACATCTGACTGACATACAAATTTGTACTCGCATGACAGCGTGACTGATGAGCTCAAGAAGTCGAATGATTGTACTCGTGAGTGCGAGTGTGTTTCTACGGAGGGAAATGTTCAAACTGCAGGTGAGCTCGGTGAATGTAAGCAATCCAGTTCCTTGATTTGCTTCTATTAAAATCTTGACAACACAGTTTGCTGTTGATTCAACTGCCTCCAACACTGATTGCTTTGTTTGAGTCATGTCACAAAATGGGATGTGCATGTTTGCTTCTTTTTCCTAGTAAACAGCAGTCCCCGTTGTGTTCGGCAAACAATGTTCCCAAAAGTCCCCCTCCATTATTTTCCACCTCCTGGTGTGCACCCATTCAGGAAGAGGAACACAGAGGAGGGTGCCTGACAAGCATAAGCATCTACTGTGCAGGGTAATGGAAGCAGTAACACTGGAGGTATTCTTGCCCACTCAAGAGACGGCTGGAGGACGATGCACGCCAGTGGAACGAGGGCCCCGAGTAGGTTCACTCTCTCAGACCCAGTGAAAGTAAGTTGTGTAATTCAGTGGTGCACTGCAGCGCAAAATGCGCAAACTACTTGACGTCAAACCTATAATGTTAAAATAACATCAAATGCAAGATCAAATGCTGAAAAACATGCAGAGGAATGCAGTGGGTTTTCATTTATTATCAAATGTAAACATAAGATCAGAGAAATTCAGAGGAACAGAGAAATGGACAATGAGGGAAAATGTACTTTGTTTATCACGTTTGAGCTTAATATTGAATATGTCTACTGTATTCATGTATGTAGTCCTGTAGTTAAAGTGTAAATTAGAGACACCAGCTCATCAGAGCCTCCTGAAGGACAGAAAACCATTCACACTCACATTCACACCTACAGACAATTTAGAGCGATCAATTAACCTCAGTCTGCTTTTGAAGGTGGGAGGAAGCCAGAGTACCTAGAAAGAACCATAGTTTATTTTAGATTTGCCAGTAATCTGTATGTACTGCATTCACTCATCACCTGTCTGATCAAATTGGAAATGGCAAGGAAATGTTTAAAATGCAATGACGATGTAACAAGTAAAGAATACATCTGGTAATTCGCAGAAGATGAGTTGGAGGGATATAAGACCGGTGGTGTGGGTGCTTGTGTGTGTGTGTGTGTTGGGGGGGGGGGGGTCATAATCACTTTTTCCTACGTCCAATGGGGAGGAAGGGGCCACATTTTGCATCGTTGTCTCCCAGGATCAATGTGTTAAATGATATCAATTCCGGCTCCTTGTCAATTCAATTAGGCAGGAGTGAGAGGTACAATTACTGTCCAATGTGGTTACACTGTCTGCAGCAGACTAAAAGGGAAAGACAAGCTGATAACGAGAGGGTGAGGAAGTGTTTGCCTACGTGCGAGCCCAGGGTGGGGTTTGATAATGGAGGTAACATGTTGGTCAGGTTAGCAGGAGATAATGGCTATCTAGATCCTCATTAAGATACACTCTGCTCCCTCAGCTGGTGTGCCATGGATGGGCCAATTTGACTCGTTCTCATTAAGTGGAACTTAAAGAGGTGAAGCGGTGGATATCAGCTAGTTTGATTACAGAAGAGTGGGAAAGAAACACTGTGATGTCTGCAACAGAAAAAAATAATCCCAATGGCTTGTTCAGTTCTGAATAGAGGAAGATGACCTAGCAACAAAGTGAGGAGATGTCATTATATGGCCTAACCATTACGAGTGGACTTTCTGCTATGATCATGTGGATTGTTTAGTAGACGTCTATGCGCTAACGAGTGTCAAGCTGTAATAAAAAGCCAGATTAAATTCTGAGGGGGGACAAATGTGTAAAACCATCCCTCCTCTGCACATGAATACAGCTTGAACGGTGAAAGAGGAGACAAGGGCACCAGCAGGGAATCCACTAAGACACAGGAAGTAAGGTAACTGTAAACACCACAACCAGAAGAACACGAGCACACAGAGAACTAATATATGCACATACAAACAAACAAAATAACAACAACAAACAAAATAAGAACAACGGGGTCAAGGGGTCATCGTTGAGGCTTTCATGTCAAAAAGCAGGTCGTTTGGCAAGGTGGCACTTAGACAATATTTTTGAAAAGAGGAAAATAAATTTTAAAAAGCCTCAAGAATTTCCCAGCTTAAAGGCCTGATTGATTAACAGAGCTGCACACTCTTAATGAAATGTGTACAAGAATGCATGACTATCTTCTTTTTATTAATGAGGCTTAATAGAAGTGATAGTGGCTGAAGGCAGTTCTCTCAGTTCCGTCCCCTGGGAGGACTGCTGGTTCACATGTGACTCATTATCCTTAATGTTTCATAAATTGTACGTATCAGTTACAATTCTGAGAGGGGTGCACAGAATTCGCTTATCATGCTTTTTCGATTTGAGCCTTAATAGCACCTTAACGTCACGCTACAGCCTGGACGAGTCACCGGCTCATCGCAGGTCCACGTGAAGGACAGACAACCATTCACAAAACAACAAAACACATTGTAGTAGTAAATTTGCGTGTTGATTCTGCTGTGGGAAATGGACGGGTACACTGATCTCCAACGTGGGGCCGCAGGACAGCTGGTGCACCACCTTCCCCTGATGTGTGGCTTATGCAGGGCTTTGCGTCTTTTCTCCTTTCACATGACTGCCCATAGTATCTATAACACTGCTGTTAGTGCACGGCAGTCTCCTGTCAGTTAGAGTTAATGCAAGCGGAGCGGCACTGCTGGAGGAGGAGCTGTAGTGCCTTCTGGCACAAGCACTCTGATGCTTAATGGTTGATGCCGTTTGCTTACTCCTCTCATTACACTGGCTCGTGTTTAGACTGTTGGCCTGTCACTGGCTATTAGCATCGGTGGTCAACTGGGCCATGGATGAGAGGACACATCTGGAGTACTTTCAAAGCCATCATAAGTATGAAATGAACAGTTGGTTTGGGATGGGGTAAACAATTTTAAAATACACTTTAAATGGGAAATCATTGGCTCCGGCATCGTGAAGCCAATCTGACTGTACATACGCATATATTTTACATCACGGCGATGATATTTTGCTTTTACGGGAGAGGTGATAAAAGTAGGGACATGACATACGTACACAGACTACACAGTATCATTTCCACACCTCTTGACACTGACGTATCATAGGTTGTTGATTATAAAGATGTGGACAATAGTTTATATGAGATTAGTTTGAAAAACAAAAACAAAAAGCCAAATGTGACATGACGCAGCAAGGTAGATGATTCGCGATCGAACGAGTGGAAAGAGAAGTGGTGGGCCAAGATTTTCGGCGCATAGTTCCTAGAGAATAGAATGGAGTGGGGGAAATGTCTGGTTATCAGACAGAGAGAAAAGCAGGGATAAAAAAAAAGGCTCGTCCTGCAGCAGCAGTATGGGCAGCTAGTCCAATGCTGCCTACAGCCTCCCTGAACTGAATAGCAAGTAGTTTGCGAGGGAGGGACTGAAGGAAGGGCAGCAGAAGAGAGGAGAATGAGGGAGGAAGAGGCTGAGAATAGGTTAGTGAGGGTGAGAAAATAAGAGACTGGTGTGATATCTGTGAGAGCAGAACTGTGGTATGGACAGAAAAAAAGAGAGTCAATGGGGTGAGAAAAAGGTTTGAGCGTCTTTTTGTTTCCCTGCTGAGTGGAAACGGGCTGGTTTCAGTGCTGGTTAAAAGCTGTAGAGGGTCCGGACCACCTGCATTAAGGACGAGGTTGATCCAGTTCAAGGGTTTGTTCTTAATACTGAGACGCAGAATCCTCTTTCGTCATCATGTCCTCTGTGCTGCATTGCATCAATCTGGTCTACACGGCCACAACATGGATAGGAACAAACCAAAGCAAGTGTTCAGGGTTTTCAGCAAGATCAGGGTTTTAGGTCTCCAGGGTTAAAGGGACGCTTTGTAACGTCATGTTGCCTGTACGATAGGGCTCTCAGAACTTCACTATTTTAAAACTACAGAAAAAAAAAAAAAAAAAAAAAAAAAAAAAACCTCAAATATCGAAAACTGAGATTCAAATATTCAGACGTCCGGTGTGAAAGTTGTGCGTGACAGCACCTGCATGAAAAAACAAAAAAAAAAACAAACAAACAGAGAAATTCAGATTTGATTTTAGGACAAGCCAGACAGCCCTACTGTACAACCTCGGACCAGATCTTGCACAGCCGTACTAGTTCTGTAAAAAAAAAAGCCTCTCTCTTCAGGTCTTCAGCTTCCGGCAACAGATACAAAGAGACAACTCCAAACACATGGACGTGGGTGCTCGCAAACTGTCACAGCACGAGAGCACAGCAGCATTGAGTCATTACCGAAGCTTGTGATGAGGTGAGGGGTGTGTTGGGGATGAAATCGACCAGTAAACTGAGATTTCCCTCCACCAGCTCACATGTCTACGGGACAGAAACCCATAATCCGTCATTTGCTGCCTACTTTATTTATTAAGTGTGAAATATGAAGTCCAGGTCCCATCCAAATTGTATGTTTTTAAGGTTTTATATTTTCTGACTTTCAGAACAAAAAGTATTATGGAAATGTGATAAACTCAGCCAATTAATATTTCCCTGTATTCATACCATAGATAAAATAACTTCCTGCCTGATTATATCTAGGCATTGCTCACCTCACACTTAAAACGTTCATGTTTTAGTTCTGTATTCCATCTTTGCCAGTAATGGTCTCTTTCCACTTCATGCTCACAACTGTCAAAACAACCTCTCTACGTGACCTCCTCCCTACACGGTGCGAAGCACTGGATTGTGAGACTGTGAGGTGTCTCCAGCAACTTGAAATGACTGATGGGAAAACAAGCTCTTCAGACACTGACATATCCTGGTCCCATTCCCTTTCTCCCACATTTCTCTCCTCTAAAATGAGGTGTAATGTGGATGGGGAGATAAGCAAAACCTGTTATCTGTGGAGCGACACAAAGGGGTTTGTATATGGTGTCCTGCACAGGCACACACAATCAAATCACAGATTTCAAAGTATTAAAACGTGGACGAAACAAGTCCTTTGCTTTCAGTGATCACTAGGGCTGTGTGCCTTTGGAAAACTAGGGTAATGTTGACTAAAGCTGCTCTCCTGGGTGGGTTTGTTGTGTGTAGGTAGCACTAATCAGGGATTAGGGTGGTTTGGGACTGGGGAGTGGGGGTGCCTTTGAATCTAAAAGCAAAATAGATCCCACAGCAGATCAGATGAAGACTTGTTAACGATAGCGCGATACCATGAACGTATTCCCTGGACCGCGCCCACCGTAGAGACACCGGGTATGTACACAGATACACTGTGCAGTGGGAGAGGGAGACCACGGTGTCATCTCCTCTCGTAATGATCCCAGGCAAAAAAAGAAAAAAGAAAGAAAGCTTCAAAGACCACTGGAGCTAGCTGAACTGGTGGAATGATTATATCTTCCACTATCTTTCATGTGGGCATTGTGAGTCCAGCGATGCAGCAGTGCAAGCCATTACCAGCATTGTTGCTGCCATTAGCCGCGAGGAATAAGGACGAGTAAATCCACAGAACATGTGGCGGTATGTGCACAATTTCATGAATGTTAGTGGGTGAGGATGTACTGGGGGATGGGACTTCCCATCATGGTGGGTGTTTAGATATTGATGCCGTGTCAAAGGAAATCTATACACCTCCTTGAGCTGACTTACGAAGAGAATGCAGTCCGATAATGGTCCCAGCTTCTAAAATCCTGTTTGCAGGGGAAGGACATTTAGACATAACCGCATGAAAACGGTGGCCGCCATTTATCAACTGTCTCGGGACAGCATGCATTAAGGCACCGGGACATATGAATCTGTCTGCATTTGATTTAATTAACTGTCGCACAACATCTAAACGAGTGCTGATTTGATCACAGACTAATAAATCAATTCCGCCTGCGGCGGAAGGGACATGCTAACTCTTTATTTAAGGGAATGTATGCATGCCAGTGATTAAACAGCAAGGCATCAAAATAAAGTCGATGAGACATTTTCAGCAGTTCCACTGCTTGAAAACAGAATAACTCATCGTATCAGAGCTTTTATTGGTTCGTATTTCACATTGTTTTTCATGTAACATCTGTGTTCCAACGCCGTCCCCTACGGTTGGATACAATTAGATGAGAAATGCAGTCCTCAATAACAGTTCCAGCTCAGTGGTTTTAGCATATAGGACCATATAGAATGAGGATGTTGCGTGTTCCTTATTAACTAACTAACCAAAGGAGCAATAGTCGACATTTTTGTATGATGTTACAAGAGGGACTCCAGGTCATGAATTTACCTGTGTGTGTGTGTGTGTTAATAGACGAAAAGTAAGTGCTTGGACCTTTTATGAAACAGGCAGAGGAATATTCTCTTAGTGGATTTACTGAGTGTGTGTGTGTGTGTGTGTGGGGGGTAATAATGCTCACAGTGGTTATTTATCAAGTCTTCAATGGCAAAGCCATGTTCACAACTCATCAAAAGAACAAACCACGCCAATGTGCACTCTTTGTGGTATCAGGTATTGTGTCTGCGTGCAGTTTAAGCAATACTTTTGTATCGCTGCCATGTCTGAAAGACCGAACGACAGCGTACATGCTGTCGGAATCAGAAAGAAAGATGTCTTGAGAAAGGCAGGAAAGGATTTTGATTAGGCTGTGGGTTTCTTTTTCTAGCCGTTCGGGAAGCAACAGTTAAACACCGAGCAAGAAAATCCTACGAACACAAGGACGGCAGAGTAGAAGTCTGAATTGTTCTTCTTGTCAGGGGATTTAGTCGCCATTGTCTGTTGTCAGACATGGCGCTCTGCTTTTTAATCAAGGATGCAGTTTTGAATTCAGTGGCTTCATGAGGCGATAACAACTGTACTACTCAGGATTTGACTGAGGAGGGCTCGACAACGGTTCATTGCACAATGTCACATCGCACAAATCCCCCAAATGTACAGAGACTCAGTTATCTGTATATTGTGACATTGTACAGTTTATCATCATATGTCTCAGGCTGGAACACGCTGAGATCACGATGTTTTGTCTGCAGTCAACATGCGCGATCAACCCACATGTATATGGCGAGTGTATGCAGACTGCAGTCTTGTCACCCGGCGAGGACATAGAAGACGGTCATTTTCATGTCATAGTGATGATCCACAGGGAGGCATATCTATGCTTAATTGATTAGTATTAGAGGCAAAGCCTTAGTTAATGAGCGCGTTTCCTGCTTCCTCAAGGGGGGCAATTTCTCATTTCGCATTTTCAATGGATGCTCGGGCTACAATTGAATCAGCTTTCCACCTAAAAGCAGAAATGACTGTTGAGTGCTGTTGTCGACTTCACTGAATATGTCTTTGATAATGGTTGGTGAGTCAAAATGACACATTTCTGTTATGTCATGTAACTGTAACATGAATATTTAGGTTGTTAGGACGTGGGATTTGTTCAAATGTGTACATTTTGTTCTCACAGGAGATTTGAACATTTTCCAAAACTGGATTTCAAATGTTATGTCAAAGTTTTGGGTGAAATAATCAACATGCACATGACTTTAGGAGAAAAATGAACATCAGAATGTTCTGGTATGAAATACTTGCTGTAGGTACTGTGATCTTTGCAAGTTCTTTAATGTCTTCATTGAAAAGTGGTAAAAATCTGGAAAATCAGACCCCAGAGGCTCATTGAACAAACAGAACATACAGACTTGGAGCAAAATGTTCCCCAAAACATCACCGTTGTCATTTGCTCCATGACGCCTCAAACTGAAATACACTACATTATACTACACTACACTACATGTACCCTGAACCCTGGTCTGTACAATAATTTGATGACATATAAATAGCACACAAAGCTCCATGCTGAAGAGCAGACATTGATGACATGAAGCTTGAACCCGACTCCCAAACGGACTAGCTGCAGTATGCTGGCCATGAGCCAGGAGGCACGGTGATTTTATCAAATAAAATCAAGGCATGCTTGTTCTTAGAAATCATCAAGCTTCAAAGTCCTTAAACCATGGCCAATGAACAGCCCAATGAGGATTCATAAGGTCCAATTTGAACATCTCCCTTAGGACCTGGGGACACAATAGAAAAAGGTCTGAGTGGGATTCCCTGGGAAAACATCTTGCTTTTACTTCTACTTGTTTGAGTGCAGACAAGCACATATTCTCCAGTGAAATCCACAGAAAGATAGTAAAAAGGAGGTTCACTGTAAGTGACCTCATAATTAGAGAATTAACCAATGTTGTTAATCTAAAAAAAAGCATCAATTCTGACAAAAACAATTGATTCTTTTCCTGTGGTGAGATGTAATTACCAATGACATTGGTTACTACAAAAACAATGCTGTTACTAGGTTTTTAGTTTCCAAGCAGGTGATTCATTAATCTAAATATTGTATTGAGTGCAAACTGAAACAGGGACTGAGTGGAAAAATATGGCTCAGACCTTTAATAAGCTATAAACATAAATGCACAAATTTAGTCGACTGCCGGAAGGACGTTTTTAGTCAATGGGCTGATATAGTGATACAGTGTTTATGTTGAAGAGACGCCTGGAATATGCGAGTCTTGACATTGTTTTGCTGGATTAAAGAATGTGAAACTTAATGGCACAAAAGGTACAATTTGTTCTCTGTATTAGTTTAGTCTCTGTATTTTGTATTTAAGTATCAAAACTAGATCTCAACATGCTTTTGGTATCTGCCTTTTTTTTATATTCAGACTTGGTGAATTCATTGTTCCAATGACTCTGCACCGAAAGTGGCAACACGCCGTACCTTTGAAAGGAAAGGGACATGTCCAATTAGTGTTACATCGAAAACACACCTGTGATGAATTTTCAGCCTAATTACCCTGTGCAACTTTGTATCTCATTTATCCAATTGAATAGACAGCGCACATCCCAAATGTGCTTTAAGACACGGCACCATCGATCATTTGAATGGTGCCCTAAGAGACTCAAACACAAACACACACTGACTCACACCGTGGAGGTGAGGATGTTGGTTTGGTCTTCATATTTGTCCTTCATTCAGGTCAGGTCCCCTTTGTCACTTTGTTTGCTTTGTGTCTTCCAGAAACTTACACAGCACCAGCCGAGATTGTTAGGAATAGAACTTCAGATCTGGACAGCCTCAGACTTTGGGAAGTCATTGCCACAGCTGCAAAGCATCAACACGAGTCTCCTCAGTGCACTGGGCTGCAATAAAGACACCGCTGCTTGACACATCTGACGGCTTCCTTCAACTCATCACAGATCACCGTAATGTCACCAAATAGGCGAATAGGTGACTATAAGATGCCCACGTCTCCTCATCATAAATAAAAACGTTAAAAAAGTAAAATAGTTTAGGAATGACTTACAAACTATGATTGAACAATGTCACAATCAAAATAGTTTCCAGTGAATGTCTAAAAACAAATTAGTGTAAATTACGCTGTTGTGTAACGTGCATGATGTTTGGGGCTTCATCCTGCAGTATTGAATAATGAATACTAATTTGGACAGGGAGAAGACACATTCCATCCAACTGCAGCTGGGATTTTGTTTCCAGTCCTCTGATTTCTTCTTCTGTATCACAATACCATGAACAGTCAGTTCTTCTTCTTCTTCTTGTTCTTCTTCTTATTATTATTCAGTGGTCTAGATGCATGAGCCGCACCTTACAAAAGGGGAGAGTGAGACCCACGCAATTCACAGTCTAAATGTACAAGTGTTTCAGCCTTTTGCATCACAGACTTGTCTGACGTGACAGAGGCCAGTGGACACATGAAGAATGCAGGGGCTCTGGCTGAGGCAACGGGCCACAGCAGTCAGGCCTATCAAAAGAGAGGACATGCTGCTCCAGAGTGCCGGGTTTGAAAATGTCCATGGTGACTCAGTGGGGTGTCTGTGTCATCTGACAGCAGAACAAAGTTCTTTTGGCAGGCCGAGTCCAGACACTGATGTCAGCTATGAAGCCCAACACATTAAAGAACACCAATGTGCAACGAAAGCGAATGGGAAAACAAAAAAAAAGAAAGAGAGTTGAAACACATAATCCAATTACTGTAGATACTGCTCATTGACAGAAAACCTGCATGCACACATCAGGCTGACAAATGCGGGTTGGAAAAAAGAATAAATACTGTGTCGTGGAAGAAAATAGATCCCGTTTTGTGTGAAAGTGTGCCTGAAATTTCTCGGGGATGGGCCTCTGCAAAAACATTGTCTCCTTCCTCCCAGTTGGATAGAGCGAAAAGTGATTAGCCCCCCAACACACACACACTCAGTCAAAAAGTAAAAACACTCAAAGTGTTTTGTCTCGTGATCTCCAATCATTCTTATCAATAG
>JBBMJM010000023.1:2937905-2952910 GCA_037832705.1 Centriscus cristatus
TAGGTCTTCACTTGCCTTTTTCCCTTTAAATATCAGACTTGGAAAATTGATTTATGTACTTTTATTTAACCTTTCTTTAACCAGGCAGGTCAATTAAGATTTTTCTTCTTCTCATTTGTATTTAGAATGACAGCCTGGCAAAAGGACAAAGGGTCCTCTTGAGGAGAAAGGGGCGAGGGAGATAAAGAAAAGTACAACTTCCCATGACCAGGGGAGTGATTGTATATTCATGACAACTAGAGAACAGATAGCTGCAACACAAATGATAAAGACATCAGGAAAATGACACGCAAATTGTCAAACGATGTTAATGGTTACAATCTAAATGGGAGCCGCAGGTGTGTTTTAACAATTCTCCAACAGCACTATTAAAAGCCCTGAGGTGAAGTGCTGAAAATTTGCAAACCACAGATGTCAGAAATACAAAGGAACTAGTTTCTTTGCATGTACAAGGAGAGGATTTGTTCTGTTGTCTTGTTTACTGATGGGAACTAGAGAAGCTTTACAAAACCAGTTGATGGTAGAAGGCTATGCAAAGCAGCTAAATACAAAACATCTCTCATCTGCGTTATAGCTAAAACCATTTTTTCCCCAGAATGCCCACAGGACGCCTGTACATTCTGCTTTGATGAGTGTTGTATTTAATGATGGGAAATTGTCTAACTGTGCATGCTGTCCACAATTAAGGGTGAGACTTATTCATTCCACCCCACAGCCAATTAGCACAATTTTAATTCTCAAAAAAAAAAAAAAAAAAAAAAAAATCAAATGCTTCATTTCACTATTGCTTGCATGTGATGCTCCATGAACCTAGAGCACTAATTAATGAAATAAGCCAAAGAGACGTGAAGAGGCAGAATCCGAGGGCCATGTGTGGACATTGGCTATCTTTGAGGAGCCTGGAGGTGAGTAATCACCCACAGGGAGTTTCTTTGAAAACAGCCTTCTGAAGGCCATTAATTAGATATCTTCTTTTGCTGCACTCACCCCAAGGTAGGTCAAAGAGACAGCCATTCCTCTCCACCCCTCTGTATTCCTGACTCTCTTTGCCCCTTCATTCACCCCCTCCATCCTCTTGCCGTGTTACTCTGGTTTACTACCGCTCTTATTCTTTGTCTGTTTACCCATAGCCCTTGTTTGGCTGCAGGCTCACTGGGTTGTTGAAGAGTCTGCTCTATTGTCAGTGACAAGTCCTATAGCAGTAGAGCTTCAGGCTGAATAAAAAAAAAAAAAATCAGATAAAAATGGTGTAGTCAAATCTGATGTAGATTTGGGCGGTTATTTCTATTTTCATGGTAACCGCGGGATCGCCAGGCCACAGCAGGAGCAGGGGGAATTATGTCACAGCATGCCAGAGAGATGCCAGCATGATGGCTGGTGTTAGATGCAATGGTTCGCTGAAGTCCATGTGACATCCATTTTGCCGTCAGAGGGTATAACACGTCACTTCTGTGCAGACATCAGCATGTCCACCGATAGATGGGATCACGCAGACTTCTCTGCCGCACAAGACAGACAAGTTTGCATGGACTGGAAGACCCAAACACTTAATTAATTCCAGTCTGTCATTCATCAGGGAAGCTGGGGAGATTTTAGAGTCACCAGCTTTGAACAAAACTGGGCTTGATACCCAAATAGGATTTTATCTTCGCTATAGGGTATAAAAAAAGTATATACACTGAATAAATATAGAAATGTGAGCACTCTCTGCGAGTGAAAGTCTGTGGTTTTGTGTGTACACACAAACTACATGTATACACACACACACACCTTTTTTATTATTTTATTTGTATGTTGTTATTTTCGTATAGCCCGCAGTTTTAACTTTAAATAGAGGCTCAATGCATTCCAGCGACGCATGCTGCATTCAAAATATGGTATTTTCATGTTTATTCATGTGCATTCATATTACTTTTTAAGGCTATTTATCTGTCTTTAACGTACATTTTACTCAATATATTAAAGGAAAAATGAGCCTTAAATGTGTTTAAAAAAATGACACTGCAGTTTTTTTGAGATACCCAAAGATATATGATTTTTACAGCTCCACTCTGTGTAGTGTAACTCCCACCGGCTCTCACATAATTCAAGCACTGTTGATACCACGCAGCCACCAGCTCTGTCCCCAGGTGGATGGGATGTGAAGAAGCAGCACTTTCTTTCAGCGTTTGGAGCTGAGGTGCCCTTAAAGAGGAACGCTCATGAAGCTTGACGAGAAATAGGATGATTCAGCAGCATTTCAACAACATCCATGCCCACAAAATAGATGACACAGTTTCAGTTTAGATGAGTTTTGATTCATTCATTCACTAGTTTGTGAAACTAAGATGTGTCTAAATCAGCTTCAAACAGCAAATCAATTTGTTCACACAAGTAAAGGTTTGTTTTTCGGAGAGATATGAAAAATTCACAAAATTGGATTTCTAATTTTCAGTTTTGGGCCAAAGAATCTCTTTCAACATGACTCAAGAAGAAAAACATCAGTCTATCTGAGCCCAAGAATTTCAACATGAAACACTTGGGTATTGTAATCTTTAAGAAAATTGTACAAATCGTGAAGAAACGCTTTGAATTGGTTAAACTGGGGATATGTAAAGGGAAACAAACTTTGGATAGATAAGTAATAAAATAGGCATTGACAACGCAGACAAGCTTTTTTGTCCCGTTGTGCATCCTTTTACCGTAAACACATCCTAATTCAATAAGGGTGGGGGTAAGTTGCATCTCCCAGAACATGAGTCTGGCTCCAAGAGAGAAACTTATCACAGAAAATCTGATAACACGTCACAGTGTTATATAAAACTCCCTGGCCGGATTGTGACAATGGCAGTGCAATAGTGCATCTTCATTTGATGGATTTCAGAGCATCAGTGATGTTCACGTCATCAGTATCTCCTAAATGCCACTCCATTCAAGTAGGCTGCAGAGGGTTCCAACCAAATCTTTACAACCTACTCATCATCCAGAGGACAGAGTAACTTCAAAGTGCCTCAAACCCACCACTCCCGAAATGATTCAGAGGCGTCATCGACTGGTAATACGGTCATTGAATGATACACTTTGCTTTCCCCAGTTATAGTTTGATTTCCTCTTTAATGAAAATATATGTTTATATATACATGGATAGCATCGTACACTGAAGACCTTGGGAATCTTGCAACATGCTGATGGGAAACTTTAATCAAAGAGTCTCTATGATGATATTGCACATACTCCACATTTCACTGACAAGGCTTTTGCATCGCAACTACGTGGTTTCAGTGTGGTGAAGTAACTCTGTGTTACTTACAGAACTGATTTGTTAGGGTTTAGGATTTGTGTCAGGGACACAGTTATATAACAGCACTAACGCAACACAAACAACAACAACAACCCAGAACCAGTGATTGTGCACCAGCATGTATTCACCTTGATCTTCTTACCCTTTCTAGAAGTACAGTGATACTTCAGGGATAGTGAATGATGTACTGAGGACCTGCGCTAACCACTGAGGCGTCTTGCCTTCCTAATAGTTCCTTTATGTGTGTCTGAATAAAATGTTTGGAGCACACTGGTCTTCATGTATTCCATACGTTGGTCATGACATCCTGTTTTGTAATCTTTTCTTCATAGAAAATAGGCCTGACAAGGTAAGAAGTTCATATGTAAAATACTGAACTACAGTATGTAAATATACATACAGAGCAAAGTAGTCCCCTTACATGGTTCATTTAATCCTGTCTTCTTCAGATGCACTGCGACTCTGGTACCGCATGCCTACAGGGCAGAATAATTTAGGTCCCACTGCCTGAGCAGTGGCATGTTTGTATCAGTGACACAGCTGCTGCGTGACTCCAGAGAGAGAAACGGGGGGGGGGTGCTATGATAACGGTATTAAGTGAGGAAACTGGATTCATTTGGGATGTAAATCAAAGGACCTCGTTTGGTGATTTTTGTAATTATTGTAATGTAAGTGTGACTCTTGGTGTGTTTGGAATAAAATGCAAAGATGATTTGCCCCCCCCACACACACACACACTTGCAAAGGCTTCCATAAAATCTGCTACGTCAGGACTAACTGGGAGGCACTGAGACATTCTCATATGTCATATTTCATATTTCCTCAGCGATGAACATTGCACATGACCTACAAACATCCTGAGCCGTGAGTTTAATTTACGCTCTTGAACTCTGTTAATATGTGGTCAACACATGTCAGTTCCAGCCTCTTACTTTACTCTTTTGTTTGTATCATTCTGCATTTTGCAGACCGGTACAGCAGCTGGTCACATTCAAAAGTTCTACTCAACACTTCATGCAATAGGATACTCTCATACTGCAGTTTATTTGTTACCTTTATATATTGTACACATTGCTCCTCCTTTATGGATAAAAGAAAAGGGTAGATGCAGTCAGGTTTGGCGGTCCTTCTTGAACTGAGAATGCACTGTACTTCGCCTATTTATATTGGCACGAACGAAGAAGCAGAAATGAAATCATACTGTATAGAAATAGAAAAGTTATATCACAGAGACAATGAGAACCACTGACTGATTAAATTAAACTACACAAGTGGAAAAGTACTTCAGTATTTCCTGAAGGTACAACATAAAATAATGGCACATCCTTAAAGCAACAGTCTTTAAAATGCATAAAGCATAACTAATCTTTATTATTATTATTATTTTTTTTTCTTTTTTTTTTCTTTTTTTTTTTTTTTTTACAGTGTAGCTGATCTTCTCCCCATATCCCTGGTAATCATTTGGCCTCAGGTGTCTCATACACCCGATTGAATATATTTGAACACAATACAACCTTGGCTGAAAATCAAATCTGTCCATGTAGGCTGCACCGACATACTGCATTACCAGTGGCTGATAGCAGAGCTTTCATCTGTGAGCAGCCACGGCAGAATAAGTGAGTGCACGGATACAGCTTACTATGTGAGGAGAATACATCACTGTGACAAAGAGAAATTGACCAAAAATATATCAGAAAGGCCATCCCTCAGGTATGAGCTATGCCACTTTCACCACTTCTTTGCACACCAGGAGAGGCAGGAACGGTGTCATTGATGGGAATGTAAATTACATCATCTGTCAGACGGTACAGATCCTCGTGGATCCCTGTGTGGATGTCCTATGCTGCTGTTGTGTGACAGGACTGGAAGAACAACTGGCACTCTTTTTTTTCTTTCTTTCTTTTCTGAACATTTAAAATTGTCTTTAAGGGATCTGGAAGACAAACAAATGTCATTTGCCAATTTAATTTTAAACTCATCAAAATTCAATAAGTGCTGCCTCTTGCCGTTGAGCGGTCACAATGTCGGCCTCCAGTGTGCATGTGGGAGATGGTTCATCCCTTATATGGATCCCTTGACTGTAGAAGGTGCACAGCAAGGTGTGCTGTGTCCACAGTCTTTGTCCATATGGAACAGTACAGACTTGAACCCGTTCCTGTGATCCAAACATGGTCTACTTTTAGTTAGAAATTCTCATATTCATAGGTATTATAGTCAAGGATCGATATCCGGAATAAACAAAAAGAAGAGTCACTGGAAACTCCTAAAGTCTCTGTTGATCTCTCGGTTCAAGCCTTATCTAATGTAATGAAGTGAAAACTGAAGTTTACTTAAGAATTTAATGGCATAAGCATAAACAGATTTGATTTATTATTTTAAAAAAGCTGCAAGTTACTGCAGTATTTATGGCAAAAGCTGTAAAATCATATGGTTGCAAATTTGCAAATTCCAGGAGGGATTCTTTTAATTTCAACAGCAGCCGGGAGAGTTGTCTTGTCCTACTTAAGGCCAAGCTAACTGTGGCTGAGTTGTGCCGAAAACTGTTTCTTGAGTTTCAGTGTGCTGAGAGCCAAGGCTGTTGTAAGGTTAAACTGTCTGACAGCTCCAGTTTCACTGCAAACAACACACATCCCCAGGCTGCTCCCCGCGTACTTGGTGGTGTGAATTTTCACATGCTCCATTTATGTTGATCACACATGATTATACTTGGTCATGAGATCTTTCCACGGCGTTCCACAAAGGGGGAGTGGTTAGAGATCACTCAGGCAAAAAAGATGGCGGTGGGTGTTGAAGCGGATGAGCAGTCCTTGCATGTGCTTTTACTGACACCGTCTCTCCAATGCTCCAGGACGAAGACGAGATAGAGCTGAAGTGTGTTATCATCAGTCATCTTGTTTCATATTAACACATTTCCTATGAAATAAGTCAGAAGCGTTGCCAGTAAGCCCTGCGAGCATCACAGACATGCCCATATTCTGTCTCTGCATCTTGAGCTTATATGTGTGGATTTATAGTTTAAACAATGAAAGGAGAGAACAAATAATACATTACAGTTACAGGTCACAACCTACTTAGGGCAGCATTACTCCACACTGAAAGATTAGCACCGGCAGAATACTCCGAGTTCTAGCTCAATTTTACAAATCCTCTCATCCAAATTAGGTCATCACAGTGTCTGTGTTCTCTGGGGATAGGAACACACTTGAAAAAACAGTGTCAGGTGGAGGAGAAAGAAAAAGGACTTGTTAATATGCTCAGGAGGAGATAAGGCAATCTGCTAGGTCACAGACGTCTTTAGACAACATCGTTTTTAAACAAAATAACACACATCCGCCACAATTTAGACATTAAATGTGATTAAAACCAAACCAAGGTGAAACAGTTATGACAGTCCAAAGTGTGTCTATCAGATCCAATGAGGCCAACAAGTGCTGTTTTAATGCCAGAACACGGAGCCAAATTATATCCTGGCTGTGTGGCAAAATCTGCAACTCGGTTCGGCCATGGGCCAGCGCAGTTCACTGGAAGGCCAGCACACATTATCTCGAGTAGAAGAGTGCAGTGCAGACGCATGGCTTTTTGACACTTTATCTGTTGGAATGCATTTTTCTATCACTTTTACAGTAAAAGGAACGGATTATTACAAAATCTAGATGAATGGTGAGGTCACCCGCTGATGGCTTTTCATTAAAACTTGGCTTGTGTATTTAAGTGTCTACTGACACTTAAATGACAGACGGAGTAAATAGGGCTTTATATCTTGGAACACGAGACAGACAGTAGTCAAAGCCAAAACACTGCGATAAAAGACACACAGCTTACACATGTAGGCTTTCATGTGGACTGCAGATTGTTCAACAGGAGAAGAAATGTACCAGGTAAGTTACAATCACTGTCACATCAAAGGCGAATACCCATGGACTATTCTGCAGCAAACTGCAAACTCCAAACGTTGTCACCAGCTAGTGCTGAACCCAGTCATCCACTGTTTTAAATTAACTTAAAATGCATATTAAACAGTTCCAAGTCTTGTGTTTTGTCTCCCACTATGATTAAGGACAGCGCGCCACCCCCCTTGACGGTTCATTTTATTGTCTATAAAGAGCCAGATCACAACATATTAAACCATTAATGCTTGATATGTCAGAATATAACTCACTTTCATGTCTATGTGTCCCCGGAGACAGGAAGGAACTGCATTGTTCCTCCTTTAAATAGAGTAATAAAGTTAACTAAAATCAATAATGCATTATGAAAGAACAAGCAAGAATTGTGCCTCTATAAAGTAAATGATCAGGAGAACAATCTATTTCTTTAAAAGGTCAGTGAGCTATAAAGCCTGCTCAAACATCGCAATCCCCTCTCGCTCTTTCTTGACACAATAGTCACTCATACTTTCAGAATATTTCAGGAAACCCACAGGCCATGGAGCAGCATTTAAGACCTTTTCACCAGCTAAGTAATCACTTTATTAGTGACACAAAGATGAGTCTGTGCTGTTATATGGTTTGTGAGAGCGTAATGAAATGTAGCTCCTCTGCAGCGTAACAGTATCATAAAAAGGAGAGAGACAAGGAATCAATACGATACATGCCCCCATCTGATTGCCTGCACTTCTCTGTGGATGTAATGACATTATGGAATAACTTAGGATTGATTAATCACGACTGTAGAGGAATGAATTGAGAGTATACTTGTTTTAACATTGTGTAACTTCACAGCTCGATAACGGTGAGGAAAACGTGAAAACACATCATGGATCAGCCGTTATATAAACATATGTCGCCAGCATGCTGCTCAGTATGAGGACAGTCAGCGTGCAGCATGTAAAAAATAGGGACTAACCCTGCATCGACATCTTGATCAACATCAGTGCTAAATTACTTGAGTGTACACAGCCCGTGGTGCTGTGCCAGAATCCCAGTCTTCTTCCATTCTGTCTGTCTTTGTATCGCTTATCTCCCATCTGAGGTTGTGTATCACCCTGCTCTTCTCATAACCTGTTGTAGGTTCTCATCTTTCTTCTCGCTATCTTCCATAATTATAACTAATCTCCATTGTGCTCCAGACATTGCTGATCACAATCAGAGAGGAGTGTACTCAGTAAAGTAGTACAACAGCAAAGGAAAGAGAAGCAGATGTGTAGAACATCAATCTGCACTTTATCATGAATTGACCAGCATAATAAATACAATGTTTATTCAGTGAACCTGACTGAACATACGCTTTGGCAGATGTACGATCTAAGTACATGTGTGCACACATTTATGTCCAAAAACAGGAGTCCTTTTACACGTCCTTTTATCTCATACGTTAATTCCTCTCTACTGCACAAAGCTGTTCTTGCAGCTGCCTGTTGAAAATGTGCAACAGGTTTACTGCATATGGGGCTCAGCAGCAGCAGCAGCCATGTCACATTTGTCACAACAGCAGCTGCGAACAATGACAGCCAAAGCAGCTCAGTGACAACGATGAACGCGCTGCTCCATCAAAATGCACATGTGATATAGAAGGGAGCGTGCCTTGCTCTTCATTTCAACTTTCCCTTCCCTTAACTACTTCTCAACTCAGTCAAGCATGATCTTAACTTTGTTTTGTGTTGTTTTGTTTTGTTTTGTTCTGGTGTGTGTGTGGTAACTGTGTCTGTTCTGCCAGGATGAGTACTAATTTTTGATGAATGTAAAATAAAGCGGTTTGACTTGATGATGGCAGATTGCCAAAGCCTGATGTCTGGGGAGGAGACATAAGCCTTCAGACTAAGTGATGTGTTTAGAAACAACGGGCTTCATTTGTCTCTTAAAAATACAGATAGCTCTGTGTGCAAACACAAAGAGAGGAAAAAAGTCAAGCACACGGTTTACAAATGGGCACTTTTCCTCTCATGTTTGTTCAATTTCGCAATGTATTTATCCCCCTGTATGCATAACCTTAACATATGTAGCAGTTAATATAGTTAGTGTCCGGGTCTTTACTTCCATGTCTGCCCACTTGATTAGATTAGGGTTGATTCTATAGCTTGATCCAGCTATCAATGTCAATCATGTTAGCACGGCTCAAAGCTCCAGGCTCTTGAAGAGGATTGGCACTAGGAGAGTGTGTGTGTGTGTGTGTGTGTGTGTGTGTGTGTGTGTGGGGGGGGGGTCTGCAGGTCTAAAAGCTTTATATTATGTTAGTATACGTGTGGATAATTTGTTCTCATCTCCCAATATGAATTATCCTAAAAACAAATTAAAGTCTCATTTAACCAATCACCTCAGAGGGGGAAGGTGACTGAGGTCATCCATGTGCTGCCTGTTGCCTACAAATGATACCATTTTGTTGTGAAAAACCAAATGGAATTAGAATAGATAGCTGTCCCTTATTGGATTCCCGGCACTTGTTCTATAAAATTCAGAAAAACATTTGAAGTCCATCCTACCTACAAAGCCCTTTAAATGGTCTGGCAACATCAAAGAGCCACACTAGAACACTGCGCTCCCAGAGCACGGGCTCACTTATGGTTCCAAGTGTCCAAGTGTAAAATGGAATACTGGGCATTCAGCTATCAGCCTTCTATCCTGTGAAGTCACATTCCAGATTAGAAATAAAACTGCCCATAGACTCCAGTGTAGAAGGTAGCACTTGGGACCGCCCTCTGTCTGTAGTGACCAATCAGGGGTCAGCACTCTACAACATCACATGTTAAGTACCAGCTTGGCTCGCTTGGAAAGTTGACGGAGGAGGGTGTACCAAAAAAAAATACCCGGCACCAGGTACTATTACCAGTGGAAAAGCAAAAAAGCCATGTATGCCATGCTGAATGGTGAGTCTAGTTTAATACAAGACTTTGTCTGTAGACGGAACAAACCATTACAGAAAGGGGTCCTGCCCTTTTCTGTAATGGTTTGTTCCGTCTAAGAGGGTAATTGAAGGGCAGGCACTTGACAATTAAAATATTACTGGAGGTGTGACTATTCCTTACAGTCGTCCCTTCTGCCCAGTGTAAGGGCCCTTCTTGGTCTAGCTGACAATGGAGCCGTTAGTGCCACTGCGGTCAGCCCCAGCCTCATTCAAGTGCTTCACTTGGTTGTCCATGTTGGATCACTGTGGCTAAGCTGCTACTGTGATGAGTTAGTATTTCCCTGACCTGACCTGACCAGTCGGTGGTAAGACCATTCAGGAATAATGATCAACTATTGCCCTTCGACAAGCAGGTGAGAGCTGCGGTTTTAAAATAAAAGTTGGTGGTGAGACGCTGCATGTTATTGTTTTCTTTTGTTTAGTGGTATAGTCACAAAAGAATTGTGACTTTATACTGACTCTGTGATGGTAAGATGTTCTCACTGAGAAAATGATGTACCCATGGGCCCAAAGTAATGAGCTCTAGGCAACAAACACATCATAATTTAAGCAAACTCCGATGCAGTCTATGATCAAAGTTAATCCATTCCTGTTGTGCAACAACATTACACAACGTACAGGATCTGATTTGTCAACCTAAAGAGAACTAAGCGCTCTTCCTCCGACTTGGAAGTTGCTTGAAAAATCTGAAAACTAAGAGTGAAGGCATCTCACTATTTTGACAACAAGACAATAATCTGATGAACTGTTTGTTGCAGCTGCTTAAACATGTTTGACATTTGGAATAGTGGCTCAGCACACTGGATCTTTATTATGTCTATTTTATTGTTTTATATATATTTATAAAACACCTATTTCATAGTTTGTATCCATGTATTTATATTTCTGATAATGTCATACAATGCACAAGTAAGATGCATGATTAGAAAAAAAAAAGATTAAATAGGAAGGGGAAAAAAGCTTTACTATAATTAGTATAAAAGTACTGATGTTGGTTTGATAGCATGCCAACAGATTCATTATCAGAGAATCAGAATATCAGAGAATTCATTCCAACTAAAATTCAGTTGACATATGATGATGAGCAGGCTGTTGCCCTGAGTAAATTCATTCATAATTGAGAGGTAAAGTGCAATGAATGATGTGTTGGGCGTGCGTTTGAAGCGTGTCAGAGTTTTAAGTGTGAGTTGTAGTTGCACTGATGGACAGGTGTTTCTGCCATTTTTTTTTTTCAAAGGTTTAAAAATCTATGAAAATAATGAAAGCCCACATACACCAGTGGGCCTGGGTCTCTGCTAAATATGACATGTATTTTTCTTAAACCTTGTGGGTTATTTGGTGAATGTTTCACAGCAGGGGATATGTTTTAGCCTGACACAGGCAATAAGCCTTGCTGACTCACAGTTGCTTTAACTGTCACTAACTCACTCAACAGACATAAACGATGGGGTTTCAGATTCTATGCGTCTCCCGTGGGCCTTAAATAGACTTACAGTTCTCACCTGGGCTACTGGTCAATTCCTCTCAGGGGCTTTTATTTCTGAGCCTGCCTTCATGCAAACACTAAGTTGTTCAAAGTGAGTGGTTTGTTGCTACACAGTGGATTGCAGCTTGTCGTTTGGTGCATTAGGTGTTGACAGATGGGAGGGAGGGCACAGGATGCTGGAGGGAACCAATGATTTATTGCTGGGCTTGGGACATTTAACAGGGTGTGAGTGCTAAATCTGGAGGGACAATGGACAATTGAGGACAGTTGGAAAAGCAAGAGGAATAAACAAGAGTGAGTAGTTGCACATATAACTTGATGAACTCGGCATTTAAGTGAACGCCAAACAACTGTCTGTCAAAATGAAACTATGTGTCTCTGTAGGTATAATAGGAATCAGCCTTTATCCAACTAATGAAACTTGTGCCACTTATACGTGCTGGTGCCTTCTCCATGATACCTGCATCACACGTCTGATGAACTGTTCACTTTTATCAATATGGAAAGACATTTTGAACTAATAGTACCTGCGAACTTTTTTATTACCATGGTGAGAGTAGAGCCCTTCAGCAAAGTCACAAGAAGATGTTAATGCTTAGCAGCACCGTTAAGGATTTTTGTTTTCCTCAACCCTTTCAAGGTAACAATGGCCTTGTAAAGTTCATAGTGATATAGAAATCATACTAACAACAAATTCAGTTTTTACAATGAAACTCCTATTCAGTAATTTCTTGCTGTTGTTTTAAACTCTTAGTTTGTTGGACAGGTGGGTGACACGGCGATACAGTGGTTCTCTAAATTGCCTGTAGGTGTGCTGGCGACTTGTCCAGGTTGTTCCCTGACATTCGCCCGTTAACGTCTGGGATCGGCTCCAGCACAACCGCGACCGAAGCCGGAACAAGCAGGAGATGATGAGTGAATGGATGGATGTTGGACATGTATCGCCCTCTTGGAACGCCACAGGCCACAGCTTGGACCCGACGATAAAAAAGTATGGATTCTACATTTTGGCCCTGTACCTTGTCCCCTGTGACATCATTCTCACCACAGCCACTTAGGGGTAAAAAATCATGTCAAAGTAAATTCAGTATTCTTGGATCAGTTACAGCTGTGCCCTTCAGCCAGCTCAGGGTGACAAACAGTGGAGCACATCAGAGGAGCTAAGGGACGGTAGAAATATTGATCAGTGTGGTTTTGTTCTGCTCTTCACTTCACATTCAGACTTCAGTACACTGAGATAGCATTGCACTATAAAATGATCAACCAAGCAGCAACAAAACCACCCTGATTGACAGTAATTCAATAGGAGGTTTTGATACACATGAGTCCATTTATAGTTTTCAGGCAAAAGGAGTAGACAGCCTGGGTAACAGTGTGGGCTCTCATGACAGACTCTCATGGTACTGCCCTCAATGCAAGCCTGCATTGAGGGCAGTACCAGGATTGGCCTCCATATATGATACTCACAAAAATACAATATGTGATATGCGCCACCAGCTCTCTCTCAGCAAAGAGGGAGACTCTCTCACATGTGTGAGAGAGTCATCAGCCCTTCATTACTTCATTCCACTCTGGTAATTTCTCCACCTTAAATTCAGCCCAACACCTGAAGTCCAGTTCCTCACCCGTCCCCAGAGCATGTGTACAATCTAAATTATATAAATTCAATTAAGAATGCATACCCCAGTTCAAATAGGCATTGGTATTGCTGAGTAGTCGTACTTAAGAGTCAAGGTATGGACGGATCCCTAGATCCAACCAAACGAATGTTGGTCATGGACTTTAAACTTTCCAAACAACACCTTTGTGTGAAAGTACAATGGCCTTCCTTGAGCTAGGATCACTTTTGGTCATCAACAGTTACTTGCCCTCCCCCCTGCACGTCAGTTTTGAAGGTAACATAGCTTTGTCGGGTCTAATCTGTCCCTGAGCTGTCATTATCATACTTGCCAATTTAAGAAATGTGACAGAAGCATACGAACGCACACGTACAGGACGTGATCAGTCACCCCGATTGTTGATTGAGCGTTCTACTTGGCAACTCCCAGAGGAGCCGTGTGAGGAAGAAGGCCATCTGTCTCTCCTTAATGACCATCCCACCTCACAACCCCTGTTTAGTTGTATATGCCACATCCAGCTAACAGTGAGATTAGTGTGCTTACTATCACACTCCCTAAATCCTTCTCTGTGCTTCCACCGTCCTGTCGAGTTGCCCCTTTCACTTGCCATGGCTCATGCCTATGGCTATATTCTGCCCAGGCTCCCTTGACCCAAGCTGGTAATGCATTACCCTCGATCAATTGATAGATTGGCCCTGTCTGAGCTGCCGTAACTAAATCAGCTGCTCCTTGATGATTCAGCACCAGCCAGGGAGCAGAGCCTGCTGTCACCAATCACAGATCACCAGCAGCTGAGACAGGTATGGACATTCTCCCGTCACTTGAACCTAATTTATTGCCAGCAACCACATTGATTAACCTTGTGCAGTGGTTCAAGCTTCCTATAAAAATTTCTGTCTTGTGAGGGCACAAGGGTCTTACTGAATGAAGAAGGAAAAAGCCATATAAAGGAAACTGGATGTTTACACTTCCTTGGTAAACTTTGGGAAGACATACTCACATTGCACAGCAAAAAAGCAGCACAGCACAGCATTCCATGTTGTGTCAATACACAATTTGTGCAATCAATTATATATGTCTGTTCAGTAGCGTGTGCTCTAATGGCAAATACGTATTTTGGAGGCTGCAATTTGTAGAGCTGTTAAACTGTACACGGTTATACTTAGAGTATAGCCAAGAGTCAACACGCATCCTCCCCCAAACAAACACACACACATACACACACACACACACACACAAACTGAATGCCCTGAGCAGCTTGTCCCTACTTTGAATCCAGGCTGGGAAAAAACTGTTTACTGCATGTTAATCCCACACTCTGACTGTTCACAACCTACTTCTCTCCACGGTAGCTGTAAAACAACAGCAAACTAATGCCCAGAAATAAGTGCCTGTAAAGTGCTCAGTGTGAACATTGTAAATACGATGGAAATTAGCTTTTGTGTTTAGATACAGAGGTGATTCATAGATACCTTTACACCTGGGGCCTGAGGATCGTCGTTTACATTTGTCTTAACTAGTTTCTTTGGATTACAGTTCCCATTGTCAGGAGAACCATGATTTATGTCACTCACGCAGTGATTGTGAGAGACCAGAAATGCCACTAGCAGGTTGGACAGACACACTGACCATGTTGTTCCTACTCGTCATTATTAAACTGGTTGCAGCATGTGTTTTGTATAAACTGTCTCAATGTATTTGGTGGTCAGAGGTAAGTTGACCAAATGGAAACTTAACAAGTGGCATCAACATTGTACTGAATAGTGTGGATTGCTTTTGT
>JBBMJM010000023.1:2989915-3000079 GCA_037832705.1 Centriscus cristatus
GTTGTCATCTCGCTGTTGTTTGGTTGACAGCAAGATTGCATTATTATTGTTGTTGTTGTTGTTGTTGTTGTTGTTGTATATTATATTATATTATATTATATATATGATATTATATAACATGTCTGACTTCATCCTGACTGAATATTGATTAAAACACATGTGATGTAAAATTGGTTCCTCCTGTGATAAAAACACGAGGTCGCTCTCGTTGTGCCTCCAGGTTGCCGAGTCGTGTGGACGGTACCGGTTTTGTGGTGTATGACGGCGCCGTGTTCTACAACAAGGAAAGAACGCGCAACCTGGTCAAGTACGACCTTCGGACTCGCATTAAGAGCGGTGAGGCGGTCGTGGTCAACGCCAACTACCACGACACGTCGCCATACCGCTGGGGCGGGAAGTCCGACATCGATCTGGCCGTGGACGAGAACGGCCTGTGGGTCATTTACTCCACCGAGGCCAACAACGGACGTATTGTGGTCAGTCAGGTAGGCCGAGCGACCGCAGCTCAGGTGACTTGACGTGTCGCGGCACCTCGTCCAGCTCTTTCAGCACCTCCGTACTGTGCAGGTGAACCCGTACACGCTCCGCTTTGAGGGCACGTGGGCCACGGGCTTCGACAAACGTGGGGCGAGCAATGCGTTCATGGCGTGTGGCGTGCTGTACGCCGTGCGCTCCGTCTTCCAGGATGACGAGGGGCAGGCGGAGGGCCGGGTCGGCAGCGACATGGTGGTGTACGCCTACGACACCAGCCGGGGCCAGGAGCTGCCGGTTCAGATTCCCTTCCCCAACCCGTACCAGTACATCTCCTCCGTCGACTACAACCCTCGAGACAACCAGCTGTACGTGTGGAACAACTACTACGTGCTGCGATACCCGCTGCAGTTCACGCCGCCGCCGCCCACCAAAGGTCCGTCCATCGCACGCGTGCACGTGACGTGTCTGTTTGAGGCAGACTCAGCAGTGTCCTCGCCCCCCCGCAGGTCCACTCTCCTCCCTGATGACCACGGTTCGCTCCTACACAGCCACGGTGGCGCTGACCCCCGCGCGGCCGTCGGCCTCGCACCCCGTGGGCGTCATCAACCGCGCGCCGTTTGACCAGAGGCCGATCACGGCCATGGTCCCCCTGACGCCCCGCCCTCCTCTGCGTGTCCCCTTGGCCCCCGGGGGTCCTGGTCAAGTGGGCGGGTGCGAGGGACGGGTGGCACGAGGCGTTCAGTGGCCCCCCACTCTGAAAGGAGAGACCGTGGAGCGGCCCTGCCCCAAAGGGTCACTGGGTACGTGCAGCTGTGTGTGTGTGTGTGTGTATCTGGTTTCCCTTTGAAGTGCAGTCCATGTCCTCTCTTTGAACTCATGATGAGAGTGTGTAGTGTTTGTAGTCGCTGTGCAGCTGCTGTCCTCCCTTATCCCCCCCCCCCACACACACACACCACACCGCCCCGTCATCCTCCTGCTCCTCCCCATCCAGCGCTGAAGTGACAATCAGGTGTTCTTAGCGAACCAGGTGTTTTTACTTTGGTCTAATTTGCATTAACAAATGAAACGATATGACATTTTGACCAGTTTCTCCAATAAATAATACCTTTTACATGAAAATGTCATTAAATATTAGTTAAATATTACATTTTTGGTGTCAACGGAGGCTGATGTGGAAATATACGGATGAGTTGATAAAAATGGAACAGGATTAAAGAACCCCTGCGTCCTCTGCAGGTATCGCCTCCTACCAGTGCGTGTTGTCTCCAGTGGGCTGGAGCTCCAGAGGACCGGACCTGTCCAACTGTACGTCCCCCTGGGTCAGCCAGATTGCACAGAAGGTTTGTCTCACGCAGACACAGGGCACCTTGAGCGCTGACCACGTCTGAGTGACAGTCCAGGAACAAAAGATCACCCTAGTGGTCAAAGTATGACCTCATATTAGCTAAAGCAATAAATGATGAACTCTGCCATCTTGTTCCAGATTAAGAGTGGTGAGAACGCAGCCAACATCGCCGGGGAGCTGGTGAACCTGACGCGGGGGCGGATTTACGCCGGTGACGTCAGCATGTCAGTGAGGCTCATTGAACAGCTCCTGGACATCCTGGATTCCCAGCTCCAGGCCTTGAGACCAGCCAAGAAAGAGTCAGCAGCACGGAATTACAACAAGGTTCTCGGATGTTTCGTCATGACGACGCAGACGTCACCTCCTGTGGAAAAACTGATTCCTGTTCTTCCTTCTTTTTTTCTTTTTTTTTAGCTGCAGAAGAGAGAGCACACGTGTAGAGCTTATGTTCAGGTGAGTGACACAAACACACACGCACGCACGCGCACCCACACACACACTCACTGCTGTCCTCTCTCTCAGGCCGTCGTTCAGACAGTTGATAACCTGTTGGGTCCTGAGGCTCTGGTGTCCTGGGCGGATATGAGCAGCGTCGATCAATCACACTCTGCATCTCTGCTGTTAGACGCCGTCGAGAAAGGAGCGTTCCTATTGGCTAACAACCTCTATGAGGGGCGGTTCAGTGACCGATCGCCAAATGTCGGTGCGTGCCGTTGTCGTCTCCAGGGTTCAGTCCTTTTAGAAGAAATACCAGCTTTGTGTGTGTGTGTATGTGTGTGTGTGTGTGACAGATCTGGAGGTGTACGTGCTGAACACTGAGGCGGACATACAGGACCTGACGTTCCCTCACTCCTACGACAGCGACAGCATCCTGCAGATCTCGGCAGCGGCGCTGCAGCAGTACAGCAACAACGGTCGGCGGTCACACGCGTGCGAGTCGTGGACGCGACTGACGCGTCTGCAGATTGGATAAATGGAGCTTGTCTTGTGTTTGCAGGCCAGGTGAAGCTGGTCCTCTCGCTCTTCAAGAACCTGGGCTCCTTCCTGACAACTCTGAACTCGACGTTACGACTCGGCCTCGGACTCGGCCAGGGGTCGGAGGTCAGACGTCGGAGTCTGGTGGTGAACTCCCACGTCATCTCCGCGTCTGTGCACCGAGGCTCCAACAGAGTTTATCTGTCCGAGCCCGTTATCTTCACGCTGAGACACCTGCAGGTCTGACACCACTGGTTCTGGTCGTCTTCTGGTCAGAACGTCCCTGACGACTCCTGGTGTTTGTCGTCTCCACAGCTTGACAATCATTTTGGTCCAAACTGTTCTTTCTGGAACGGGTCCGCGTCGTCGGGCAGCGGCAGGTGGTCCACTCAGGGCTGCCGTCTGTTGCACACCAACAACACGCACACAACCTGCGCGTGCAACCACCTGTCCAGCTACGCTGTGCTTATGACGTACCAGCAGCCAGCTGTGAGTCTTACACACACACACACACACACACACACACCTGGAGTGTTTGCTCGGGTCAGAACCCACAGACGAACCCCTGCAGAACATTTCTGATGAGCTTAGTTTTAATTGTTTAGTAAAATTAACTTAATTGAAATCTTAATTGAACGTAATCAGTAAATAGCAGCAGTGTACATACGCACACACACAGCAGTGGTAGGTTATGATATCACACAGATCACTGGCGTCCTCACTTTCCACTGACCTCCAGTCAGATTTGGGGTTTTTTTGGCATTTGCAATATGTGTCTGGCATCGTCTCCTCCTCTGTTGACAGTCTGCAGTCGGCGTCGAGGAGCTTCTGGTCTATGTGGTGTCCTGGGTCGGGATCTCTGTGGCTCTGGTGTGTTTGTCCACCTGTCTCACCACCCTGTGCTGCCAGGGGGCGCCGTGGCACACCGACCACAGCACCATCCACTGCAACCTGTGGGCCAACCTGCTCATCACCGAGCTGCTGTTCCTGGTTGGCGCCAACAAGACTCAGTACACGGTGAGTTCATGCACTCAAACGAGCTTCACGTTTGTGTGCACGCGCGCGTGTGTGTCTGCTAACTGATACTGTCCGGGATGGCGGGCGGGTTCCACATCTGCAGGTGGTGTGTTCCATCATTGCCGGCCTGCTGCACTTCTCGCTGCTGTCGGCGTTCTGCTGGTTGTGTCTGGAGGGGGTGGAGCTGTACCTGCTGCAGAGGGAGGTGTTTGAGGGGCGGAGCTCGCGGAGGAAATATTTCTACCTGTGTGGTTACTCCGTTCCCGGACTGGTGGTGGCTGTGTCTGCTGCCATCGACTTCCGAGGCTACGGCTCCAAGACGGCGTATGTCGATCGTGTGTGTGTCTGTGTGTGTGTGTGTGTGTGTTTCTAGTATGACCCCCGCGTTGACCTTGTCATTGCGGATGCTGTCACCTCCTACTTGTGTTCACAGATGTTGGTTACGCACAGACAATTACTTCATCTGGAGTTTCCTTGGACCCATGGCTGTCATCATCACAGTAAGTCATTGGTGCTCACACACACACACACACACACACACACACACTGGTGCTTGTGTGTTTGCATGCCGACAAACTAGAGTGTTTGGTTTTTTGTTTGCGCTGCAGCTGAACCTGGTTGTTTTGGTGATGACGTTACATAAGATGCACAGCACTGCTGCCCTGAAGCCTGATTCCAGTCGCCATGACAACCTGAGGTGAGTGCGCTGTGTTCTAACGGTGAAGTCATCGACTGTGATTAAAATCTGTGTAAATTGTGTATATGTACACACAATATGCACACACACGTAATATCTGTTGTCTTTTTTCTAAGCCGCTGCTCAGTTTTCAAACGTGTTGTCTCCTCCTGTGATGTCACCAGGGCGTGGGCGGTGGGTTCACTGACCCTGCTGTTCCTGCAGAGCGTCAACTGGTCGTCGGGCCTGATGTTCCTCTCTGCTCCGTCTCTCCTCCTGGCGTATCTCTTTGCCTCCCTGAACACGGCGCAGGGGCTCCTCATCACCATCCTGCACTGCACCCTCGCCAGGAAGGTCAGCGCCCTTTCACACGCCACATGTTTGTCACGTGATCAGCACATTGTGTTACATGCTGCGTTCAAACGTTGCGTTCAGGGTCAGAAGGACTACGGTCGATGTCTACGTCTCTCGCAGTGCTGCGCCACGACCTCGTCCAACTCTCCGGACTCGGTGAAGGGCGCCGCGCTGCGCTCCAACAGCCGCTACACCAGCAGTCAGAGTCGGAGAGCGACGGCCAACAGACAGGTGACAAACTGCCATGTCTGCGTGCATCCTCTCATTCCAGCTGAGCCTGGTTTGACCGTGTGTTTGTGCTGCAGAGTCGCATCAGGAGGATGTGGAACGACACCGTGCGCAGACAGACAGAGTCATCTTTCATCGCGGCGGACGTGAACAACACCCCGACGCTGAACCGGGGTGAGGACGCGCGTTTTGTCTTTGCTTCAACTCGTCTGTCTCTTGTCGCACGTGACATTTGCCGCTGACTCTCTTCGCAGCTGCTTTGGGAAATCATTTTCTCACCAATCCAGTGCTGCAGACGCATGCGGGGGCTTCTCCATACGACACGATGCTGGCGCAGGGATACAATCAACCCTTCACCGCCACAGGTACGTACAGCCGCAACGTCTCGCTACAACATTTGGGTGGCAGCAGAACTGTGACGCTCGCCGTCGTCTTGCAAGGAAGCGATAGCGTGAGCGTACCAGCCGCTAGCGCTAGCAGCTGCTAACGCTAGCAGCCGCTGGACGATAGCTCAGGTCGCCACAGTGAAACATCACAGTTGTTACATGTCACTACTCCTCAGGAACTAAGTTTTGTTTTTTACATTTTGTACAATTTTTTTTTCTAATTCAAAATAAAAGTCCAATACCTTTCAGTCAAAGTTTGAATACATTCTGTTTTATTCAATGTTGGTGGAAGTGGGTTGTTTTTTGTTTGTTTCTTTGTTTCTTTCTGGATATTTTGTCTTTGAATGTTTTATGACTGTTCCTGTCTCTATTTCTGTCTCTTTCTTTCCACGGACCAGTTGGAACCTTCAGAAACAAGCCGAGTATGAGCTCTTCTTCATTGCGCTCGGATCATTCACCTCACATCTGCTCACACTCACACCACAGCACCAAACATCTGCAGCCACCCAAACATCTCATGAAATGATGCTGCCGAGCGTTTCTCAAACCCCTTGTAAAACCCCTTCATACATCTGGTCATGTGACTCCTGTCATGTGGGTTGTCTCCGGTTCTTCTGTAACGTTCCTGTCTCTTCCAACAGAAGGGGGCGTGTCCCAGAACCAAGAGTCCTGTGGATTGGACAGCGTGTGTCTCAACGGAGGTTACACCCCCAACACCTTCACCCTGCACGGTCTGGGGGCCACACCAGGGTCCCGTGCCGGCGTGGTGGGCAGCACTGACCTCCTACGGGAGGGAGGAGTCGGGATAGGAGCCGACGACATCTCCCCGGCACTACTTACCCCCCACGGTGCCGCAGACTTGAGCAGCGGTGCTGGGATGCGTCGTAACCTGTCTGACGCGGCGGCGCTGGAGAAGATGATCATCTCCGAGCTGGTGCAGAGCAACCTGAGGCCGTCTGTGGATATGCCGGTTCCTCCCGAGCGCTACGGGAGCCTGGCGAGGCCTCACCACCACGACAGGGCGGCTCTCGCTCACACTGCCACGCTCACGCGACACGCTCAGCCGCCACAGGACGGCTGGGCCGCCACCATGCAGCCGAGTCGCCACAACGCGCAAGAGGGCTGGCCGCATCTGAGGCACCACACGCAGGACACGGACACACACTCACACGGCCCGGATCACGCCACCACGCCCCGCTTGCAGGACGGCTGGTCGCACCCACGTGTCCCTGGAGAGTCGGAATCCCGTGAGATGCTCAAGGACGGGGATCGGTTGCAGATGCAGGGAACTCTGGGTCGCCGCGGGCTCCACGACAGGCAGCAAACACGCCCCCCCGATGTTCAGGCTCGGCCCTACTCCACCCTCAGTCGCACCCCCGGTACCCTGCCCCGTCACCGCAGCACAGCGGAGATGAGCGCAGGGCCGGACAGGGATCGCTACCGGGACAGACCCCTGCCACCACCGCCCCCACCCCCCCCGCAGGAGTCGGAGCCGTTGTACAAAGCTCTGGAGGAGCCGCTGCTGATGAAGCAGAGGGAGGCGGAGTCATGGAGAGGAGGACAGGACAGGGACAAGGAAGAGACGTTTCTCCTCAAAAGAGAGGGGATGATGGACGACTGGAGGGGAGGTGGTGACAGAGCGAGGGAGGAGTCGTATACCTCTCACAAGAGAGATGGAGGGAGGGATGAATGGAGAGGTGGAATGGACAGAGGGAGGGAGGAGCCTTTTCTGCTGGAGAAGAGAGAAGGACGGATGGACGTGTGGCGAGCAGAGACGGAGCAGGAGGAGACTTTTATAACGCAGAAGAAGGACTTTGGAATAGACGGGTGGAGAGGTGGGATGGAACGGGAGAAGGAGGAACCCTTGTTCCTAAAGGAGAGAGACGGGTGGAGAGGTGGGATGGAGCGGGAGAGTGACAAACAGAAGGATCGAGCGCTGGATGTGTGGCGAGGGGGCGTGGACGTGGACCGGGATGAGTCGTTTCTCTTTGAGAGCAAAGATGGCGCTCTGGATGGGAGGAAGAGAGGAAAGGATCGCGGGTCTCTGCGGTATCACGGCGAACAAGACGATTCGGACGGTTTCGCTCTGCCTTTGACCCCTGACCTCGACCTCGACCCAGACTCCTCACCCATCTACACCCGAGATTCGAACCCTTCGCCGCTCTACCCTGAAAACCGGCGCTCGCCGCCCCTCAGCATCTTCCCCCGGAGCTCTCCGCCAGCCAACATCTTCCTTCCTCGAGACACAAACTCGCCTCCGAACAATCTTTACTCCCGTCACTCGCCGCAGGTGTACAGCCGCAGCAGCTCCCCTCCCCGCTTCTACACCCGCACATCCCCTCCGTCGCTCTCCTACCCCGACAGCAGCCCTGAAGGTCAAGAGGGGGTCAGCCCGCCCGGCCCGCCGCAGAGGCCCGTGCTGGAGCTGCCTTACAGCCTGGGGAGACCGCCGCTGGGGCCGCGGCCCAATCACCTGCAGACCTTCTACCAGCCGCCGCCGGTGGCGTCCAACGGAGACGCAGCGTACACAGCGGAGCCCTCCTCCGAGGGAGATGACGGACAGATGCAGCGGGTGACGAGCCTGTGACTAGGGCGGTGGTGATCGGGGCATAGAAAGCGGGGAGGAGGAGGGGGGAGGGGCCAGGTGAGGACGAGGACCAAACGACTGCTGACGACAGTGAAGATGGCGGCGATGCTGACGACCACTCCTCTCTGCTTCTATCTCCCGATCACCACGAGAGTTCCCCCTTTTCATGTTTTGTTACTTTTCTATAACTGTGATGACTCATAGCTCGTCCTCTTCTCGCCGTCTGCTCCCGACCCCTGACCCCTGACCCCTGCTGTGTCTTCCCAGTTCATCGGTGCTCATCCTTGGTGCCCCGTCGTTCTAGAAATTATCGGTTTGTTGACCTTTGGGTGTCGACCCTTCCTGTAGCAAACAGTGTGTCAAAGAAACACTTGCGTGTTGCCAAAAAAAAAAGAAGAAAACCTTTCAAAGAACATGTGCATGACTTTCTCGTAGCTTTACCTAGCTACAAACTGTAGGAGGAACGCGCTCGCGGGCGTGTGTGCGCGTACGACTGAGGCTTGACGAGCATGAGTGAGTGTGTATGTGTGTGTGTGTGTGTGTGTGTATATACATCATTCTTGTATAATTAATGTATCACAGTGAAGCATTTTATCGATATTAACAGGGGGCTCTTTCACGCACACACACCCCAACTGAACTCCTGACATCACACAAAGACCAAAAACTGACCCTCCAACCATGCACTGTCGGTGATGGTACTGGTTGCCATGGCAACAGGACTCTGGCTCCAGAGCTGACCGTGAGGAAACCTCTGAACTTTTCTGCAGCCTGCCCCCTGAGATCCTTGTACATATCGACCTGAAGTGTTCTGATCGTCTTGTATTGCTATTAAAGTTCAAGTAAACGTGTGATAAATGTGTGTGTGTGTGTGTGTGTAGGCCGAGGCTCCAGTGGGATGAAGGTGTGTGTGATGCGGTGTATTTAGACGCGACAGCTAGTTAATTTATAAAAATCTTTAATGATCAGTGGACTAAACCCTTCAGATTCAATCTGTAACATTCAAAGTCATTGTAAACTACAACTGCATCACCTACAACACAAACCAAACTAGCTGTGTCCCGTGTAAACGTGTAAAAACAAACCAACAAAAAAAACAGCTACGAGGTTTCTTCCAGTTTTGCCACAGCCTGGCTGAGCAGCAGGTGAAAGATTCAAGCGCCGTCGTCCTGCTGTTTGCTAACTCAGTGTGACTCACACCCTGATGAAAACAAAACAACACGGAGGTCGGAGCTTCAACTCAACAGGAAATAAAATCACATTCTTCATGAACCCGACAGCAGGCGGACGCCAGTGCGTGTCGGAGGCAACAGGTTCAGCACTCAATGGAGTCCGACGCCAGGGGGCGGTCCTCGGCGTGAGACGCGGGCAGGTCGGCGCCGCAGATCTTAAACATGGACGAGATGTGGAATACCTGAGACACAGAGAGACGCGCACACGTTTGAGGAGGTGTTTGCACGTGGATGACGGAGAGGTAACGGCAAACACACGCACCACCCAGTAAGCGGTGAGCGCCCCAAGGACGAAACCCGCCAGCACGTCCGACGGGTGGTGTCTGTTGTCGGAGATGCGGGTCACCCCGGTGTAGAAGGCCAGAAGGAACAGAGAGAACTGCAGCACAGGCCTGAGCAGTCGAGCTCCGCGCCACGTTAACCGCGCCTGAAGATAAAACTACGCACAAACATGACATCATCAGACACACACACACACACACACACGAACATGTCAGATGTATAAATGCAAAAATGTAAAAGGACTAATGCTGAGAACTGAAGCTGGAGGTGTAAGATGAAAATACTCCAATGTGCACAGCACACATCCACTTCACATGTGCAGTAAAAACTAATGTCTGCCCTTGAATAGCACACACACACACACACACACATACACACAAACAATGGAGATGAGCAGAGAGAGACGAGGTCACACTCCTCCCACAACAGAACAAAGACGTCTCTGTGTCCCCGTCCTCCTTTCGTCCCTTTCTGCTCTCCCCCGTTCTCCCACTACACACTGGAGGGATGGAGGGATGGAGGGATGGATGGATGGATGGATGGATGGATGGATGGATGGATGGATGGATGGATGGATGGATGGAGGGATGGAGGGATGGATGGATGGA
>JBBMJM010000023.1:3009670-3025421 GCA_037832705.1 Centriscus cristatus
TACTAACGGTGTAGGACTGAGTCCGGATTGGGCAGTTAGGTGTGACACGTAAGCCTGCAGGATCAATTATTTTATGTGCTCTGGTAGTTGATTGTTGGAACGTTGCTATGTTAGAAATCCAGCCCCATGTAGCACTTTGACTGTGGGGATGAACAAGATAAACCGGCACTGTTTGGTTAGTTTTTTTTAAACGGTGAACCAATTCAAAACAGGAAAACAAAAGCATGGGTAGGTACCAGAATAAGATTTGAATTGGTACAGACTCCATCTTCAAGCTGCTGCTGCTGGATGTTGTAGTTTTTGTTCACATCTTTAAAGCAAATTTGTTTCTTTAACATCCTCACGCATACACACTCGTCAGCAAACACCACTTTTTATTTTATCCCTGCCACTGAGCGTTTCTTTTTAATGGTGTTCAATCAATCAACTCGACGAACTGAGGAGAGCAGCCCCACGATGACGTGAGAACAAAAAAAGAAAATGCATGCGATCCATTGGGGGGGGTGGGGGGGGCTGTTTCAGAAAGCAGTTTCTGTGAGAATCCTGAGTTTGTTCATCCTGAAATGAAGGAAGTTCTGTTTTCAGTTCGGACAGAAATCAAACCAAACGGCTTTTAAATTTCATATGAACACTGAAATGATTCTAAAGTTGTTTTTTTGTTTGTTTTTTCACGATTAACAAACTCATTAAACCTGCTTTCTGGTACTATGGGCCCTGATCATATGTTTGTTATGCTTTGTAAAAGAAAAAAAAAACAAACTTGTACCTGGACCTTGTCACGATCAACCTGGTGCCTCGTTTGGACGGTTTTACCTGTATGCACATGTGCAATGAGCAGAAAGGGCTTCAGCAGCAGCCTGACACACGTCATGGACCCAAACTGGAGCGGTTCGATCGGACTGAGGGAGCGACTCCGGCAGACGTCAGGGCCTCACCCGCTCACTTCAAAGACCTGCAGGATTTCAGATAATTGGTGTGGAGACGTTATAACCTGAGAAGTCGATCCTGGATGCAGCGTTGTTTTAATCAAGATTCAGACACAGATGATTGTAATTGTTTGCTTTGCTTTTATTGTAATCCCGTACAAAAATGTTTCTGTATTTTCCTCTACAATATCTAATATATATTTAATTTAAAACTCCAGAAAGTGCAAGTTATCTGACCTAACGATGATGTCTGTATATATGGCTACTTATTTTATGGTTGAAATATGCCATTATTGAAATAAACTCTTGTCATGATTTGAGTTTGGTATGTTGAGGTTTCTTTCTGACCCCACAGCTACAGACAATTTTTTTTGTTTTATTTAAACAGAAGACAGTACACAGTTGGACAATGCAACAGGAAGTCAAAATTGTCAATAGACAGCTCTTTCATCTTGTTTGTCGCCATGGTGAAAGGCACCGTGAACTGATCAAAGGCAACAGGTAACAAGAGGATTGCAATTGCTTATAACCGACATCAGGGATGTGAAACCACTTTGGTTCCCCAAACAATTGAATGAGACAAGTCGGACAATGGAAAAGCGATTAAGAAAAACTGCTTCCAACTTGATCGTGTCCCATCTGCTTCGTCCCTCTCTCTTCGGGAGAGGAATCATCACTACTGCGCTCGGTCTTTGTAAAAGTAAGAAGCAGGTAAGGGAGAGTGAGACCCGTTCTCCAGGAGCTGCAGAGGAGCTCTGCCAAACTGTGGATCCACATGTGAACGCTGCGCTTCCAGCAAGAGGGACCTGTGAGGAGATGGAGGTCATCCCAGCTGAAAACCTACCAAACCTGCAGGAGAAGAACCCAAAGACCCCGAAATCTCACCTGAACTGTGTTTACTGCACTGTACGATTGAAAAACAGGAAGCAGGGAAATCAGATTTCAGAACATAGTTCTCAGAGTTCAGCAGAAGACTTGGAAGCTCTGAACAAAGAGGAGAGCAATGAGGAGATGCATTTCATCTCTGATGAGCTCTCAGCTGCAAACTCACCACACGCCGAAGATGTCGAGTCCCCACAGAAGCAGCTTTGTCAGAGCGCAGGAGAAGACCTGACAGCTCCTGAGGAGAGAGACAATGGGGAGAACAGTGAGGACAACTGGTGGTCAGCCCTGTCTTCAGTGCCGGAGCCACAGGGTGAAGGTGATGAGAAGGAGCTCCTGGTTACGAACTCTCCAGACACTGGACTCCATCAGGAAGCTCTTCTGTCTGAGGAGAAGACACCAGCAACCAACAAATCACTCTGGGAAATGGTTCTCCACTATCTAGGTCTATGGAAACATGACAAGGCAAATGTTCTCCCAGATGCAAACTCAGCAGAAACTGGACTCCATCTGGGAGGTGTTGATGCAGGTGAGGTGAGTTCACTTCCATATGATCCACCATGTGAAGGTGATGAGAAGGAGAATAGTCAGGAGATGAAGATCATCCCAGTTGAGCCCTCAGCTGCAAACTCAGAAGACACTGATGGGGAAGAGTCCCTGGAGAAGAACCAGGAAACCAAGAAACGTCCCCCCCCACTGAGCCTGAAGGAACACAGCGAGCGGGAGAAGGAGATGGAGAAGTTGTCTCAGAGTGCAGCGGAGGAGCGGACAGCTCTCGATGACAGAGAGAACATAAAGCTCCTCAAAAAGTTGAACTATGAAAAGAGAGAGGAGATCATACAAATACTAGGAAATGTAAACAAGCTCACATCCTCTGCTCTGGATGAACAAAAGGTGAAGAGGTCCTCAGAGGAGTTCACCACAGAGGAGAGGGAGGAAATCCTAGGAATAATGAAAGATATGATGAACGTCTACGTAGAGTTTTAGGACCAGTGAAACTCTGGGTCTAAACAAAAAAAAGGAAAAGACCCAGAATGTCTATGAGAAGAAACATCAACAAGTCCACCAAAGCAAAATGCATTTCCAATAAAAGCTTCAACTCTAAATGTAAATTGAGAAGAAAAATAAATCAAAAATAAAATGTATTGATGCATCATATTATTTTTTTTTCTCTTTGTTCTTTTCCAGTTTTAATACAACCTGTTGCTAAGAGTACTTTTTCTTCTTCTCAGCTCCAGGAGAGTCCAGATTCTGTGACATAAATCCTACAGTTCACACAACTGCCAAACCACCTGTGTTTGGGGTTATGTGCAAATAACCCACGTAATTTATATGCATTTCCTCTAAATGTCATTTTTCAAGCATTTGAAACTGACTGAGTTACAATCTTCATATAATCAATCAATAGAAATGATACTTCACTGAAACACTACAAATACTACACGTGTGTCCTTTTTTCAAACTTGACTTGTAGAGTCAAGATAGATACTTTAGGTATAGACTCATGATAACAATCTTGAATCGTGTCCTAAAATGTTCAAACAATGTTTTCATCTATTTATTTTGCCTGTCCCGAAAAGACACTAATAGGAAACGCTTTAAGTTATGTGCCCTCCGGCCCGGAAGGTGGCGCCCATTTCTCCTTCGGAGGCCGAACCTCAACCTGCCGAAGAAAAGCAGCGTAAAGGCCGGGCGGGGGGAGGTGGAGAGAGGGTGCGTTGATTGGTTATTTTAAGCAGGGCAGTTTGCCGGCGTGGTAAGCAAGCTCTCTCGCATTGGTGTCCTCCGTACGCTGTTGTTTAGCGTTCCCGCTTCTGTGCAGCCCGACCCGGCCAAAGCAGACCAGCCTGCCCCCCCCCCCCACACCGTGTGTTAATCTGCGCCTTTGAGCAGCATGTCTGAATACGGGGCTCTGCCGACTAACGGAGTCGGTGCCGGAATGAAAAAAGACGCTTTTGCAGATGCTGTAGAAAGAGCCAGACAGGTAACCCAAGTACTCGCCTACAAGAGGAGACGCCGGAGAGTTAGTTAGCTGGTGGGGAAACGGCAGCTAGCTTGGTTGCCCGTGACGTTAGCATCATTTAGCGAGCTAGCTAGCTTATAGCAATGCTATTCAAGTGTTTTAACAAGCCAACCGGTGTGAGGATTATACTGTAACGCTTTCTTGTTTGGACTGAGTTGTGGTGGGAATGTAGGACAATTTACACTTAACGTTAAATAAGACGATTTGTCGCCAACAGAGTAAAGTTATATAGACAGCGTAAGCGGTTTAAGCTAGGATAGCCAGCTGTGGTGGACGCTATGTCGACCGAAAAGTGTAACTATCCCCTTTGTTTCATAACACAGCTTCACAAAGATTAAATACTGAAGATTTAACCGACTCTCATGGCATTTTATCTTTAAAGCAAAGCTGATTTAAACGAGTTTGGTATACTAACCACTGGCAGATGCTATATGCCTTTATAGTCATACACACTTGGTTTAACTCAAACGTTTTTCAAAATCATTATTGAATAATAATATTTAAGTTTGGATTGGTTTTAATCGCCAAAACATATCCCTCTGTATGTTTTTTAAAAGTAATTTACCTTTAAAACACAGCCCTGGATAGTAAGGTCAATCGCAGGTTAATTTGATGTCTAATGTCATGTTTTTTTTTCAGATTCTCTGTTGATACATATCATTGAATGTGGTGTACCATTGATTTGTTGTTAGGTTAATTGTAGGAATAATCCTCCTAATTCACTATGAACTCTTATTCGGAGTAAAAATACCAGCAATATCCACGTTTTCCAGTAACATACCTCTGGTCCGATACAGTCGTAATGTTCTGTTTGTGTTGTGTTTAAGGCCCAGTACAACCTGACATCATCAGTTAGCCGTCCTGAAGAATATTGTTGAAAAACCTCCTTCAGATTCTTTATTGCTGATTTAAACGCTGCTGGTTTCATCTAATGTTCACATCTTTCTAGATCGCTGCTAAAATCGGCGGTGACGCTGTTCCCATTGTGAGCAACAACGGAGGAGCTGAGAACTATCCATTCGGTGCTCAGAAACGATCCCTGGAAGAAGCAGGTTGATGATCAGCACAGAATGCACTTGGTCTGAGTTTGTGTATCACGTCACGTACACGAGAATCCTAACTGTGGCTTTCATTTTTAGATGAGCCAGATGCCAAGAAGATAGCATCACAAAGCGAGAGGGATTCTGCATTGTGTAAGTTGCATGAATGCGTCATTCCTATCACTCGTACTCGGCTCTGTTTTCTGACACTCGCCCGTACTTCTTCTCACAGCTATTGGAGCTCAGCTGGCTGCCCTGTCTCAGCAAAGGTTAATTTTAATGTTTGTTTCATGTGAACGCTTTGTTGTGGAGCAAAATCCTCTTTACACCAGTCATTATTTTTTGTTTCTGCAGTGTCAGGCCCTCCACCATGTCGGAAGAGTGCAGGGTGCCTGATGCCATGGTTGGGCTCAGTGAGTACACAGACTTTGTCCACATTCTCGTGTCAGAAGTCTTGAGTTTACAATGAAATTGTCCGTTTTTCCGCAGTCATCGGCCGAGGAGGTGAACAGATCAACAAAATTCAACAAGATTCTGGCTGCAAGGTTCAAATCGCACATGGTGGGTCATACGATGATTTGCCAACTTTGATGATAGATGTTTGTGTTCTGATAAATCTTTGTGGGTTCATTCACAGACAGTGCCGGTCATCCAGAAAGAAGTGTTTCTCTGACAGGGTCACCGGATGCCATCATGTGAGTGAATGCTCGATGTGTTTTAGTTTTGAACAACTCTCACAATGAGCCAGTTAAGACGGCTCACTGCACGGTAATTTGTAGGCAGCTGTGGTTTTTTTTTTTTTTTTTTTTTTAGACCACATTCTACATGAAGTTCATGAACGCCTTTAAAATGGATTTTATGGCAGTCACTTGATTACCAAACCGTCAGTTGCCCAATCAGGCGAGACCCTTTGACCTGCCATGCTCATTGTTTTTCCCCAATTCATTTCTGCCCCCAGGAGAGCCAAGGCACTCATCGACGATATCGTGTCAAGAGGTCACGAGTCGTCCAATGGACAGACGGGTTCCATGCAGGAGATGATCATCCCTGCCGGCAAGGCTGGTCTCATCATCGGCAAGGGAGGAGAGACCATCAAGCAGCTGCAGGTGAGACTCGAGGAAATGAATATGAAGTAGTATGTGCACCTTTACCTGGATAGTCGAATCTGACATGTGCGTGTGTTGTAGGAGCGAGCTGGAGTTAAAATGATTCTTATTCAAGATGGATCCCAGCCGCCAAACGTAGATAAACCACTACGCATCATTGGAGACCCGTACAAAGTACAGGTAGCCTGAAAGCTCATTTTAGTGTTTTAGGGTGTATTTTTATTTTGTTAAGTGTTGTTGACATGCGGGGTTTTCCTCTGTAGCAAGCAAAGGAGATGGTCAATGAGATTCTACGAGAGCGGGATCATCCTGGTTTTGCAGAGAGGAATGAATATGGATCGAGGATGGGAGGAGGTGGAGGCATTGACGTAAGTTTGTTTCCCGTTCTCGCGTCAGGCATTTTGGTACGTGTGTTTTAAAGGCTCAACGACCAACAGCTTTATCTGGTTGTGTGTTTGATTCTACAGATCGCTGTGCCCCGCCACTCTGTGGGTGTTGTGATTGGCCGAAACGGGGAGATGATCAAGAAGATCCAGAGTGACGCTGGCGTGAAGATACAGTTCAAACCAGGTGAGCTGTCGTCATATGACATCGTTTTGGTTCTTATGATTCATCGGTCAGTGGGAACGATGGTCATTTTGGTTCTTACCTCTCTGCACGGGCGGTGTGATTTCTGGATCGTTGTAATGAAAGCAAACATGTTGGTTTTAAAGTGACAGAAAATGACTTAATGTTTAAAAAAAAAAAATGAAACAGAAAAAACGTTGGATACAATAACTGAATAAATGAAGTGTGTCTGACTCAGGGAAAGTCGGTATCACACCATGGTCATGTTTTAAAAATGTGTTTCAGATGACGGCACAGGCCCAGAAAAAATTGCCCATATTATGGGTCCACCGGACCAATGTCAGCACGCCGCTTCCATCATCACCGACCTGCTGCAGAGTATCCGTGCCAGGGAGGAGGGCGGTCATGGGGTAAGGCCCCATCCGAGTCGCCGTGTTGGACCAGAGCACATTAACAGCTGCACCTGACGTGAGCCGTTTCCTCCACAGGGACCCTCAGGGCCCCCCGGTTCAGGGATGCCACCCGGTGGGCGAGGGCGGGGCAGAGGCCAGGGCAGCTGGGGTCCTCCGGGGGGAGAGATGACCTTCTCCATTCCTGCTCACAAATGCGGGCTCGTGATTGGCAGAGGGGGCGAGAACGTGAAATCCATCAACCAGCAGACGGGTGCGTTTGTGGAGATTTCTCGCCAGCTGCCACCAAACGGCGACCCCAACTTCAAACTGTTCACCATCCGCGGGTCGCCGCAGCAGATCGACTACGCGAAGCAGCTTATCGAGGAGAAGATTGAGGTACGCTGACGTGTTGTCAAGTCCAGTCAGAGCCCGGCAGTGCTTTTGTTTTTATGTATTTATGTTTTCTTCTTTCTCTTCAAGGCTCCATTGTGTCCAGTAGGTGGTGGCGGTGGTCCTGGTCCCGGAGGCCCCGGTGGTCCGATGGGTCCCTATAATCCCAACCCTTATAATGCAGGACCCCCTGGTGGCGCTCCACAGTATGTACAGCCCCGATGTTTCATCCCCAAATTCTCCATATGAACACATTAAAGTGTTTTTCTGTCTCTTCACAGCGGCGCGGCGCCTGGCGGCCCCCAGTACTGTCCTCAGGGTTGGGGAAGTAACTACCAGCAGTGGCCAGCCCCTGGACCACATGACCCTGGTGAGTGCCTTATTATCTTGAAAGTGATTTTTCTCCATCGAGGAGGTACGGTGTTTGTTCCTGTTCGAAGCCCTTGCGATGCTTTGTGCTAATGCTTTACCCTTGTCACCTACCGCCCCCCCCAAAACCCCACTTACAGTGGATAAGGCACCAGCAGACCCGAACGCAGCGTGGGCAGCCTACTACGCTCAGTACTATGGTCAGCAGCCAGGGGGTGCCATGGCGGCCCAGACCCCTGGGGCCACTGCAGCAGCACCGGGTGATCAGGGCCAAGCAGCACAGACCACCGGGGGCCAGCCTGACTACACCAAGGCTTGGGAGGAATACTACAAGAAGATGGGCATGAGTAAGTGGATCTAATTATCTGTTTGTGTGAAATGTGTGAAAATATTGAGTAGATGTATTTAGTAAAGTAGTAGTGTAGAATTGCTGCTTCTCCACAATACATCACTATTTTGAATGGCAATGGGGGAAAAAATATCAAACAGCTTATGTAGCAGAAACGGGTCTGCTAAATGAAATATGGTCGTCTGTGTGTCTACAGCTCAGCCGACTGCAGCGGCGGCAGCTGCTCCAGGCACAGCAGCTCCAGCAGCTGGAGGAGCTGCAGCCGGAGGTCAGCAGGATTACAGTGCAGCCTGGGCTGAGTACTACAGACAGCAGGCTGCGTACTATGGGCAGGCGGGGCAGGCGCCGGGGCAGGGAGCTGCTCCACAGCAGGGACAGCAGGTACGTATGCACGCTCACAGGTCACTTTGTTCATCGTCTGACAAACAGGTTTGGGTTTTTTTTTTTTAAGTTCCATCTGGATAGTCAGTGTTTTTGATGGAATCGATTGTTTACTAGTTGAACACATTTTTAACCATAATTACAGACCTGTCATGTCTATTTGGCGTCAACTTGAAGAAGGATCACATATCCAAAAGCAACTACTAACTAATTGTATTATCTGATTTCAGGCCCAGTAAAAGTTTTCTGGCAGATGGACGCCTGTGTTGGATCTCTGGACTTTTTTTTTTTTTTTTCTTTTTCCTTTTCTTTCACCTCCCTCTAAAGCGATTTCCATTTTGGCTTTACCAACGCAAGATCAGTTTATTCATCCAGTCTGACATTTTCTATTCCAAGCATCTAATTGACTGCTTTTTAAGTCAAAGTTGATAAATAAAAAAAGGGAAGTCATTTTCTCATGCATCGAAAAAGGCACTAAATATCTACCTGGTTGCTACGTAGTTTGTCTCCTTTCACCCCACCTCCACCATGAAATAGGTCTGATACTTTTTAAAGACAATGTGAACTTATAAGCATCTTTGCCTCCAAGCTAGCACATCATCATCTCCTCATCGAGCCACGTGTCATTTGTTTGTCCCCTTTGGTTTCCTGATGTTTGAAAACTGCAGTATTTTCAAAAATATACATAGATTATTATAAAGATCAAAAACATTTCTTCTTCTTCTTGGTACTTTTTAAAATTCATTTTTAAAATATTCAGTGATTAAATTGCAGATGTAATTTTCCCTGCAATCATGATTTATTTTTTCTTTTTGTTTTAAATTTTATTCACTGTAATTATTTTCCTGAAAGGGGTTGTGTGTGTGTGTGTGTGTGTGTACAGTGTATGCTACTGAACAGAAAAGCGTGTGTAAGTTAGCTGTAATAAGGCACTATCTGGTCTACAGAATGTAGGCTGGTTGTGTGTGCATGTATGTTTGGTTGCGTCGTCCACCCTCTGGTTATTCCTCCAAATTTATTGTTGGAAGATTTTTTTTTTTCAATAGGTTCTGTCACTGTATTTTATGTTATTTTTTTACAGCTTGTTTTTAAATACTTAAAATAAAAACATTCAAGTTAACCAGTTTCTTGTGTGATCTTCACATGTATTATAATTTATTTTTTTTTTACCATCCTGCCTTGTCCCCCGTCGAACCCATTTCACCTCGTTGTTTTGCTCACGATGGACGTGCTCGCCGGTTCGTGAAGCACAGCTCGTGCCGCATCGAGCCAATCAGAGCGCTTCCCTGAGCGCAGCGACAGACGGCAGTTTCGGTGGGAGATGGCGCCCAGCTCGAAATCAGAAAAGGACGACAGTAAACACAAACCGCAAAGAAAACACAAGGACCATGTCGTCAAGCTGCTCATGCGTGGGAAGGTAGGCGTGAATTCTACATGGCGACTGACCGAAAACATTGACGGTGAAGTTACGCAGTGCGACTCTTCTTGTGTCAGTAGCATCTGAGGCTAACTTGGAGCTGCTAGCTGTTTGGCTAACCAACGAATAACGTTAGACAGGTGACCAATTAGATAGTGCTCCACAGTGTTGGGAGAGTGAACAATTCTGTCTTTATTATGGGCGCTTCTGGCTATTTATCTGTTCTTTCGGTGTGCCAGTAGCTGCATACACTCACCAACAGTGTTAGCATGCTAACCAACGGCAAACAGCTTTTGTATTCTAATGTACAGCAGTTGGCGTTAGCTTTGCTAGCGGTTGACATGCTAACCAAACAGTATGTGTAATGTCCCATTCCTGTATCGTGTTAAACACCACTGACAATCCATTCATCCAGACGAACATAAAACACCCAAAACATGTGCACCATGTTCCAATGTGTATACATTCCAAAATAACCGTCAATAACAATAATTATCCAGAGGAGTCCGACAGGAGTCCTTCTTGCAGCCAGTCGGATATACTGTGTAAAAATAAATACAAATTGATCGTGTTTCCACAGCTGTCAGGACAGTTTTCCCAGCGTGTGTTCAGGAAGCTGCCACCTCGAGTGTGTGTCCCACTAAAGAACATTGTCAGTGAGGAGTTTCTGAGAGCAGGGTGAGTGTGTGAACCGCTCCATTGTCAGCTCTGCGTCCTATGGAACGAAGCGCCTGAGCTGTACAACTATTAAACTGCTCATGCAATGTGACAACTTATCTTTCCTTTTTATATTGCAGATAACAATCACATGTTCCAATACATTTTAATGATTTACTGCCTGAAACGACTGCCTACCTTATTCTCGGCAGCCTCATGAAATTATAGATAACAGAATGTTACTAATGACATCAACGATTGAGGTGATTGAAGTCAGTTTGGAACTGCATATATTAAGTGGATTGTTTGTTATCAACTCTTTACTGGTCCTAAATTAATGTGACTTTAAATTTTATTCCAAACCATTGATGATACCAGATCCGCCGCTGAGCTACAGAGTTTGTGCCTCCCTACACACTGCTGATCATGACACTGACACACTCAAGCCAGTGTTTTACAGTGATTTGTTACCTTTTTCATTCCAGACACATCTTTCTTGGCTTCACCAAGTGCGGTCGCTATGTTCTTTCGTACACCAGTGACTGCGGGGAAGATGATGATTTCTCTTTCTATACGTACCATCTCTACTGGTGGGAATTCAACCTTCACAGTCGACTCAAACAGGTAAAAGACCTGGCGACTGACTGACCCGTGTGGAATGTTAACTAGAAAAAGTCCATCGGCTGTGAAGAGAAATGAGATGTGACCGTGAAGGAGGGACAATGTGTCTTTGTGTTTTTGGCTGCAGGTGCATCATGTTCGACTGTTTGCAGGCGAGGAAATCTACAGTGACCTGTACCTTACTGTGTGTGAGTGGCCAAACGACCACTCCAAAATTGTCATCTTTGGTTTTAAGTAAGAAATGCCAAACACATCCGTCAGCAGACACATTGAGATGATTCGGTTCAATCAACTCATCCATGTAGTCGCAGCATTAATAACGATCATTTTATTTACACGTGTGCTTGCCACAGTACTCGCAGTTCAAGCTCTGCTCTGATGCACTTGATGATGAGTGATGAGAACAGAGACATCTACATCACCATTGCCTCCATGCCTCCTCCAAAACCTTGCTCTGTCTGCTGCCCAGTTCCCTCAGCCACAACCATTCGCACAGGTGACCATACACACGCGCGCACGCACACACAGACACACTCTCTCTCACACATACACTCCTCTGCTGATGTCACTGTCTCCTATCTCCTCCCTCATCGGTTGTCTCTGTCTACCTGCAGGGAGTGGGGAGTGTCTGGAGCATGGCTACGTCCTCAACAGCCGCTACCAGGTGGTCTACCCGTTTCCCACTTTCCAGCCAGCGTTCCAGCTGAAAAAGGACCAGGTCATCCTGTTAAACACCAGCTACTCTCTGGTGGCTTGTGGCATCTCGCTCTGCCCAGGTGATGTTCAAACACAGAGCAGCACTTAGATTCAGATCCGCTTTATTTATTTGAATGACTCCTTGAGGGAAATTCAAACTTTTACACTGATAGGCAGGAAAAACCCTGACACCCGCCATCTGAGTAATGTAGAAATGACATACCTTTCACTTTCGGAGATGGGGGTGGAATCTCAAACAATGCTAACATTAGCTTGGTAGCCAGTAAACCACAGCACATGTTCATGCTTTGACGTTGAGGCGTACATTTGGTGCTTGTGTGTGATAACTTCTCGTCTTCACAGTGGGTTGTGGTTTAACGTGAGGTCCGAGGATTGATATGTTGTAAATATTGACAAAATGCATCAGCAAGTTACATTTTCACATCATTTCCGGTAAGTATGTGACAGCGCTGATTGATTTGAGACAGAAATACCTTGTCGAAAGTTGTGAACTTCCCAGTAAGTACAATGTGTGCTTAGTGTACTACAAAGAGATTGACAAATAGAAGTATGGGATTTGAGACACAGCTCTAGATTCGGTGCAGAGCCAAGCGATACTGCTGCAGAAATATAAACACGCCATGGTGCACCCGCGTAGGCTACAGCGCTGGCTGACACGTCCCGTTTCCCTCGTTGCGTTGCGAGCTTTCAAAGCAGCTCTGTGTGTGTGTTTGTCGTCTTCAGGCCAGAAGGGGGAGTCATCACAGATCCTGTACACAAAGAGAGCAGCTCTGTCGAGTCAAACCTTGACGGCCTCCTCCCCGGCCGCCTCAGTCTCGACTTCCTCACTACCTCAGGGATCTCCTGATAGCCGACCGCCACCTAGCAGGCCTGTCACCTCCTCCCCTCAGTCACAAGCGGCTGCGCGTGCCAGGGAGTTTGCAGCTGACCTCTTCAGGCGGGCCCAGGGAGGTGCAGCGAAAGAAAAAGAAGGCCAGGTAGATACAAGGACAGGTCATGGCGCTGAAGACGAAGCGCCCCAGAAGCCAGGAGACACAGTAAGAACGTCCGAGACCGTGAGAGATGAAAAGGATTGTGGAACTGTGACGGAGGAGGAACAGCGTTCACCACAAGCTTCCACATCAGGCCACAGTTTGCCACAGTGTCCAGAGCTACGCACATCCTCGGCATCTTCTTCGTCATCACCGTCGCCCCCGACAACCCCATCCTCGTCTCAAGAGGTCGATCCGAGTGAGCCTGGATACGTGAACTACTCGCGGCTGCACTACCGCCTCCAGCAGCCGGGGGCAGTAGAGCCAAATGCAGCTGGTGCAGGAGGTGAGAGACTGGAAAAATATACGTCTTAAGTCATCGTTGACCCCCTCACGCACACACAAAATGAATCCGCTAAAATGCAATGAACCTTTACAAATTTAAACTTTGCACTTGTGCAGGACATAAATTGGAGAATATTTAGAATGGAGACGCTTCCTACCATCAGTCCAAACAATCGATGATGGACACAAGTGTAAATATTTGTTGATCCTTGTTTGTCGCCAGGGTATGAAGACGATAAAGTCCAGCTCCCGTTCATGGTCACTGATCTTAAAGGAAGGAACCTCCAGCTGGTCACGGGCCCACACGACGGACAGGTGTGTGTGTGTAACACACTGCTCATATGGTTTATTACGTCCAGCCGGCTGAAGTTGTTTCCCTCTGTCAGAGCGTGTGTGTGGAGCAGTTGACTCTGGACTTTGAGTATCTTATCAACGAGGTGATTCGGAGCGACGCAGCCTGGGCCCCGCAGTTCTGCTCCTTCAGCGACTACGATGTGGTGATATTGGAGGTGTGAATTCACCAGAAAGCGACACTTCACCTCCACGTTACGTTACGTTATTTTTATATATATATAACGTCTTCCAGGTGTGTCCGGAGACCAACACCGTGATGATCAACATCGGTCTTCTGTTACTGGCGTTCTCCAGCTCGGACGAGGACCACTGCAGGTACGGACGGCTCCTCCCCTCCGCCGCCGCGGCGCTTCTTAGACACGATCCGGTTAACGTCAGATCTCCTCTCTGTCTCCAGGCCGAACACCTACCATTCCAACCTGCAGGTCAGCTGGGACTTAAACACGGGCGCGTGCTGCACCGTGGGTGTGGGTGACCTTACCGAGGTCAAAGGTCAAACCAGGTGCGTCTTTACCACACGCGCTCCTCTCAGTCCTCGTTTGTGGTTGGTTAATGCGACGCTCTGTGTCCTTCAGCGGGAGCGTGTGGAGCTCTTACAGGAAGTCCTGCGTCAACACGGTCATGAAGTGGCTGGTTCCAGAGAGCAGCTCCCGCTACATCAACCGCATGACCAACGAAGCTCTACACAAAGGTGAGACGTGTTCACGTCAACATCTACTCAGTCTTTGATCTAGCAGTAGCTGCTTCATTGGTTGCTATGGATACAGTACAGCGTTTCTGCAGGTTTTACTGCATCTGTTGCAGCTTTTCTGCTATTCAGAGACGGTGAAGTCGCTGCTCAACTGCTCAATTTGTGAATTTTTTTTTTCTCCTCACGCGCAGGTTCGTCCCTTCAAGTACTGGCGGACAGCGACAGATGTACCTGGATTGTCTTGTGAAGACGAGGCATCAGAAACGATGACAAGAGGGAGTCGGGAGGTTGAGATTACTGCACACACACACACACGCACACACACTGACGCTTTGGTAACATGAACACAACTGAACAAAGATTATTTTGTAGCTAATCGTTTTCATTCTGTTTTTTTTTCTATGAGTAGTTGTGTGTTGAAACCACCACAACAAGCTGGACTGAGCATTCTAGTTTTTATACGTACAGGTGTACTTAATATTGAGATTTTCCGTTCTGTCTTCAACTGAGCTCGTGCAATGCTGCCACCTGTGACAGCTGAACAAGGTGAATCGATGACGTGTGTGTGTGTGTCATGTCCAATTAGTAAATACTCTGCTGCTCATGAACAAGTGGTTCTCTCGTATTAAAGGTGAAGTCACTAATGCAGCAGGTCGCCGTCATGTTGTATGTTTACCGGCAAGGAAGTAAAACCTGAGCTCCATTAGTTTATTTTGACAAAATAAAAGGTTTTAAGTACTTGTGAGTGTGCAGAGGATTGAGGGGGCGGGGTACAGTTTGTTTGATTTTTTTGTCCAAATAAAGCAAAGAAAAAATACTCAGCCTTTAATAGCAAACGGTAAACACACAATTGGTGACAAAAGAGTCCTGGATACGATTTTTTTTTCTTAGGGGTCACAAGCCAAAAATACTGTGCAGCTTTGGTGTCAAACAGGAAAGAACGTCCTCCACATACACCAGAGAGACAAAGAGCTTTCACATCCTTTTAGCCAACAGTGAGGACAAAGCTACAAAAGTTAATCACAGTACAAAGTACAAAGATCTCGGGATTGAAGGTGAAGCAGCACAGACCCAGAGAGGAATCCACATCACTATTTGGACAAGAACAACACTGGCGTTGGAAGTTGATTTTCAGGACACCGCAAATACTCCAAATCTGTCAAACATGTCTGAAGAGCGTCCTGTTTTATAATCTGTTTTTTTCTTAGTGCCTCAAAGTGACACTTGGAGGGGGCGGGGCATCAGCTGATATGTAAGAAGGTGCTGGTTGAGCATCGCGGGCTCATCGTAAAGGGTCCGTGTTCACATGCTTGGTCCGTCACATCGTCACAATAAAAATATAAAGCTTGGCGCTCTGGATAGTGGGAACACGACGACGTACATCTTAAGGCAGTGATGGTTAAAACAACATCCAACTATTTAAACAGTAAACGTCTACTCACACACCTCTAAAAAGATACAGCTGGAGCTGGTTGTCATGGATACGGAGTTGCGCTTGTGATTGGCGTTCAAGTTTTGACTGCATCTGTGCGGGTGTGAGCGCGTGTTCTGTC
>JBBMJM010000023.1:3180967-3194458 GCA_037832705.1 Centriscus cristatus
CCAAAAAAAAAAAAAAAATGAAAAAAAAAAAAAAAAAAAAAAAGCACTTCTGCTCCTGAAATGAAGGCGTTTGTTTCTGCACTTTTCTTTGTTTCCCAATCAATTGAAGACACTTTCCTCCATCAACGTGTCACTCAGGATTTTAGTTGTACTCACAAATGTTCTTTCACTTTATGTGTTTGGGGTTTTTTTTTTGTTTGTTTTTTTGCACATGGAATATTGTCTCTCACAATTCTTTGTCTTGGACTCATTCGCTGCCTTTTTCATCTGTCGCCCGACCCAAAGAGGGACACCGAGCGTCACCGACATCCGATTCTGGTTCCACCACACGTGCCTGACGTTGCGTTGCTCTGTACAAATGACTCGACCTTTTGTTTAAAAAAAAGTATAGATATATATGGTCATGTTGTGATCAGTTTGAGAAACAAATGCTGGAACGATCCTACGATCCACTTTGAGACGCTGAGACTCATCTGACACGTCCAAGAATCCCAAAGTTGATTCAATAAAGTCATCGGACGGAGCCGTGACCCCTGTGATGTTTTCTCCTCACAGGTCAGCTGTGTGATTTGTCGTTTCTTGAAACATTCAAACTCCGAGCTCGCCGCGGCCTGTGATGTCCTAAAACCATTTAAAAAAAAAAATATTCTTCAGTTTAGTTTGTTGTCACCACTGCAGGAATCAGTGGAACGTCACCGTGCTGTCGTGTCGACACACATCAGACCCTTTTAACTAAATGATCCACATTTCTAAATTAAGTTATGGTCATTGACTGGTCCGAAGAGGATCGTTACAGTAAAAGCTTCCTCCCATCAAGTGTATCACAAACCACGTCGGCGTTCAAATACAAACTGATGGATATGTCATGAGAATGTACTGGAAATGTTTGTGTACAAACGCAAAATAAAAATATGTGTAGGAGGAGTTCATGGGAATCACTGGCAGTTCACAGACATGGAGCACGAGTTCACTTCGGATGTGGTTTATTGAAAAAAATCACTGTAGAAAGAACAAACCGATCATCAGGTTTGTTGGGTCAAACGCTTCGTGAAGTCACGCAGGCGCTTTCACTGATTCGGGGTTATTTTGATTACATTATCACACATTATTATTAATATTTATTTGTGGGTTATTTATATTGTTCTGATGAGTGCGCATGAGAAATGATAGTGAGTTTCACAAGTACATGGAAATACGCTTGAAGCTAAAACATGTAGAACGCGTGCAGCACAAGAAGGGAACAGTGAATGTATCTGACACACACACACACACACGGTTTAATGTGGAGTCAAAGCTGGAATGTGAGGGTTTCCTTAAAAAAGGCAAGACCTTATTTTCCCAGTAATGGTCCGTCCCAGATGTTCCAGCACACACACACACACACAGAAGGTTCCTGCTGCCTGGACGAGACCTGTAGACCAGAGAACATCAGCCCTCCACATCCCTACTTGGCGGTGAAGGAGAAAGGCGTTTGTCCCATGAAGCCCATTAACGGGGGCTGTGGGGGGGCGAACTGCTGCGCCATCAGCGGCTGCGGCCCCACACCGGGGGGAGCGGGCAGAGCCTGGGCAAACTGGCCCTGGCTGGGTTTCTCCGCGGCTCCGCCGCTGCCCCCAGGCTGGCCCCCGCTGCCGTAGCTCTGGTACTGATCCGAGCTGTAGCTGCTCCTGCGATCCCGGCTTCTGTCTCGGTAGGAGGACGAGGAGCGCCCCCCATCGCCGCCGCTGCGGCCGCCGCCGGTTCGCATGTGCCGATGACACTCGTCCTGGTACATGAGGTTGGGGTTGTTGGAGCTGCTGCCACGGTAACGCGTTCTGCCACCTGGAGAAAGTAAAACACACCTGACGAGTCTCTGAGTCGCCGTCACTGCAGGAAGTCCGTCAATCGTCACAGAGGATCCACGTTCTCTGATGTTTTATTCTAGCGTACGGTCGGTTGGACGTCTGTGGTCAGTCGGTTGTTACCTCCGCCGCCGCCGCCGCCACGGCCCGATTCCGCAAGCTGAAGCAGTTTGGGGTTGATGGCCTGTCGAGCCTCCTCCAGCACTCGGACCAGGTCCCGGGCCTGACGCAGGTTGCCCGGGGTGAAGAAGGTGTAGGCGGTGCCCTTGTTGGTGCTGCGCGCCGTACGTCCGATGCGGTGGACGTAGTCCTCCGAGGAGCTGGGGTAGTCGTAGTTGATGACGAACTTCACGTCCTCCACATCTTAGGAACGAAAGACACGTGAGTGTACAGCGTGGGAGAACGGGAAAGGAACAGATGTTCACGTGAACGCGATTCGATTTCTGGATTAGAACACTTACCTGCGCTGTCGGAAACAAAATCATTCACAGTTTTCATCTGATTCATCCCGAGTGGAACTTTTTAACACAAATACGAGTTTTAAACGTCGTATTCTGAGGATTACGTCTGTTTCTCATTACAGGAGGGGGGGGGGGGCTCTGACAGCACTGCGGAGTGCAGACGTTTCATCACCCATGACAGACACACCGTGTGCGTTCATTCACAATCAACATCAAGTGCGTCCGTGTGTGGTGGACTCATAGAAGACTTGAGGAGAAAGGGGTGGCGAGGTACTTACCCCCTTCGCGTCGGTTTTACATAGTCCCCCCTGATCGGCCCTGGTTTCTAGGGAGGGGCTGAGGGGGGTGGGGGGCAGACAGGACTCATCCTTCACCTTCTGCTCACACCAGCAACGTCAGACGGGAGCAGAACACAACGGCTGGTTCTGTTGCTCTCTCGCCACATTGCAGGACCCTCCTCAGACCCCGGCCAGGACTGGATCCAGACGAGCCCGTCTAACTCTCTCTCTCTCTTCCCCCCTGTCTGCCTGGAGCGGACGGGGGCAGGCATACAGGTACCTCAGGCTGCTCCCCAGAAAGGCTCGTTGGAATTTACACATCGCTACTACTGGGCCAGGGGGGATCTTAGTTACCAACGGAGACGGAGAAGAGGAAGAAGAGGAAGAAAGGGGCTTTAATCCCTCTCTACGACTATCCTACTTTAACATGACCGAGGGGGCAGCGACAGCAGCACACAGTTACAGCTGCCACGTGCTGCCAAACCCTGAGAGGAGAAGAGGGGGAAAAACAGAACAAGGATACGGTCACAAGTCAAAGACACTCAACTTCTCCCCCCTTCTCAGACCGCGGCTGCCCACAGATCTGCCTGTCGCCCCCCCTCCGTGTGCTGCGCTCCAGCCGACCTCATGTAGACGGAGGAGCGCTGCAAAACCTACGGGAGCTAGAAACTTCCCATGGGAATCAACGGGAATAACAACACAAAGAAGGGTTGGTGGATGGCCACGCCCCCCGCTTGCAGGTGTGCTGAGGCCACGCCCCTGGACGACAGGAAGTAACGTCTGGTTAGAGGATGGAGTGGTGTAAGTGTATTTGATATGTGTTCATGTTTAAACACTACACGCTCGACGTGAGCGAAGCTAGCACCGTGTCGTTTCCAAAAGCCCCCACTTCAAAGTTCCCATGGAAAGTTCCCGCCCCTTTGCCGCCCCAAGGCAGGAGGAGGTCGATAACACAGTTAAATGTAATGATGGACCCCCACACACACACACACACACACACACAGACACCCACACACCGCTCCTGTCAAAGAGCCCCGGTGGTTGACGGAAGCTTTTTAAACGTTCAGTAACAAGAAACAGACTATGAACTGGTCGAGGCAGAAGGCCGGCAGCACACACCCCGTCACACGGGACATCTTCTAGATGGCTCCATAGTTTCCGTTAATAATAAAAGAAATGTGACAGAGCACGTAAGAACATCCATATTCAAATATTCATTCTTTCTTGTGGATCTGAGTGCGACTGATTCGCAGCAGAAGTAGAATATATAACATAGATTGTTCTTTAGTCCTTTTTTTTTTTTTTTTTTTTACTCCGTTGCCTCTATCTCCAGTTACTTACCTGCTGATAGTGTAAACTGGGACAAAAAAAAAGGTGCAACTGAACATCTGCGCTCCGGTGTTTGTGATTACTTTCGGGCAAATGATCGATGTCAGGTGAACGTGTGAGGAGACATACCGAGACCACGGGAGGCAACGTCCGTGGCGATGAGGATGGGAGCTTTCCCACTGCGGAATTCTGTGACAACACAGCATTTGGGGGACGTTTCACTGCTTCAGACCGTGCGGACAAGAAAGGGCTTTGTTTTTCTCGTACCTGTGAGCACCCAGTCCCGCTCTGGCTGGCTCTTGTCTCCATGGATACACATGGCCGGCCACCTAGCGTGGACATCAGCGGCGGGATGAGTGTCAGATCTGCGCTCGCGTGGAGGAACTCATGACATGCTCTCACCCGTCCCTCCTCATCCTCCTGGTCAGATCATCGCAGCGCTTCTTCGTCTCCACGAAGATGATGGTTTTGTTTTCCTTCTCTGCCATAATCTCCTCCATCAGCTGAATGAGCCTGTGGCCGGGGAGCCCATCACATGAGCAATTACGGTAATTACGCGCTCAGTTAAAATACTTGAACTTGAATTTGTTTTTCTACCGCCTCCTCTTACTTGTGTTCCTTCTCGGCGTCCATGCAGACGTCCACTATTTGCAGGATGTTGTGGTTGGCACTGAGCTCCAGGGCCCCGACGTTAATCTGAATGTAGTCCCTCAGGAAGTCCTCGGCGAGCTGACGGACCTCTTTTGGCCAGGTCGCACTCCACATCAGGGTCTGTCTGTCGGGCTGAGGGACCAAAACGGAGAATGATGGCAGCTCATGACACTGAGGACCTACGCCGTCCTCCTACCCTGATCTGATCCACTATCTTGCGGATCTGCGGTTCAAAGCCCATGTCCAGCATGCGGTCAGCTTCGTCCAACACCAGGTAGGTGCAGCGGCGCAGGTTGGTCTTCCCTCCCTCCAAGAAGTCAATGAGGCGACCGGGCGTGGCGATGCAGATCTCCACGCCTAAAGACGAACACACAGTCGTTGTTAGTCTGGCGAACAAACCACAGAGGTACCGTAAGATTGTCTGGGGAGAATACGGCGTTATTTCCAAAAGTCGCACAAAGATAGACAACACACGTTTTTTTGGCACCGTGGAGATGTGAACAGCAGGGGGCGACTGAGAGACATGTCACTTCAGACAAACAAAAAACCGTCAGGTGATCTTCAGGTGCGTCGTCCCTTCAATATTTCATGAAGCAAACGTACACTAACTCCTGATTTCTTCTTTATTGAATTCATACAACACTGTTCCTGTTTTTTTTTTCTTATTGCCTGTTGTTTACATTGTTTTGTTTATTATTACTTTTCTGTGTTAAATAATCCCATATGTTATGAAGTTTTCCGTGCACTTGAATTTTGACAAAAGTAAAAATACTGTGACCAAATCTAGTTTTCACCTTCCCCGTAACATTTTCTCCTCTTCTACACACAAATTATTCAGTAACATAGATACAATAGTCCTGTCTATCTAAGAATCACTCCATTGTGATACTATTACCGATACAGTTATCATGGACAAACTAGCTTGAGTCATATATGTTACAATTATTCATTTTTCATTAAATTAAATATATTTAATAATTTAAATAAATAAATACATTTAATATAATTGTTTAAAATAAATACTTTAAACAAATTAAATCATAATTTAATAATAATCTATTTTCTTAATCACCAAAAAGGCATTATCCACAACAGAATAAAGAAGTTGGTGAACTTAACACTTGTGACAGTGACTGGTAAGAGATGGTCAGAGGGATTCAGACGTTCAGGTACCCACCCCTCTCAAGGTCTCGAATCTGTGGGCCTTTGGGTGCTCCACCATAGACGCAGGTGCTTTTGATGCGTGAAGACTTGCCGTAGTCATAGGCCACCTGCTGGACCTGCTGGGCCAGCTCCCTGGTGGGGGCCAGGACCAGACACTGAGGAGAGAGCCAAGGTGGGTGTTACAGGTAAAACACGACACCTCCTTCACACCGAGTGGAGCAGTTTAGTCTAATTGTAGACTTACAACTGGACCGTCGCCCCGCTCCAGATAGGGCTGGTGATTGATGTGGACAATAGCAGGAAGAAGATACTGCAGATGACAAACGTTAGAACGTTAGGAGAGGGGACAGCCCAGGAGCATGTGTCCAACGTTGTTCTTTGAAAATAAAATCGATTCTGTATAATAAATAAATAGACTGAATGAACTCATTAATTACATTAAACTCATTAACAAATTAATTAATACTCAAAGTAAATGAATAATACATTAAGAATTGATCAAATTCAATGTATTAATTAATGAAAAACATTAAAAATTGGGTAAAACAAATAAAGAAATAAAATATATATAAAAATAAAATAAATACTTCAAATAATTAGAATAAAATGAATAGAATCAATTCACAATTAATTGATTGAATCAAATGTATTAATTAACAAATATATTCAAATAAATTAGCTAGATTAAATTAGCTATCTTTGTACCTAAAGGCAGTAAACACACAGGTACTTACAGATTTTACATCAGACCCTCTCTTATGGTTTGCGTGCTGCTAGTTTGCTTTAAGTTTAGACTTTCTACACCGTGGGCCGCACGGGGAACACACAGGTATTAAATTTCACCGTCGAGCTGGACAACAGTCAGGAATCCTTACAGCGAGTGTCTTCCCCGAGCCCGTCTGTGCGATCCCCACCATGTCACGGCCACTCAGAGCCACAGGGAACCCCTGAGCCTGGATCGCTGTGGGCTCCTTGAAGTTCTGCTGCATCAGCACGTCCATCACATATTCTAGCAGAAGGACAGAAACAAAGTGATCACACTGCTGGGTTGAACATGTCATAGAAACTACCGGAGAATACTGGAATGAATTCCAAACGCGCTGTACGGATCACTAACGTGGAAACTGTGCCTGGTGGAAAGCAGGAATTGCCTTGGGACATCCAGATCCTTTAATGGTGATCTCCTTCTTTCGGCAGAACTCTTCTCCTTCATACTGGACATGACAGCAGAAGGGCAAATGAAGACACATACACGGAGTTCAAGCTATCATCATCAGACATGAACTGGACTTTGTGTTGTTTTTATCAGCTGCAACTACAATACAGCCGGGAGGATTCATGGAAGACACCTGGCTCATGCGCTGGACCTCAGGATGCTCCGTGTAGAAGTTCTTCTCAAATTTCGGCAGCTCGTCCAAATTCCACCTCTTCTTGCGCAGGCGGTCCCCTGGATTACCAAACTTCATGGGTGGGGGGCCACTGCGACCACTCATTGACCCAAACCGAGGCCTGAGGGGTTAAAGGTCAGAGGGTCAGGATGGTGGATCAGCAGGTTGAGAAGCGTCAGCTGTTCTAGTACATATTTGTACATATAGAATGACAGCAGGAAGCGCAGACTGGCGCCCCCCTGGGGTCACATACAGCAAAAGACTTTACTCTAATAATTATCTGCCATTAACACATTGATTATCAAAAAAAAAGAACAAAAACGGGGCCATTTCCTCGGTGGTTTGTCAACACACTGCAGCTTGTCTACGCTGCCTACACGGCGTTGGAATCAAACCTGTGACGTCAGTGGTTTACGCATCACATTTTACACATTTGTATCATGTAAGAGGTTAAAAGTTACCTGTCTCGTCCACGGTCCCGGTCCCGGTCTCCGTAGGATGAACCCCCCCTCATTCTGCTTTAGCTCTGCGTTGTTTTTGTGACGTTAGCTAGTTTTACCTCCGACACCACTTTGTTTACGTTGCAATGCCCTGCAACAAAAACACGCGATGTCCGCTGACAGAAAGCAAATGGTCCGGAAGAATTCGTTATCTTAAACCGAAATTACATAAAGAGAAGAGTTAAAACTCAATGGTGTGGTTTTAATAATTGCTAAATGCGTCGTATATTAGTCGCCGTGGCTTCGCTCCTTCCTTCACAGCCCTCTTTTGTGGCGTAACTTCAACTAGTAACGTTGCGTAGCTGTCAGATGAATGAAGTGTCACTACGCACTAGAAGCTCACTAAGTGACAACTGTGAATGTCGTTCATTTACGTTTTTCTTTCTACCTGTTGGCGGCGCTGTGTTCGCGAGTTGGTCAAGAAACGAAGTCCCGTTTCGTGGAGCAGAAGAAGACATCTTCCAGGAAGAGAGGCCAACGGGATGGATGTTGTCAAACTACGGAAATAAAAGACTTCTGGTCATTAATAGACTATGTTAACAGTTTATTTTAGGGAGAACGTTATTCAAGGAAATGCCTCTGTTTGTTCAAAATCGAGGACTTGAGCGTATAACCTCCACAGCGGAACTGTTCGACAAATGTCCACATTTGCAGGTTGGTCTCCAGGCAATGTGGCTAAAGTTAGCTTAATGGCACTCTGAGCTTTAGTTACAGGAATAATGCTGCTCTCACTCTCACACACTCACACTCACACTCTCTCTCTCACTCACACACTCACACTCACACACACACACACACACACACACACACACACTCTCACAGTGTTACTTAAACACAAGGCTGCACAGCAAACATAACAAACATTACATTTCAACATATGTAAAGCATGATATAAACAACCTGTGTCCATGTTACATATCTGTACTTTTAATATTCTAGTTCTCAAATGGGGCAACTATCAAATAAATACAATGGAATGCAGTAAACAGTTGATAATATTTTCTATTTCTATGTATATATATTGTGTGTGGGGGACAGGAAAGTGCAAGAGCATTTCGTTCCCAGCCACTCACTGATGTCGACCCAAAGTGCCTCCTCTATGTCCAACAAAGGGAGTTTGCTGCAACAACACCAGCAGACAGTAAGTTACTGGTATCTGATGATCAATGATCACTGTCATAGTCAGCCTACGCCCACAGAATAGTTTAGTGGTTGAACATAACTACTGCAGACTGTAGATCTCTGTTTGCTATTAAAGGCTGCAGTTTAACGATGGTTAATCTTTAACAAACTCCTACACAATAGTCCAGGTTGATCATTCTGGGTCATAATGACGATTGCATGGTTGGATTTTTTTCCTTTTTCCATAGATTGTGTTTCAATAATTGGATCTGATGATGCCACCACCTGCCATTTGGTTGCATTGCGACATACTGGTAAGGTTCTGTCATTTGGTTTATATGTTCTCAGGTGGGCCTGTGCATGAAGTTCAGTCAAGTCTTGTTTGTGTTTTTTTGTCTCAGGAAGTGGTGCTGTATGTCTCGCTCACTGTGACGGCACCAACACTTGGTCTGAAGTTCCACTCCTTGTGAAATCGGTGACATCGTTGAGTAGCGTCAGTAACGAGGGCCGGTATGCAGCGCGCACACAAACATGTAGTTACTATCTAGATAAGGTTCACAGCTGTTCCGCTCATCTTTTTTTTTTAAACGTCCTCCTCTGTGCAGACTTGAGCTCCATCTAGTTGGAGGATTTAACGACGAGTCAAAGACATCCCATACACTCAGCCTTAACATACTGGGTATTGTGCTCCTGTATGACCTCACATCCTACGTCTGCTGAGTTTTGTCAAACTTGACGTACTCTCTCCATTCTACAGCAGCTTTCCAGAAACAGAACGAGGATATTCACCTGGAAACATGCTGCATCACAGGTAACACTGTGTTTGAGAGACGTTGACACGTCCATATACCGTTTGTCTTGTTTTTGTGTATCTAATAATACTTTTAATTTACAATTCATCCTATAAACCCACGTGTGCTGTTTTAGAGATGAACGACGTTGTTGTTGGTGGAACTCACAGACCTGTAATATACGGAATAGGTAAGACACAAGTCGCCTACCCAGTGAGAGATTTGTTCTACAGCGTGTGACTTTGTCTCTGTCTGTCAGGTGTAAGTGTGAAAACGGGGGAGGTGTTCCCTGCCGCATTTCCTCATAAAGGCCCCGCTGAGGAGCTGCGTTCAGCACGGACCTTCACCGGGGGGCAGGTACAGGAACGCGTACCACATTACACCAGTATCATCTCACTATGTCTGTTGTTGAACTCTTGTTCATTCCTTTGTAGATGGCTGAAATCTATGATTCAAGCACGGGACTTGTTAAAATCGGCCCTTGCAAGTGGTCTCCCAACTTGGACATTGCCTTTTGGTTGTCACAAAACGACGACACGATATTACAGGTAAAGGGAATTTGCCAGTTAAAAGTTTCAGTCCTCCGTTAATTGTCACGTCAGACAGAGAATTTGACGTCCGTCTTTTTGCCGTCTAGTACCTGTCCACCTCCCCGCTGGCTGAACCGCCGCACTTTGTCCACCACATCAAGTCCACCATCCAGTTCCTGTTGGAGCACCCCAACTCGGACAGCCTGTTCCCCGGCGGTCAGCCGCAGCTCTACCACAGGTCGGAGAGAGGCGAGTGGGAGAGGGCGGGGCACTCGTAGAGGCCTGGACGTCAACACGGGAGCTGTCGGTGCAGCGGCTCCACTGACTGACCGCTTTCTGTTGGCCGTGTCTTAAAACGGACGCGTATTCCGACTGGATCACACAACCTGGAGAGAGACAGAGGAGATAAGAACTTCATTTTTCCCCCACTCCTTTGAGGCGTCATCGCATCTGCACCTTCCAGCACTTACTATATTTCAGTGTGAGACCAACGAACTTGTGGGATGTGTCGTTCATTCCCTTTTTTGTCAGTTTTGGCACGGTTGTCTTCTGTTTTGTTGCCAAGTTTGAAGCTGCAGAGGATCCTACCAAATGCCAAGGTATGAAAAACAAACACCTTTCTAGGAGGTATGAAGTCAACACAACCAGCGTATGCATGCGCTGCAATAGATGCACAAAGTGGAGATTCACAAACGCCTCTTTATTGTCTTTGAGTTCATCAAGAGAAAACCAGTAACGCTTCTTCTTTCTTATCAACCAGGAGATTTCATCACATGCTTTGCCTGCTGCTTTTTATGTGGCTGTGAGTAAACGTTCGGAATTTGCATGTGCGTGCGATCCTGTTCAGTGAGGAATGACGACGACAAACTTCTCACTTGTTCTTGCTGGATGTGTTGTTTTTCGCTGCTGGTGTCTGATAGGGTGGAGCCTTCTAAACAGGAGAGGAGGGGGCTCTCCATGGAGTATCTGGTTTAGAGCGGCAAGGTGTATGTGTTGGTGTTCAAGTTAAAGAACACGAAGAGGCAGATATTCTTTGAACATGGTTTATATGCTGCAGTCTGTAATAACAACACAGAGAAACCTTCACATAACATCATATACTCAACATAAATAAAGTTGCTCGAACTCACCTTCTGTCATCTACTCACAGATATAAACCAGCGAAATCAGATGAACCATCATGTTACACAGACCGGAGAGCTACTAACGTCTGCTGCACGTTTAAAAAAAACAAAACAACCTTATGCCGCACGTATTCCTGGTCACATGTGTGGTGCGTTCATTGCATCAGAAAATTATGGTGCATTCATGAGTATAGGACGTATGAGAACTCAACGATACACTAACTTAACTTATTGTAGTGATCAAATACATACATAACATCTTCCGTCGGCTCTGCTGTCCAAAACCCAGCAAGCTTCTGAAATCATTCACTGCCTGAGTGTGAATAAATGCAAATGTGGCTGACGTCCATATGGTAACAGGTGCAATGCAATTTTGCAATCAAAGTTTGCGTTTGAGCCGAACTATCGGCCATCTGAAAGAAAGAGGAAAATAATTACCTTTTTTTTGTTTTCTGTTCCAAAACGGGAAAATATTTTTTTTCTTCATAAGATAAGATACGATTTCTATTATATTTACGATTGAACATTTCCTCCGCTGTGAAACACTAGTTAGCCTAAGCAAAAAAAGTATCAATCTGTCGACCTGTCAAGTAAGAAGATGAAAACTGAACAAAATAATAATTCGAATCGTAGAGAATCGGGCGATTACCAACAACAAACAAATCAAACATGTAACATCAATGCATCAGAAAAGAAACCTGTCGAGCTCCCATCAATTCATAATTTATTGTAGATCCAAGTTACTTTGCAACCACGGAAAACGTCACTTGAACCTAGAATACATTAATACAATTTTATTATTATTATCATTATTATTATTATGACGACAACCTGACAAGCAGCACTTCCGGTTTGCTCCTCCTCCCCTCACACAGCTGCTGCGCGGTGACGTCACGACCAGCGTAAAGTGTCAAAGAGCCTCCGGGCGACAAGCAGGTCCCGCGCCGGGTAATGGACGGTTCGACAGTGTCTCCTCCAACGTCCGCTGACCGTCCGATATTTGTCGTTTGATCGACACAACCGACACGTCAGACGTTCGTTTGACGACCACCTTATTCCGACAACGGGCCGAACCGGCGACAGATGACGCTCCGGAGGTAGATGAGGATCCGCGAACCTAACCGACTCGCCGTTTCCCCCTCGCCGATGCTCCTCGACGAGCAGCACGATGACAACGGGCGTCTTTAAACATGTCCGCCTCTTCCCGTGGGCCACCAATGTCACCCTGTACGGCTGCCTATTCGCCGGGGGGGACTTCGTCTACCAGTGGTTCTCACCGCGGGACAAAATAGACTGGGCGCACACACGGAACGTGGCCACGGTCGCGTTCGGTTTCCATGGCAACTTCGCCTTCTTCTGGATGCGCTTCCTCGAGCGCAGGTTCCCCGGGAACTCCGCCAGGATGGTGCTGAGGAAGCTGCTGGTGGACCAGACCACGGCGGCTCCGCTGGCCACCAGCGTCTTCTACACAGGTACCGGGTTAACGGCTAACTAGTCCTCTCACGTGCAGCGTCAAAGGTCACCGGGTTAACGGCTAACTAGTCCTCTCACGAGCAGCATCAAAGGTCAGCGCTTGGCCTTTGTCCGGGCAAACTAACCGACAAGACACGAGACAACACAACTCAAGAGAGCAGCTTTTTCCACCCGAAATATTTGTTTCCTATTTGTGTTCACACCAAATATGACCATGATCTAATGTGGTCGTGACGCGGAGACGTCGTTTCACTAGAACGAGCATGAACATGGAACAAGAGCAGAATCACAATAGAATCCTTTTTATTGTCATAAAAACACAACATATATAAAATAAGATTCAAACAGTAAAACACAAACGATAAAATCAGATTAAAATTCAGAAATTAAGATTGAAATATAAGAAATACGTTTTTAAAAAGCCAAATATTTGTTACAATATTTATATTTACACTACTTATTAATCTACTGAACCTAAATTGACATCACCTTGACCAAGAAAACACCCCCTGACCGCCCCTGACCACTTAGAGATACAGTGATATCGTTCAGTACTTCAATAATTACAACTCTGTTCACACAATGCTGACTCAGCAGACTGTCGGCTCCAATCTGGTGTTAGTTCATGTCTTCATCTTCATTTGTGACCAGCACCAGAACATTTCCTGCTCAGGATCTTTGGATCCAGAACTTTGATAACGAGTTCTAGACACTGATGTAGAAAATGTCCCTAACTGGCAATGAGTAAGAGCAGATCAGGACTATGTGTGTGTGTGTGTGTGTGTGTGTGTGTGTGTGTGTGTGTGTGTGTGTGTGTGTGTGTGTGTGTGTGTGTGTGT
>JBBMJM010000023.1:3196080-3207708 GCA_037832705.1 Centriscus cristatus
AATAAAGGGAACAGCGAAATAACACTTTGAAGATCTCAGTGTGAAGGAAATATTCCAGTTAAAGCATGATTACATTGCGGAACAAAACAAAAATGATCAATGTAAATCATAATTACTGTAATTTCCGGACTATAAGTCGCTACTTTTTTCAGAAGTTTTGAACCATGAGCCTTATACAAAGGTGCGGCCAATTTATACATTTTCCTAACGGCCGCCAGGGGGCGCTCTAGCAGAAAAAAGTGAGGTGGAATATGTGGGCAGGTGCGGCTTATGTATGTACAAAATGTTTTTTCCTTTAAAAATGTAAAGGGTGAGGCTTATAATCAGGTGCGCTCTATAGTCCTGAAATTACGGTATCCTTTAAGATGGAGGTCTGGATTTGGAGTCATACTCAAAATACAAGTGGAAAAAAACTCCACTGCTCCAAGTTCAGTGGAAATTCCAGATAAATCAAGCTCTGATCAGTGAAGTCATCGTCCTCCTCAGCCACTGCTTCCTCTGACAAAACATCAATCAACAGACAATTTCTAATCTAACGTACGTAAGAATTCGAAGTGTTCTTCTAGACGTGGTTGCTATGGACACAGAACAGCTGTGCGACTGCTCAGCGCTCAGTGGTTTCGTTGTTCCGGTGTTTGTTCTGATGTTAATTCACGTCCTTGTTGTCCTCTGTCCGATCGTCTCTGACTCAGCGTTTTGGACGTGACAGAGGGCTGTTTTAAATACCCGTTAGTGGAGCAGTATCTGAAGACCAAGCGCTTCTCTCGCCGCCTTGTGATCATGTACCTGGCCTGCCGGGGCGTGACCCTGCTGATCCTCCTGCTGGCGTGCATCTACCTGGGCTACTACATCCGCCTGGCCTCCCACACCGACGAGTTTCCATGCGACATGCGCACGGGCGTGCTGAGGAACGACAGCATGGTGCCGGCGGCCGTGCAGTGTAAGCTCGTGGCGGTGGGCGTCTTCCGGTTGCTCAGCTACATCAACCTCGGGGTGTACGTGCTCCTGGCCCCCCTGGTGGTGTACGCCGCTCTCGGGCCGGCGCGCCAGAGCTCCGGCTTCCTCCGGCCGTACGAGATGCTGCCTGGCTTCGGGGCGTTGGGTGTGGTCACACCCTTCTACAACGACCTCAGTATGTATCTGCTGTTCCTGCACGAGAACCTGAGCGAACTCAAGTCCTTCAAGTGTCTGCAGGTGGGTCGTGTTGGCGGCGTCTGCGTGTGCCGCGGAGAAGAACTGACGTGTCTCGTCGACAGGTGCTGGAGTTGTTACAGGAGGCGGGAGAGGAGGGCTTCGACACCATGTGCCTTCTGCGGACTCTGGGTCAGGTGAAGACAGACGTGCTGGACGGAAAGATGACGTGCAAGAACAACAAAGCAGCCAATGAGGTTAAAGAATAGGTAAATAGTTCTTCTGTGAAATTCAGTTGCTGTACAGTGTTTTTTTTGTTTTTTTGTTTTTTTAACAATGACCTCATCTTCACCCAGACCTCTCGGCGAGCCTGTGGAACGACGGACTTGAGGATGAGGAGCGCTGCTGATATGAAAACGTTTATTTGAGCTGACGGGCTGGAGTTTCAATCCCTGTCGGAGCACAGCTGCCATCCAACCGGGTGACAAATAATAAGGCATTTCTATCCTGATGGTCTCCTTCAGTGCCCCCTCCTGTAGAGCTCAAGGGGTCACGGAATGTTCATCGGTCACCTGGGAGGATTTGGACGTATCATCTCCACCTGTATCACCAAAATACCAAATAGATAAAGGTGCTAGATTCCCAGAGGAATGTTGAACCTATTCCAGCCTTCACAATATGCTTCCAGGTGCCTACTCCCATCAGTTTGTCACCTGTCTGTCTGTGAACGCCCTGTAACAGCTGCTACCGACTGCAGACATTGTGTTTTTTTACTTTAAAAAAGTTCTTCCAAGTGGTATTTGCTACTCAGGATGTCGAACTGCCTTCCAACCATTATTTATGCGATATTAAGCCATGAGCCTGCAAGTAAATGCTGCATATTCATTGTACAGGTGCGACAACCTGTTAATTGTCCTTTTTTTTATAATAGGATGAGATGAATTTGTAGCTGAGGCGGGTGTCAGATGATGATGTGATCTGTCATAGTTCCAAAGGGCTGAAGTCCTGGTAGCATGTGCTTGTGTGTATTTTAAGTGTACAGTTAACAATATATACTGTATGTGCATGTTGACAGGTAACCAGTGGACATCGTTAACATTAAAGAACAATATTTCTTTTCTATATCACTGTCTTTTTGTTGCTTTCATCCAACAGGGCCAGTCCCTTCCTACATATCACATGACCTATACTATAATGAGTGTATCAATTCCAATCTCACTGTGAAACTCTATAGATTTAGAAACAATAAAAAAAATACACCACCGGTTGGGTCTTGCGTTGCACAAAGACACTGACGTAAATGATGAGCAACAAAGCTCGAAAACTACTAAAGACCACCTGCCTGTTATTCAGCTATGAAAGAAGCCACTTCGGATTGGTCGGATAGAAAGACCCGCCCAGTTAGTTGCGTATGATGAATTTCATTGGCTGTTGCGCGGCTTCGTCATCCGTATTGACCAATGGCGCAGCAGAATTTGTATTTGGTTGTTGAGTAGAGCACCGAGCTGTTGAGCTAACGTAATTAGAGATTAGTTTGTTGGAGGCAAGTACATCCGGAAATACGGAAAATATCCTGAACTAAACACACATCTCTGTACCTAGTCTGTTTAAACAGTTTCTCTGCATGCAGGTGAGTGTTTTTAACTTACCATTTTTAAATGTGTTGCGACAACTACACACTCTAGCTAACTTGCTTCGCTGGCTATTCTAGCTTAGCTCAACATTCCAGACACAGAAATGTTCCCTGCACTTTTCAACATCGTTGTTGTACTTATGACATGGTAAATGCTTCATTTTCCAATATTTGCATGTCTTATTTACAGTTACCATACATATTCACTTTAGTATACAGCGACAATACGGTGTCAAGTAATGTTGGCGAGTTAACGCTCGCTAACGTAGCATTAGCAGCTTTGTGGGTTTTTTTTTTAAAAGAGGAATGTCAGACATGCACAACTTTGTGGTCAAATGTGTTTGAACTTGCAGTTTGATCTCACATTCCATCACCCTCACCATCCTGAGACATGGTAGAGCCAACGACACGCAAGTTTGCGTCCCTGCAAGAGGAGCTGGGCTTCTGGAAGGAGCAAGCAGAGCTCCATCAGCAGAGGTGACCGTCTCCGACTCACATCCTCCTGAATCCATCAGCTCACACCCTCTCATCATGCCTTTTTAAAACACAAACTTCATCGATTGGTGAGTTGCGCAGGAAGTATAACGTGTGTTGTCATCAGGGCGGAAGAGGCACAAGAGGAACTGCAGGAGTTTCAACAGATGAGTCGAGACTATGAAGCAGAACTGGAAGCAGAGCTGAAGCAGTGCGAGAGTCGGAACAAGGAACTGCTGTCGGACAACGGCCGACTGCGCTTGGAACTGGAAAGCATAAAGGTGCAAAGGCCTGAGTGAAAACAAGCTGTGGACGATACTCAGCAGATGATAACACGTTCTTCCTCTCTGTGGAAATCAACTGACACACGGCTGCTACGACCTAAATCCAGAATATCATTGCCACTAGGAACTGAGCTATTAAACAGCTGATTGCTATTTTTATCCACATGTCCAGAGGGAGGGGAACACTGAATGCAGGATTGTGTTTTCTCTGAGCTCGTTGAAGACGAGGACATAATGATCCGATTGGATTTTTGTCATGGTTTGTGTCAAAGAACAAAAACACAGACTCGTCAGTGTGCGCTCAGCTGGATGACCTCTCCGTCGTGACGCAGCAAGAAGGCCGCCGCCGTTGCTAACGACAATGCTTGTGCTGTTCTTGCAGGAGAAGTTCGAGGTCCAGCATTCAGACGCTTTCAAGCACATCTCCACCCTGGAGGAAGAGCTGTCGCAGACCACCGCGGTCAGAGACCACCTGCAGAAGTACATCCGAGAACTGGAACAATCCAACGATGACTTGGAGAGGACCAAAAGGTCAGTGGAGCGCCCACACTGGTGTGTCCTTGCTGAGATCGGAGCAGTGTGTTGGTATGTGATCTTGTGGTGAATCTGCCCGTTTTCCCTCCGGAGGGACTTTCTTCTGTTCAGTAGTCAGCAGATCGGACCGGTCCTGTGTCTCCACGCTCGTCCTTCCATTAGTGCACTTCTTTGTAGTGCACTATCCACACTACCGTAATTTCAGGACTATAAGCCGCTACGTTTTGAACCATGATGCTTATACAAAGGTGCAGCCAATTTACAACAGCCGCCAGGGGGCGCTCTAGCAGAAAAAGTGAGACAGGTGGAATATGTGGGCACATGCGGCTTATGTATGTACGAAATGTTTTTTCCTTTAAAAATGTACGGGGTGAAGCTTATAATCAGGTGTGCTCTATAGTCTAGAAATTACGGTATATACTTTCTCACAAAGTGTGCACATTTCAACAGCGTAGCTCTGTCTGAAATCAATCAGTTTCATTGCCCGTTTACTGGAAATCATAACACACGAACACCAAACGTACGCCACAATGTCAACAAGTGAAAATGTGCAGCGGTGTAGTAACTAGCAAGCTAACGTTAGCATTGGCTGGGCTTCCATCGGTGGGTGGTGCCTCCTGTGGCGTATTATTTTGGTTTTCGTATTGGTCGGGTCGTCCTCACTCCTCTGTCAGAAGGGGAATGACGCCGTGTCGATTGCCAGCACGGATCGTGTTGATTAACCACAATGTGGGTCAGGTGTGTTGTTCCCTCCTCATCCCTTTACTTTTCAGTCCAAATCTCTGGATAAACGGGACCATTTATTTGTTTTTTCCATTTTTTCCCCTTTCTATGGGGACAGTGGCTGCACGTCGCTGTTTCACACACTTTTTGACAACTAGTATGCAACCAGCCTTTACTAGTTACACCACTAGGCCTGACTAGGAGGCATTAGACACGCACACACACACTACTGGTCCTCTGATGTTTACTAGAACAAAACGTTAGTCCTAGTTAGACTAGTGAAGCTCATAAGGATGAAAGTATCGACTCGTAAGACTTGTAATGTTATTTACCTCACTACTACTGGTGTCATTGGACACCACAGTATGTACCAGTAACGTGTTCTTCTAGTAAGGTCACGGTTTTCCCATCCTGCACTCTGTCTGTGCGTCCCAGGGCGACCATCATGTCCCTGGAGGACTTTGAGCAGCGGATGAACCAGGTCATCGAGCGAAATGCCTTTCTCGAGAGCGAGCTGGACGAGAAGGAGAACCTGCTGGAGTCTGTTCAGAGGCTAAAGGACGAAGCCCGAGGTGAACGCACGCACTTTCCGCCCATATGGGGTCGGCGATTCAGTGGCAGGATGACCCACGTACACCAATCTGTGAAGTGAAACTACCTCCTGCTGATTTCAAAATAAAGCGTCTGCGTTCCAGATCTCCGCCAGGAGCTGGCCGTCCGTCAGAAGGAGCGGAGGCCGTCCAGCAGTCTGGCCAAAGACCCCGATCGAGCCGAGCTGCCGTGCCCGTCCGTCCCCGTGACGCCCTCCAAGCCCCTCAGCTCGTTCACCACGCCGCCGGCGTCCAGCATCCGCCGAGGTGGAGCGCCACGCGCCGTGAGTTTCCTCCCAATGCGCCAGCGTTCCCTCTTGTCAACGCTGCGATGTGTCTGCTCGTAGGCGACGGCCTCACGGGGACGCCCCTGACGACATCGGCCAGGATATCCGCCCTGAACATCGTGGGGGAGCTGCTGAGAAAAGTCGGAGTAAGTGGTGGGGTCTCGTTGGGGGAGAGGGGGTGGGGGCTGTTGGTGGGCTGACGGACCGTGGTTCTTCTCGCCGTCAGAATCTGGAGTCCAAGCTGGCATCGTGTCGGGACTTTGTATACGACACGTCTGTCAGCAGACCGGCGCTTCCTGCGGCCCCCGCCAGCCCCTCCGTCGCAGAAGTAGCAACTGAGGTCCAGGCGAGCAGCATGACCCCTCCTCCACAGTACGACAGGTGAGCGCCGCTGCAGCATCCTCCACAGAATGTCATCCCCACTTGCCGTTGTCCGTCTTTATGTCTCGTAGTTTAGTGAAGCGGCTGGAGTTTGGCCCAGCTCCACCGCGGGGGGTCTCGCAGGGAGCCCAGTCTCCACAAGGGGGAGTCAAGATCCTGCTATGAGAGGCGAGAACCGTCCGTCGACCGTCTTCAGAAACTACAGCAGTGGGACTGAACTGACCCGTCTGAACGAGAAAGTCGAACTAACGCGGAGCTTCAGCTGCACAGGAACCCAAACAACAGCCAGGCACAAAAAAAAAAACCCCACTGAACTGAGTTACTGACACGAATCTCTTCAGTGTTTCAGCCGTCGCTGCCTTGAGCCCCGTTATCACCTCACTAATGCCTCGAGTTGCTCAGATGTTTCAAGTTCCGGAATGGACCGTTTAAAAACATCAGCTCATCATCTTTGGTTTGTAGCCGACTTACACACACACACACACACACGTCCGGGTGTGACAATGTCCCTCCTTCTGTCAGTTTGGATTATTTAAAAAAGAAAAAACAGAATTAATTTGAATTTAGACTTTAGATGAGCAGCACACATGCACTACTGAATGTAGAGGAACAACTCTGGGAAGACGAAGCAATAACAGACTGAACACGTGACCATGAGCAGTTTGTGGTATTTTCTTCTCCTCGGTGTATGTTGAACATCCCCCTTCCTGCCTGGTAGCACCTGGGGGGGGGGGGTTATCACAGCACAGGTCTGGTACTGAGTGAATGTCACCGGACATCGACACACACAAACACCGTCAGCTGTCGACAGACATGAAACGTAGCTCGGCGACTCTTCCTGTGTGTAACTTTGACTAACACGGGCCGAGTGTGTTTGACCTGTACACACCTGTGTCCCAACATCTGTCCTGATGGTTGTTTGTTGTTTATTTTTTCCACTGTCGTGACGCTTCTTCAGCTTGACAAGAAACATTAAAAGGAGAAAAAATCCAATCATAAGATCTTTATTTCTTGTGCAGGTGGTTCAACAGTGAATAGATGCAGATGGTGTCATGTAAACATCAGTTGATTAAATACGACATTGATCACATGAGGATGAGTTTAGGGTGAATGAGGGTTTTTTTTGTTTTTTTTTTTATAAACATGTACAGTCCATTTGGACAAAAGACACAAGTGCTGCGACGTGCTAAAGAGTTAAACCTCCTGTTTCACCTGTCAAAAGAACACGGCACAAGAAAGTTGCCAAAATCCGAAGGGGGAGGGGGTGAGCTCACAAACAGGACAAACAGCTGAATGTTGAAAGCGCAGCACGGACCGGGTGTATGAAACTCAAAGCTCGACAGCAGTCACAGGCAAACGGGACGTCTCTGACGACGCCTTGTCCGAGTCAGACGTGGAATTCGCAGCTCGGCGCTGTAATTAGAGGCACCTATCGTCGCGGTCAGAACCTTGCATGAGCAAGTATCAGTCATCCAGTGCAGCACGAGAAAATAAAAACAGTGTCAGTAAAACGGCAGTTAACATCACACGCCGTTAACGCAGTCCTGATTGAATCGTGTCAAGAAAACAAAAGGTGCTCAAACAAGACGATAGCTCAGCACGCCACGGGAAGCGGGAGGAAAGAATATGTATAATATATTTAGACGTGATGTGGAGGAAGTCGGTCCAACAAACGGCCGCAGGCGGACGTCCCCCTACTCCACCGACTTGGTTCCGTTGTAGTCGTTTTGGGAGTCGGCCTCCTCCTCCGACGCGTCCTCCACCACCCTGCGTCCTCCGCCCATGCGTCGGGGTGTGCTGCCGAAGGAGGGCTCGTTTCCACGCCTGGGAAGAAGGAAGAAAGGAGCAGATGCTGTGAAGACGGCAAACTTAAAAAAAAAAAAAAAAAAAAAGATGCTGGTTTGAAAACGGAGTTTGGTTCATGAAGTTAAACGAAGCACTGAGACAAATATGGCCACACGGCAATAAGTGACACTGATTCTCGGCTGCAGAAGGATTTGATCGGATTCGTCGATGAGCCATATTTCTCTCGGGGAGGCTCGACGAGGGGATGGCAGAACAAAGAGCGTGTGCTGGGGATGAGAAGTTCATAAACGGTGGTGGGAGGAGGGGGGGGACTTTTCGGCGTGGAGATACCTGCTGTGTTACTCCTTGGGGTCGGGGTTGCCTCTGGAATAGAGATGGACACCAGTGTGTTGCTTCACCATGCTTCTACTTTGTGTACAAGCTGCAAAGACTCCATCAAGTGGCCGAGTACAACATGTCCCACAAATGTGCAACATTTTTTTGGTACTAATTTGAACCAAACTGGTGCAACTTCAGATCTCAGGAACCAATGTTCTGTGAAATGGTCACGTAATTACGGTACTCCAGAGTATGCTAGCATGAACGTACCACTGGTACCTCACATCCAAATTGCTGTCGTTACGGTAACGACTCACCGGCTTCTGGCAACAGAGCCAATGGGATTACCGTAATGACAGCAACATGGCACCTCTCGACTTCCAGGAAACTGGTGGGACATTTTCTCCTCCTGTCTCCTCCTTCACCACCAGGTAGAGGAGCTGTTTGTCTTCTGATGGCGCAAGTAGTCCCATATATACGGTAGTCCAAAGTGCGTCGTGTTTGTTGGACAGAAGGACGTGGACGCTGCACGCCGGCCGTAGACGATCCGTTCCTACCTGAGTTTGCTCTTCAGGGAATTGACCTCGCGGCTCATGGCGTCGTTGGCCTCGGTGGCTTCGTCCAGCTCGCGCTGCAGCTTCCTGCGGGCGGCGGTGGCGCGCTGAGACTCCTCCTCGGACTCCTCCAGCTGCCGCTTCAGCTGCTTCATGCGCGCGTTGGCCTTCTCCGACTGGCAGAACAAGGAGGCTACGTGAGACCTCGTGAGACTCGGGCGGACGACGGCTGACGTCTCAGACGTTGTTCAGAAGCTCCCACCTGGTCTTTGTACTGTTCTGCTTGTTTCCTCTCGTCCTCCACCTGAATGATCAGATCCTTCAGCTTCTTGTCCTTCTGGCGCATGCTCTTGGCGGAGGCCTGCTTCTCCCTGAGAGCAGACGAGGGGTGGGGGTAACACCACGGACCCTACAACTCTTCGGTGTGAGGCTCTGTGGCGCCCACCTGTTCTCCTGCTCCAGCTGCTCCTCCAGCTGTGCCACCTTGGCCTCCAGAGCAGAGATGGAGGACTTGAACTTGGACTTGACCTGGTTCTCCATCTCCTGGAGCTTGGCCTTCAGCTCCTTGTTCTGGCGCTCCATCTGCTGCCGGGCGCTGTCGTTCTTCTGGGAGGTGCTGCGCTCCGTCTGCAGCTCGTTGTTCAGCTGGTCCACCTGCAGGGGTGGGGGGGGGTTGGGGGCGACGCACACCGTGAGCCGCGGAGCGCCGCGTCCGGCTGCGGCGGTCTTCTCACCTGCTGCGCGCTCTTCCTCAGCCGGTCGTTGAGCAGCTCCATGTTGCCCTGCTCCTCCTCCAGCTCCTCCTCCAGCTGGGAGATCTTCGCCTCCAGGCGACGCTTCTCGTCCGCCAACGCCGACCTGCACACGAGACGCGGCGGGAATCAGACGTGCGCCGCCCACCGCCCACCGTTACCTCCACCGTCGCATCAGCACGTACTTCCCGGAGGAGTTGCTGGCCAGCTCGTCAGACAGCTCGTCTCGTTCGGCCTCCGCCTGCTTCCGCGCCCGCTCGGCTGCGGCCAGTTCCTGCAGACACAGCTCAGCGTTAGTCCTCGCGGCGGCGGCGGCGGTCTGCGGTGGAACGCGCCGGAACACGGCGTCACCTCCTGCAGCTGCATGAGGTCGGCCTCCAGGCTCTTGGCCTTCTTCTCGCTCTCCTTGGCGGTGGTCAGCACCTCCTCCCGCGCAGCGCGGGCGTCCTCCAGCTCCCTCTGGTAGTCCTTCATCTGGGCCTGACGCAGCAGATGGGACCGACCGCTCACATGAGCTCCGTGTACGTGACGAACAAAGGACGCTCATCAATCAGCTCGTCGTATCTTCGTCAATAAACTCGCTGATCATCAATAATAATCAGTTACTAAACAATCATCAGCAACCTTGTTAGACAGATGACCTCTGACCTTTATTTTTTCTTTTAGTTAAACCAAAACCAACCGTCCGTCCCTGGGTGGGTTCCAAACCCCCCCCCGAGGTGTGTGCTCCTACCTGGAGTTTGCGGAGCTGCTTGATGGCCTCGTCCCGCCCCTTGTTGGCCGTCTCTACCTGCCCCTCCAGGTCCTTCATGTCCGTCTCCAGCTTCTTCTTGGCCGCCGCCGCCGCCGCCCTCTGCTTGCGCTCGTCCTCCAGCTCCGTCTCCAGCTCACGGACCTGCCCATCGTGTCACAGTGAGGCAGGGGGCTCTGGGGTCAGCTGAGCAGACGGAGCTCGGCGTGTCTTCACCTGCTTGACGAGCTGTCTCTTCTTCTCCTCTCCCATCTCGTCACGCCCCTGGAGGTCCCTCTCGAACTGGGCCTTCAGCGCCTGCATGTTGACCTCCAGCCGCAGTTTGGCGTCCTCAGCCGCCTGCAGCTCGTCCTCCAGCTCCTCCAGCTGGGTCTTCATCTCCTCCACCTGGGCCTCCAGGCCTCGCTTGGACTTCTCCAGCTCGTGGACCTGCCGTCAGCGTGGGGAGACGTTCAAGGCCTAAAACGGAACCGAGCAGCGTCGGGTTGGAAACGAGCACCTACGTTTTTGCCCACGTCGTCCTTGGAGCTGATCAGGTCCTCCATCTCCATCCTCAGGGCTTTGTTGGCTCTCTCCAGCTCCTCTCTGGAATCCTGAGCCTCCTCCAGAGCCCTGGTGAGGGACAGCGTCTTGGTCTCCTTCTCCCTGGCCTCGGCCTCAGCTCGGTCCCTCTCGTCTGCGTACTTGCTGGAGATGCTCTTCTCCTCAGCCAGCATCTGGAGGCCAAAGACGGGTTGGTGAGTTCTCACAGCAGCAGCAGCAGCGGTTGTGACCGACGTCAGTTCCTTCAGCCCACCTGGTCAAACTTCTTCTGCTTCTTCTCCAGGTTGGACACGTTCTGCCTCTGGTTGTCCAGATCCATCAGCGTGTCCTCCAGCTCCTGCTGCAGACGGTTTTTGGTCTTCTCCAACTTGTCGTACGCGGACGCCTTCTCCTCAAACTGGTTGTTGGCCGCCTCCAGCTCTCTCTGCAGACGTTTCTTGCCTTCTTCCAGCAGCTCGATGTTTCCTGCCATTTCCTCCGCCTTCTTCTTTGCGTCTGACAGCTGCAGAAGGTCGAGGAACATTCTGTCAGGCTTCCGCCATCGTTTAACATGGACACATGGTCCCAGTGTCTGACCTGGATGTTGAGGGTGGACACGTGTCTCTCCACGTTCCTCTTGGCCTCCATCTCCTCCTCCAGTTGCTCCTGCAGGCTGTTCTTGTCGTCCTCGGCCTGCCGAAGCTTCGTGGAGAACTGCAACTTCTGGCGCGTCTCCTCAGCCAGCAGCTCCTGTGGCGGCACATCCTCTGATCAGCGCCCAGGACGAGCATCCGATCCACGGTCACAGCTCGGGGGGGGGGGGGGTCGCACCCGGTTACCTGAGTGTCCTGGAGCTGGGAGCTGAAGCTGGAGACGTCTTTGCTCAGT
>JBBMJM010000023.1:3280340-3294372 GCA_037832705.1 Centriscus cristatus
TCTCTCTCTCTCTCTCTCTCTCTCTCTCTCTCTCTCTCTCTCTCTCTCTCTCTCTCTCTCTCTCTCTCTCTGCAGCACACCCATCCTAACCTTCTGACACCTGATATAATCAGGGTTCGTGTTGTTGGTGTTGTTTTCAGCTTAAAGCCACCAACACGTCTTTTATTCAGGCTCAGGATGGACGTGATGGACGTGATGGACGTGATGGGGAGCAGTGTCTGCAGTGTCTGCTGGAAGCATCTCTCCCTCCTCACCAGAGTAGAACAATTATTCAAAACATTCACTCAACAAGAAGAGCTTTTTTCCCTCATACGCCTTCATTCATTGCTTGAAGCTGGAGAACCCGGAGAGAATCCATGCAGACACAAGAAGACCCCCAGACCACGAATGGACCTTCGGGCAAACCAACTGTTCAACCATGTCACCCACAACCACATATTGTTATGAATATGAATACATTTATTTATGAATAAATAAATTTATACATTCTTTGACATTTGATAGAAAAGATCAGAGATTAATTCTTATCAAAGTAAATTGATTGTCTCTTGTACAAAATGGAATTTAGTGAAACATCACTAAATTAATATTCTGTGGAAAGTAGTTAGCATGATATTAATATAATGATGTGGTATAAAACATTGTGTAAGAGCAGTCATGGGCAAAAATAAATTAATCAAGAATCAAATAAATGACAAGTGGTGTGAGGACAACGTGTCCCATGAACACTCTAGAAGACATAGTCGTCATCATGATTGTGACGAATATGACACATTTGTCATCATGATTGTGAAGAATATGACACATTTGTCGTCATGAATGTGACAAATATGCCACATTTGATACATTTTAGAACAGTTATCCACTCTAAACAGTGAAATTGTGTGTTAGTGACCCTTGTTCCATCAATGTTGACAAATCGATGTTTTCTTTCTTTTATATCCCCCAACCCACATTATAAAATGGTCCAGTAAGTTTATTCTTGTCTTTCACTTAGTTATCTCAAGAAAATCTTTGATAAATGAGAACGGGAGAGGAATCTGTGCTTTTTGTCCCTGAATCATCATTCAAAACCTTCAGAGGATTTTTTTTTAATCCTTAAATTCAAGAAGTACTTCTGTAAATTCATAATCCATTCAGAAATACTTAAAAAGACGTAGGTGATTTGTATCTTCTGTATACAGTAATGACAATAAAAATCTATTGTGTTGAATTATTCTATTGTACATGAGGACTGATTTGTCATCATGATCATCACTGACACATCAGGCGGTTTCCTGGAGCGCAGACAAGCAAATCTTTCACAAAAACAGAACAAACTGTCAGATGTGGGTGAGTGGACTCTCAATTGCTTGATTGGTCACAACTCAAAATGTCAGCCACGAGAGGTCATCGAATCTGAACTGTGACACTTAGGAATGTTGGCGTTTTCACAACGTTCCCCACAAGTCCAGTTGTGTCCAAATTCTTCTCCAAAGACTAAAAATACAAATCATTTGCGCCTCTGCACTCGCAGCGTTTACAACCCCCACAGTAAATGAGGCCAGATAGGCCGAGCATCACGGTTACCTCAGCAGTGTGCCTTCATCCTCGGTTCCGGAGGCTAAGCTGCACTCCAGCACGACTCTGAAAATAGTCAAATCAGGCCATCGCTTTCCACCAATGTGCCTCAAGAACTGTTGAATAAGCGGCTGATGTTGCTGTGTTGCACCACCTTGGCCAAAGGAACAACACACACCAAATTAAAGGTCTCACGTCAAGTGACAGATTTGCATGTCATAAACATGCTTAAAATATTTGTATTCCAGCAGAAAAAATCTTTGCTTGGAAGAAACTCACATTGATGCTTGGCCAAGTGCTGCAGATGTCAAACTCTCAGTGGCCTTAAATCACCCAGCAGCTCTTGCCAACAGCTTCAGAGTCGTTCAGAATATCAACAGCCTACTGTTGGATGCTGCCTCGTAGACCCTGCTAATCACATCCTTCTGCGGGGTGGTAAATTGTCTGATCAATTTATGAAACACCATGGAAACAACAGTAATCTGATTCTTCTAACAGAAAAACGGGATCAGGAGCCTGTATCAGGTCCAACCAAAAACAAAGAGAGGAGGACCCTGAGGAAGGGGATGAATGGAGTCAGTCATTGCACCAACATGAGAGAGGCAGGTCTTTCTCTTGTACTGCTGAACCTGACACCAAAATCGGCCTGAAGTTTGGTTAGTACTCCTTAGTATTAACGTAGATCATGATCCTTCTATTCACATGATCACATTAGTTTTGAAGAAGTTGCGTAGTCGTACCTGAGATCGTCTTGTCTAAACTCGCTTTAACTTGTTGCTCATATACTGTCGTGGTCTACACACAGTGACTTCCTATAAAGCATTTACTGATCGCAGAATCCTTAATATTGGAAAAGTAAGAATGGATAGGACAGCTTTCTTCTCCATGAAAGATTGTTTGCAATACTATGCACATCCTAAAACAGGACGAAAACAACTGGCTGCAGTGTTCTGATGTATGTCTTAGTTATATAAACATGCTGACATATTCCATATAGAATTCTTACATAAGTTACCAGGGACGGAAGCCAGTGTGGATTTTTTCCGACTGATGAACTAGAACTGATCCGTTAAGATTTGATGGGTGATAATAAGACAACACATTTCCTTACAGCTTTGCCTAATCCTGGGAATCACATGGAGATGAGCATCATGAGTGATCACCACAGGGGGGGAAAAAGTGGTCTGGGAGATATTCTAATGTTTCATTTTCTTCCAGTCCGTGGGAAACGTGTGTTGCTTTAAGATGCCCCTGCATGTAGGATGAGATTAAAATAACGAGGGCAGCATGACTATTTTCCCTTTGAGATGATTTCACAAGGATGGACAGTATGGCCTCCACCCCACTTCAACCCAGCAGTCTGAAAAGCCAAACAGGTAGATGTAACAAGGAGCTTTTGGTATTTTGCAACCACATCCATGTCAAAAGAGATTAAGAGTCATAGCACTGCATCCCTTTTTTTTTTTTGACCTTGAATACCTTTGGAGCATATGTGGATTCAGGTTGCAACATTGCCGACATAAGCTCCTGAAAGACACAGACTTCATTTGTGTTTCTGCGATAACTTCCGCTTAAAGCTTCTAAGAGTAGAATTTTCCGCTAAACAGATAGCCCCCTCGGATTAGTCCTCATAATCTGCAGTTCACTGATCCTCGAAATCATACTGTCTGGGTGCTCTGAAATCAGCTTACAGTGACAGTAGATGGTGTGTGAGTGGTTTTATGATTGGGATTGCATGCCCTGTAGGTTGTGTGTACAGTAGCAATGAATAAGAAAAAAGACAATTGTTTCGGGGCTGAGTGTCATTTCCAATCTGTGCAGAGGATATTTCACCTCGTAGCACCGAATGCTGCAATCCCGCACTCGCATGTCGCGTCTCAGTTAGACACAGAGGACTGTCTGAGGTGGACAAGACAATCAGATTAACAACTGTAGCACATATGAAACGAGCATCACACACACACACACACACACACACGGAACAGGCGGAGAGTATCAGGTGAGGAAGGACAACGCAGGGAACATCTCCTCCGAAAGGCCTTTATAGGTACAATGCTTTAGAACCTAAGTCTGACAAGTATAGTCTCGTATAGTCGTACAGCGACAGCGACACTTGGGGAGTCGTTCCAAACAAATACCAGCTGGTGACCAAGAGGGGATGAGAGAGGGACAAAACCATAGAGCCTAAAAGACATTGAAATGTTCGTCATTTACAACTTGAGTCTCTTGTGATTGACTTCAGCTCCTCAGAACATTAAATCCACGTTATTGACAGGGACTTTTTCTTAGAAAACATGAGTAATCCATGTCAGGAGTTGCTATTTTTCTAGGGTATTAAACTGTGTGATTAACAAGCCATCAGTGTGAAAACCAATTAGTCTTAGTCTTCTAAACATTTTGTTAGAAATGCACAATTACAATTTATTTCAATTCTACATATTCAGCTTTTGACAATCATACATATGCATCTTATTAAACAGCTCCTTTGGTCAAGTGTGTGGCAGTAGATCTACAGGATTAGGACAGAACATACATGCTAGTGGTCTTAGCAAATATTCCTTCACTGTCGACCGTCTATGTCTGGAGTCATAAATAAAACAAGCAGAACAGAAAATTAATTTCTTGGGGAACCTGCTGTTCCCCCTCCTTCTGCAACATGGAAATGTTGGATTAGATTAAACAATAAAATGAAGGGAGCACAAACACCCAGGCTCCTTTACAGGAGAAATGTTTATAGATGAGAAGAACTGGAATGTCTCATCACACTCTCGAGTTCTCCCACGTTAGTTGGGATATGGAGATGTTCACGCAGAGCTGGACACAGCCAGTTTCTTCAAGTGGTCCATGAAGACCTGCAGGCTGACGTCGTCCGTCAGGATGGGCGCTCCCGTCTCCTAACGGTCACACGGTGAAGCAAAGGTGAGTTTAGTTTCTTCTTCATTCAAAACAGAGTCAGCTTTTCACGAATGCAAGAGCTCTCATTGTCACAATGCCATAGATCTGTTCGGGGGTCGGACACAGCGAGTGATGCTCCAGCTCGTCCAAATTCGAGATTAATTCTATTTTCAATCACAGAGAGGTTAGCTAATCCAGGACCTGTGTTTGCTAACAGTCGGACTTCCTGCCATCCTGCCTGAGTAGGTTGTTTTCAACCCCGTCTTGATTTGGGGGGAGGAAACTTTTTTTTTTAGAAATTCTCCTGCAGTTTCTTTGTGTCATGAATTCAGAGTGATCTTTACTTCTGTACCTGAGCAATAAGGCGATATGGATGTGTACCGTACCTGTCCCCAGGCGTAGAGGTTGTTATGGGTCTGGGAGGGGTTGACCTTGGAGAGCAGGAAGCGAGCCTGTGAGCCGCCATGCTCTGTATCGATGTAGCGTGGCATGGGGAAACGGGTCTGGAGGATCTCCTGGGCGTCATCGAGAGGAGCCTGCAGCAGCTGTTTGAAGTTCTCATACTCCGCCATTTCCTGGTAGCCTGCCTTCCGCCACTGGGCGATGGTCTGCGGGCAGAGTGGGGATAAGGGCAGCGGCATTAGACGATGTCTACCCGAACCTCTGGGAGAAGTTAACGGTCAACGGCTTTTTGTCTGATGAGTTAAAGCAGGTAAGTACCGTACAATAACAATAATAAAGAAGAGAAAAAACTGCAAACTACATAACAAATGAGATTTTAAAGCAAATAAAGCCCATCTAAGCACACCAGTTAATGTTTTGTAAAAAATACCAACGTGCTGGATTTAGTGTGTGTGGATCACTGTTAACACACCATCAGAGGACATGAACGCTAACGGGCTACGAAGTTGCAAGAGCTGCAGTTACATCAACAACTGGACAGTTTTCTATGCCTCAATCATTAATCTGACATATAAACTTAGAGAGAGTACAGCCAGGTCATTTGTAGATGATATCTGGACCCTTTTCATCGTTTACTTCTTTGTCTCACCTCTCCATGGTAGATAACCAGCTGGAAGAACGTGTCCATCAGCAAGATCCGATCTGGCAGGATGCTGCTGCTGTCCAGAAGCACAGGCTGTGAAGAAAACAGGAAAGTTCAGGTTCTCATTCATCCAGGTCATGGATGGACTAGATGGTTTGAAAACTATCAGCTCTCAAAACTACAGTCTTGGGTTAGGGTTAGTGAGATGTTCACATGACTAAGCTGAGACATTTGACGTGTCTCTCAGGTCTCTCAGCCTCTGCGACTGGCCACAGAAGCACCATCGGTGTGCTGAGGGAGTTAGGCTGACCTCTGGTGGACCGTGGAAGGAGTAGGAGTAGAGGATGGGCTGGATCATGATGAGGGACTGGGTCAGGTCCTGCCTGACAAAGTGGTGCCTGTAATAGGACGACTCGTCCGGGCTGTTGTTGAACACCTGCAGGAACGGCGACCGCCGCAGGTGGAACATGAACTGCAAGATGGGGAGAGAAAGTGGATTTCGATCCATCACTTCGATTATGGATGAAACTAGTGAGGTGTGTCGCTTCAGATCCACAGACATTACCTGAGGGTACAGTGACAGAGACTCTGACAGTCTGAAGGATGTAGGATCATCTTTGTTGAACTGGCCAAACTTCTGACACTGCAGACAAACAACCACGACCCTTAAGACAACTGATGAGTTGATGACAGAGTGACACCGTTACACTCCCACAGATGCAGCAGCGTTCTTCACGTTAAGTGCCTTCGGTGTTGGGTTGTGGGGTGTGTCGCTCACCAGACGGATGAGCTGTCTGTCAAGCCAACGTAAGACGTCTGGTCCCTCCTCGGACTCCGCTCGGAACACTCCTAGACGAGCCATGAGCACGGCAGCAGCTTCCTGGTCGAATGAAGACTCGATGTGCTGGATTTGGGACTGTGCATCAGCCCAGCTGGTGAGTAGAGGAGGAGGAAGAGGTTAAACACAGGTGTGGTGTGTGAACACACAAACGCAGGTATGTACAGTAAACATCCTTTTCTGTGGTATTCAGAGGGACAGTGTGTTTCTCAACAATACGTCTGAATGTCTTCATGTAAGCATGTTATCATTCCATATTATTCACGAGATATTGACATTATTTAAGCTGTAACAAACAATTTTTAGATGAGTTATCATGTATTTGTACACACTATGTTTTTAAAAATATGAATATCATTTCATATAAAACATATCTATACTTATATACCTGTATAATAAGAAATATGTATGTGTGTGTGTGTGTGTGTGTGTGTGTGTATATGGGCCATATCTTACTTCCTGGCGATGGTGGTGACCCGTATCCTCCTCTGTGTGTTGGAGTGCTGGTACTGGGTTACAAACTGAATTGCTCCTCTGCCCCCCTGGGGAACCGGCGCGTTGTGCTGCACACACAGAACAAAAGAAACAGTCATGTGGTCTTCTCTTTGCACTAAATGAACATCACTATGCAAAAAAAAAACACAATCCCAAATGTTTTTACCTGGTTTACCACTTCAAAGTAAATGCCCAAAGTGGTGGAGGGGTTGAGGCTGCACACTTTCCACTGACTTGTGCCACCGATTCCCATCTCCTACACCAAACACAATAGATTCCAGTGAATGTCAGTAAAAAACAGTATCAGATATTCTTTTGGGAAACCTTTCCAGTGAGTGACTTACACTCTCTGACACACAGGAGCCCTTGGAGTTGAGCGACACACACGGCCCGATGGCCCCGCAAACCTTCAGCTCTCTGGATGTCTACACACACAAAACATCATTTAAAATCCTATCGCAGCGCGGGTAGTGATATTACAAAGACACTTAATTGGATTAAAATCACTGTTTGGAAACACGGGCCTCTGACCTTCACTTCAAGGACGCCTCCAAAGGCCATGCGGAAGTCTCCGTTGTAGTCTTTGCTGAAAACTCTCTGAAAGGTTTGCTTGAACAGGGAGGTGTTGAACGAGTCCCCCATCACTATGTGGCCCCTAATAACACACCAGAGTTTTCATTAAAAGGACACGAGACGTGAAAGGAAACCGAGAAGACGAAGGTATGTGACTGCCGACGAACCCGGTGAGGTTCGATAAGCACTTCATCTCCAGCAGGCCAGTCTGGTCCAGGGCGCAGGCATAGATATCAATGCTGTGACCGTTGACAGCTGAGCGGTTGGCCAGCGCCTCGTAGTACTGTCAGACAGACACAGAACAGACATGAGCAGCAGTGAAAAGAAATTTACATTTAAACTTTTTCAACGTTTTATTGTTTTTTTTTACACATTGCATCAGCTCAGATTTCACATATTTACGCAGGTTTGATTTACGTGTTACCATCTGGGTGGGTCTAATAGTCGTTCATGTGTCTATTCACCTTGGTGGCTTTCTTCAGGTGGCGAGCGTTGTCCTTCTGGATGTCATGCCAAGAGCGAATGGGCGTTTTCAGCTCATCACCCACCACCATGCCTGGCCCCTGGGTTGGGGGCCCACCGATGAACAGCATCACACGAGCCCCCGTATTGGGGAAGGTTCCCTAAGAACGATGAGAGGAGGGCTCCATTTTTACTTACATAAGAGATGTACTTCAAGTACAATACAACCATAGAAAGACCGACATCGTTTTTGGAGAACTGATGAGTATATGGGTGCAAATGATCTCGTACAAGTCAAAAAAGAACACAGATCCCCTGTGGACATAAACTATATAAGGACATATTTAAGACAAGTTGTATATTACCAGTGTAAAGTTAAACATTTCATGACAGATCATGCTCTTGTTTCATCTGTATTTAAATACTGTGGGAAACACTGTGTCCACGTTCATCAAGAAAAGCACCAAGATGTTGAGTCAGAAGAGCAAACTATTCCGCCAGTACAAAGTACAGAGTTCAGGAGTTTGGGAAAGTCAAACACACAAACGTGCCACGTGCCATAGAGTGTTCAGCAGAACATGAATATTTGCACCGTAGTTCTGGTTTTATTCATTCACAGAAAACCAGCTGAGTGGACGCCTCTGCCCAACATGTTGGACACGATTCATTCAGCTTTGACTCTGTGGTCACTGAGAGTCTAATTGTTCCTCATCTCTCTGCTGAGCTGGAGTTCAGCAGTGGAATGATTTGACGCACTTTAAGGTTATATAACCACACAGATTAGAGGATAATGATGGTGGAGGAGAAAAAAGACAGAAGGCAAACAGTAACCGGCCTTTGAACTACCGAAGCACATGTCCTTAATCAGCAAAAGACAATTATTAGGCAGTGTGTGTATTTCTGACGGCGACATGTGGAGGGATCATCTTGGAGCGGCTAAAGTTCACGTTACTCTGGAGCCTCGAACAACTGCGAATTCATCCTCCACAGGGTGTTAATGTGATTGTGTGTCATTCGGCTTCGACTTTTGTTTCACAGATGGGCAAAAGTCTGTCATACAAGTTTCAAGAAACATTTAATATTTCTCTATCTGAATTCCCAAAGTGCAATATTATCACGTGTTTGGATGCACTGTACCTCCAGCAGGCCGACAGCCACAGACAGAGCGACACCCGTGGAGCGGAGTGGTCGTTTACCCTGAGGAACAGGCCAGGGGTCTCTCTGAAGCTCTCCCAGTAAATCAGTCAGGTTCATATCAACCCTGTGCACTGGTTGAAGGAACCTGGATAGGAGCACAAACTTATCTTAGACCAGTAAAGCATGCACAGAAATCACAATTTCACGATTTTGAAAGTGCTGCCATTCACTGACGATAATGTGTGGGAAGTGTTAGCATACCTGCATGAGGCTGTAGCATCCTGAGGGGCTGGTGGGCGTCCTGGCTGTCCAGAGGCTGTCGGCTTTGACAAACCCAGCATCTCCTGAAATATACAAAGAAACACCAACATGATCTTATGACTCCTCCTTTCAGCCATAACATTCTAATCATACAAGTAAAGTAAACAGAGTGAAACAGCGCTGATGACCACAATTTGACTGATGGGAGATTACCGGACCCCATTCCTGTTCTCTATGCTGTATGTTGACTGTGTTCACCTATGCTGGATTGACTAATCTCTATGCAAATGAGATGTGTCCAAGAAATAAAACTATAAGAAGGAATCATACAAAGCAAATCTTTCACCAGACGTACGAAAATGTTTTCAAAAACACTGTTCCGAATCAGAATAATTAACATTCTTGTGAAATCAAATGAATGATGAACAAAAACCAAGCAAGAAAGCATGAAATGGAATTACATCTAACTAATGACCTGCACAGCTTTGTGCATTGTTCCTTCTTTTCGGTCGAGCTGCAGTACATCATCATCATTATTATCAGTTACTATGTCATCAGTGTTGCTGCGCAATGTGGGGATTTTTTTTCCAAATCACCTTGTTATCACTGTTTACACCCCTCTAGAAAATAGGTCTCATCATTGAAACTTGACTAGACGCTGCATTTCTTTCTCCCTTCCTTTGGCTCCGCCCACCTGGATCTGTTTGGAGGCGAGATCCTTGGTGCCTCGGAACACGTAGCTCTTAGCGATCCCCTCACAGCTGAGCTCATGAACCTGGACCATGCGACCAAAGGTGATGAGGCCCACCAGAGCATTGGGGGGCAGAAGGCTGAGGGACATCTGTAGTGACTCCTTGAGGGCCTGTAGGTCCTCTTCTTCCAAACATGTGTCCACCACATACAGGAAGATCAGCGGTGTTGGGGGTCCACGCTGTAAACACAAGAGAAGGTCAGCTGTAATACAATGGGCCAGCAAAGCACTAGTAACACTGGTAAGGTCCCTTAATGGGATTTTCCAAATCGCTCAAATTACATTATTTATGATATGCAAATCCTGTTTGCTGCAGTAGCAGCAAGACCAGCAGTAGAAGCTCTAAAATAAAAGTATAGACACACACACACACACACACACACACTAAAAAAAAAAAGAACGTTATGCATCACTGCTGCGTTTGATATATCAACAAACCTCTTTTTAATTAACCTAATTCAGTGCATCATGACTTTGAGCCAAAAAGACTCATATTTATTTATTTGGAGCCTCATCAGCTCCAGAAAACATTTACAAAAGGATAATCAGGTATATTTCATGTTCAGGGCAACATCCAGCTTGTCCAACCAACCCGTCGATACAAGGCTGAAACTCAAAAAATAAGGATTGTCTGTTGAGAACACGTTATATTGGACTTTGTTCAGTATGTTTTCAGGAGATACAAACTCACGCACACGGCTGAGGTCAGAGTACAGATGTGTGTGGAATTTACCTGCACTATGTACTCAATGGTGGAAAACTGTGGCATGAGTTCAGCTGGCTGATTCACATCTGATATGCCTGCATAAGAGGGAGGGAACTGCAGAAACACGTTTGGTCAGTTTAATCAAATAAACAGAAGGGTGGCAGATTAATATCAAAGCAAAGTTTTGCTGATTAGATAGAGGGATGGATAAATGCCTCCACTCAGCAAAACAGTACTTTCTAAAACATCAATACTTACTGGGTTTCTCTGGAAGCAGAAGTTGCATGCCCAAATTTTTGCCCGGAAGTCGACTTGACTGTGTAATAAGGATAAACACACAACACACAAATTTAACTAGCGGAAGCATAACTGTGAGATGCATGGGATGTGTATTTGAAGCTTGGATGTTTGCATAAATGGTCCACATGACACAACAACGTAGTAATTATTGTTTTCTCCACTCATGTGGTTCATAGACTTTTAGGCTTAAGCCAACAATAAAAGAAATAAGTCTTTTTGTACAACTCACCACAGTGGGTTGAGCACCGCTTTGCAGTTGGCTCGGCTGCACAGCACCGGCTCATACTGGACCGGCGGAAGGTCGGGCCTCTCTTTGAGAGGTGTGAAGAGACAGGAGACTGGCACCACAAGCCTAGTGGCTTCCAGACGGCTGGAGGGCCACAGGTTCCAGCTGAATCTCACCCCATCTCTGTCCTCATTTTGTTGGATGAACTCCTGGTAGGTCGCCATCACAAAACTTTAAAAGACAAAAAAGCGACAGTGACTGTGAGGTTTTCAGTACAATGAAGGAACGTTAAATAATCACCACTTGTGACTGATACTTGTCTTTCTGTCTTAACTCTTTCTTTCCAAAGCTAAAATAAGAGCATCACTCAAGTACTGAGAGCGTAGATGTCTAAGACAGAAACCTGACCAACAGGTTTTGATGTGAACTTGAGTCATGCATAAGAAATTTGTCATCATGATTTCCAGCTACTCATTTTTATTCCTGCACCAGTGAACAAACACAATGTCTTCATAAGCAAATAATTAGTAGTTGTGTACTCTCATGAGGACACACTTCCCTGAATAGTACATTGCAAACAGAGGAAAAATCTAAAGAACAAACTGTGGTTTCTGTGTTAGTGGTTAACAAGTGTGCAACAATTAATCAAGACAGATTGAAGACTTTAAGATTTTAAAATAGGTACATTTTCCTGGGTTGTCATTTCATGTTATTTTGGGTGAAGTAATTTCACCATTTCCTGATATGTTGTAGACATAAAAACACACAATAAAGAGTTCATGTTGTGTCCTCCAAGATGCTGAGTTTAGATACACTGAGTGGACATAAAAATAACACAAACAATACACACTCATTTGACAAACCATTCGGAGAAACTGTGCATCTATTATCTGTCATATCAATCTAACTGTGAACGGAGGTGAAGTGGCCAGAACGAGAAATAATGAATTCTTCACTTCCTAAAGTCGAAACGATTATTTAAACTGTTAACAACAACAACAACAAAACATTAGTTCTAGCTTCTTTGACTTGTATCTTATCTCTGTGTGCCATGTTCTGTAATGTTAGTTTGGAATGACTGGTGGAACAAAACAAACCTGATGAAGACATCACCATGAATGGTTTGGATTTGTGGCACGTATCGTGACCTTTGCTCATACATGTCAGACAGAATGAAACGTGTGTGTGTGTGTGTGTGTGTGTGTGTGTGTGTGTGTGTGTGTGTTGTCTTTGAATGCATTTTTCGCCATCTTTCCGAAAGTAGCAGGAAACCTAGCCAATATTGCTGTTATGTTCTTTAGCAGACAAGACACAGAATTGACCACGTACCATCAGAGACGAGGCCACTAGAGAAGCAGAGGAACTTCAAATCGGTCACTACAAGATTTCAAAATGATTTAAATAATCTTAGTCGCGACACCGGCGAATCTGGTAGATACAACGATAAGAGGGTTAAATATAAAAAATAAGTGTAAATGAAGAGATGCTCGATTTAACACAACACGGAAGCTAATGCTACGCTGAAAAGCTGACCGAGTTAGCTAACGGAATGTAGCATTAACCTACTTCCTGTCAATTCGTGAATGGGATCTGAAGACGGACGGCCTATTTTGCAATAAATGAATGGAAGCACTTACCTTTAATATTACGTCAACGCCGGGTCTTGTCTAAAGCTAACGTCGTTTCTGTTCAGAACAAACTACCACATTTGTTAAAGGGACTATAAATGCATGGAAGGACCGAAAGACGTCTGCGAGGGGATCCCTCCCTATCTGCCGGGCCGGCTTCTGCACTTTACTACAGTGACGTGTTACTCCAAGCGCAGGCGTCTCCCATTGGCGGTAATTTATGTGACGCCATTGCACGGTGCGAAGGGATTTCTGGGAAATGAAGTATTTGGTTTGGTCAGTACATGGTTGCTCACACGGTGCAGATGATCAGAGCATTGCAGTGTCGCCTTACCTTGGGCTTCGTGAAACGTCTGGGTCTGCTATGTTTGATAGGTCAACTGTTCACAAGTTAAGTGTAAATTGCGGTTAAGTCACTTTATAATCTGTTGAGTTTAAATGATTGTGAAATAGATAAAATATATGATTTATTGGGCAGAAATATACAGTATTGCACTTCATTCTTAGTAAACTTAGTTAACTACTAAATAAATTCTAAGTGTGACGATAAATAGCAGAATTCAATGTTGCAGTACCTTTTATACTCATGTTGAATAAGCTAACGAGTTAAACTGCTTCTAGGATGAATTCACATTATGGGCATTACAGACAAATCTCAACTTTTTTTCTCTTTTCAACTTGATTCATGATATTTTAGAACTGGCTTCAACTTGGGATCTCATTCAATACAATACTTTTGGTTTCGTGTCAACTGACATAGAGTTTGAGGCTTTTTAATATTCCTAAATTGAAATTTAAGTTGAAATAATAACTAATATTAACTCACGTCTAAACAACCAGATATGTATTTACCTGGAAGGTCAGCATCAAATGAGTCATAATAATGACAATAATATAATTTAAAAAAAAGAAGATGACAGACATGACATGAAACGCTGTATCTGACTCCACAGCAGGCACTTTGCCTTCGCATCTGAACATTGGGTGGCGCTGCGGCCACATTACATATCCGGTGATGCTCAAACCTCTGGAGGAAGAGAGAGAGAGGGGAGAGACACAGAGCGAGAGAGAGAGCGAGAGAGAGAGCGAGAGAGAGAGAGAGAGAGAGAGAGAGAGAGAGAGAGAGAGAGAGAGAGAGAGAGAGAGAGAGAGAGA
>JBBMJM010000023.1:3353987-3367454 GCA_037832705.1 Centriscus cristatus
GTGTGTGTGTGTGTGTGTGTGTGTGTGTGTGTGTGTGTGTGTGTGTGTGTGTGTGTGTGTGTGTGTGTGTGAACATGCCCTGTTCACAGTGTGTTCAGAAGACAAAACACATGAGTCCCAAAAGGAGGAACAAAGAGGTTGAAACTATATCCTGTATGTAAGTCAGCACCATGGACTAAGTAACCATCGCTCTTTCCCATACCTTTCTTAAATTAAAAATGAAAGACAAATACAATTCCAAAAGCACCTGCCTTGCTCAGTACTTCTGTATGAAAGCAATGGCTTTCTCTTGACCCTCTCCTCATCCAGGGCCCACAAGTCTCCAGCCTTGACTGCACATTATCTTTCAGGCTCAAAGCTCCTCTTCCTTCACTCCTCTCTCCTTTTCTCTACTTCTTCGAGAATAAAGCACTCCTAATGACCGTAGGTTCTCAAGGGCCTGCTGGTGCGCGGGTATTGAAAAGTGTAGTGCTGTGGAAGGGGAGGAACCTCCTCCTCCTCTTCCTCCTCTTTTATCACAGGTGAGAATAAAGGGTCAAGAGGGGTTAATGTGCTGCTGTTGCACAGAGATTTGGGCTATCACCATGGCAGCAAGCACATCAAATACCAAGGTGTATTTCCTTCCTGCTCAAAGATGGGGTTTGTTTGTGACTTGTTTTTCTGACCTTTCTACTTCATTTTGGAATTGAAGGTTTCACATTGGCACTCTCAAGTAAGTTGAGAGTAAAAACATGAAGGTGAAACATGCGGCTGTTGTGTGTCCACTACGGAGAAAACCGTGTCCAATCGCTCAGCTGAGATTATTAAATTATCCAAAGATCCACATGTTGTTGTCAGAGTCATGCGAGGCCTCCAAGGCATAGATGAAAGGTTAGTGGGTCAAGGGTTGGGTTACTGGGCAGGGTCATGGGAAGACAACCACCCAGTTGTTTTGAACTCTGCTGTAGAAACAGTAATGCACACAGACAGATACTGTAAAAATATGGCACCAAGACCTTTCATTTCATTGTGTGAACTACAGGGACATCATTTTACATGGTGCAGACCTGAGAAAATTAATCGTTAATACCCTGCATGACTACATGGGCTGATTTAACTACCACTCCTACAATAAATTGCAGTGCTCCTTTATTCTTTTTTTTTTCTATTTAACATGAAACAATTGCAAGCAAATCTAGAATAATTAGTTTCAAAGAGTGTGAATTAAAGAACAGTTCCATCTAACCATTTCTTTGCAATTTGCATTTTGATTTCTATGATTTCTGCACTTTTTTTATTATTTAATTCCTGCTCACTCTTTCTTCTCAAGGTTCTTGCTTTAGTATCGGTGGAGATCAAAAGCCTTTCATTAAGATTTTCTACACTCCTTACAGCATTGTTTGGCTCATAGGATAACAACAAAGTGATTTCCCCTACTCCAGGGCCAGGTTAGCAAAGAAGAAAGGAACGTTATTCCTGGGCTAAGTTCACATCAAACACAAGGGGCTCCAAGTGAGAGAAGATGAAAGCACTACGCCTGACCCGGAAGATTAGACCAACACCGCTGCCAGCTCTGTGGCACCCAGGGGCCATCCTCACTCCGTGAGCCTACCCTTGCTCTTCAGTCAGCACAGTGGACCCTAGCACAGCACCAACCTAGAGGAAAACAAGAAGAAAATATGAGCACAGAAGGAGATGTGGAAGCAGACGCAGGCCAAACAGAGAGACACAAAGGAGCTGAACGAGATGGGCAAAGAAAAATGTAATATGATTTGTTCAGTGTAAAAATGTCGTCAGTCCCAACCTAGTTCTCTCGCCTTCGCTGACAGATAGTGGTGAGGCGAGGAATAATGCTAATTATCATAATTGCTTAAAGTGTGTGAATATTCATGATTTCTCATGCCTTATTATAGCAACAAATCCACACCACAATGAATGTAAATGCACTGTGATATTTAACATAACGCTATGCCCTCAATCCTTGTGCGTATATGCATGTGTGGACTGCAGCTGTGGGTGTCAAGGTTGGGTGCTATCTCCAACTGGCCTTCATCTTCTGGCCAAGCTTTTCCCATGCATCAGAGAGAAAGGATGTAATAAAGACGTTCTGGGGAATAAAGTAGATGGACATTGGAATAACAAGGCAGCGGCATTAAAGGGAAAAAAGTCAGAGAGGACGCTGAAGAGAAGAATATGAGAGAATGTGATGGGGGGTGGGGAGAGAAAGAAGCAGTCGCCCATACACCAAAAAAATACTCTCTCATTGTGGTTTGGGGTTTTAATGGGTGGGTGGGAGCGGATGTGAAAAGAAAAGATGTTACATTTTAAGGTGCCGACAGTAGGGTGTATAAGAGAAGAGAAGGACTGGGATGCATTGAAAGAACATAGTGGTCGTATATCACGATGCCCCTACACACAGAGAGAGAGAGAGGGAGCCCCCTCCTGCTTCTGTGCCCATGCATCTGAGGTGCCAGATGGCATGGGACAATCCCTCCTGAGGGGAGACAGCGTGGTGACCCCTCCCTCTCTCACCCATACTTTCTCACACATTGAAGTGCAGGAAGGGGGATTTGAGGTTATCAGTGATGCCCATCAAAGCATGCACGCACGCGCGCGCGCGCACACACACACACGCGTGCGCACACACACACACAAGCCATGCATGGAATATCTCTCTAGATGCAGCGATATCAAGGCATGCCTTAACATACTCGGAGGCGGGTGAAGAATTTGAATAGCCTTCAGGCCTTCCACACTGTCTCACGGACATTACCCTTCATCAAACAATCACTTTGTGCCAGTCTATGTGATGATGCTATCTCACCTCCACCTGCATGATACATGGTGACCCACACCAGACCTGTGCTGTGCTGCAACAAGACCTGTGAACAATGTCCAAAAAATGTTCAGAAGTCGTGGAGGCGGTTTTGGTTAAGTGGTTGTAAGACAGGAGGATCAGGAATGAATGTGGGTGAAATGAGAAGAACTGAAGCATACGGTGGCCATATTAACCAAAGCACCTACATGGTGCAAGAGTGATGATTTGCCACAGTGCTGGTTTATGACAACTTTAAGTTTATGATGACTATGCAATAAGAAAAAAGAACATTGTGCTATCATTTACCATTTAATCAGGCAGAACATGAAAATGTGATCTGTATGTATAAAAAACAAGTCTGCTCAAGTAGGTCATTGGTTCAAACTCTATACAGCCTTTAACAGGTTTTCTGCATTGGCTGCCCCAGGATTGATGACATGGAGCAGTATTTTTCTCCTGAACATTCACAAATGAGATGCCCTAGAGCAAGTCCCACCCCCCACCCCCAACTGCTCCCCAGGTGCAAGGTGGCACCCACTGCCCCAATTTAAAGGTGCCTGCTCATCAAAAGCACTAAGTGAATTTCGCCATGAGAGATTAATAAAGGGTTTCTACTTTTATTTGTGATGAGGGCAGGGCACAATGCAAAATATGTTATAAGTGTCAGGAGCAAAAACTAAACCATCTGACCCATGTGACTGCTCAGCGTTTATTTCTGTAGTGTTTTATATCAACAATGATAATGGTTAAACTTCCTCCTCTTTGGCTGTGAAACACATTGCTTCTTTAGAATCTCAAGCTAATTTTGAATGTGTCAGATCCATTTATGATATTAAACATGAAACAATGTAATGTGTCAGATTATATGTCAGTACTGTCCCAACCATCTGTGTGAACCGGATTTATTCTCCGTCATCAATTGGACATTGCACTTACAGCGTATGTGTATCAGCGTATATGTACAACTTCAGAAATGTAACTAGTACCTTGGCAACACGCATCTCTTCTGATGGCACCAACTGTGATTGGGCCGTGTAAGTCACATGATCCCAAAGGTGATTTGTGGGTGGAAAATGATACCAATATTGTTGCAGTGACTGCGGTAACAAGATCAGTGTCAGTCGCTATCGCTTGAAGAAAGCAAGGAAAGACATCAATAACAGGAAAAATAAAACAGAGTACAGGATTCAAGGTAATAGCAACACGACCGACAGATGCAGACATATAAATTTCCCTCAAAGATGTTGTATGCCGACAATGTGAACAGCAGTGCTAACATCAGAAAGATGTGACAGCCTTGGTACCTCCTAAGCATTAAAGCAATACTTTGCCACATGTTCATTTTTCTATCTTTGTTTGGTGAAAGAAGTGTTTGATTATGGCTCGCTCCTCTCTGTGTGCCTGCTTGGAAGGAGAGACCGCACTGGGACGACAGGCCAAGCCATCCCAAAGGGCTCCCTCACTTATCACCAGCCTTCTGAGATTTCACCAAGATTCACCCCCTTATGAATAATCTCACCCACAGGCACAAAGGAGCATTGGAAGGGGGGGAAAGAGACAGATTATTTAGAAAGACACAGGGAGGGTTGGGACGAGTTTGAGGGGGGAATAAGAAATAAAAAGAGTGGAGACAAGGCGAGGACGAGTGAGAGCGAGAGATATGGGATGGAGAGAATAAAAGGAGTGGGAGGGTTGGAGGGGACGACGAGCAGTGAGAAAGCGAAGCGGGAGGAAGTCTTTTGATGTGTTTCCCTTTCCAGAGCAGGGCATCCGGGTGGATGGTGGATCCGAAGCTGGCCCTGCTGCTTGAAGGGACTGACTAGGTTTATTAAACGCTCCCGCTGCCCCTATGCCTCCGAGCATGATGGGATTAATGCTGGCATAACCCTTTACTTAATTCATTACAGAGGGATGCTGGCTAATTTGATTTGATATTATTTTAATAAAGTTCTGTGATGATTTGGAAGATTGTTTCAGGCTATCAGAAATAATTTTCCAGTTATTACCGCCACTCAGGCAAGGCCTTTGATAGCGGCAGTCAGTCTTGGTGTGTTCAGAATACATTAGCTGTAAGTGTGAGCACTTTAGATACAAAGCTTCTTAGGAAATATAAATAATGAGACAATTCTCAATTACCGGGTGTTCCAAAATGGTGCTCAGTTGTGCTGTGGGCAGGTGCCACGTAAGACAAACATGACAGCAGAGGAAAGGGAGAGAGACCACAGAGAAGGAGACGGCACAGAAGAGCACTATTTTGTATGCATTGAGCTTACACATGTCACCAATGTTAAACCTCCTAGGGATACGTCGCAGACCAGTGCTTTGTGTTATTCATGTGGTTATTGAAGTGTCGTCGGTGGACTTGATTGTCCCCTTTGAATGGGACTTTTTCATGACGTGCAATAACATTTTCAAATCATGTATATTTGAGCGATGTTGCACATTCGACCATCGTATGTGTTGCAGGTATTTGCCCAGTTGTTACAGTACATTTATGCTCTGTTCCCAATCTGTCTCAGTAAATGATTTGGCCCTCTGTGTTAGAATAATCCTGTTTTCCACTGAGTCTTTTGTCCACTCCTTGTCATGAGCGTTGCCAGTTGCAAATAATCCCGCTACTGTCTCTTCACCTATTTACATATTCCTCAAGATAATTGGAGACTCTCTAGATGTCTCACACTATTTTCTTAAGCCTGAGCCCAGACCCAGTGCATTTTTGGAAGAGAACGGAGAATGGGGGGTTCAGAGGGGGGTGTTGAACTGTATGGTAGTGACAATGTTTTTGTTTTGCTTTTTCCTTAAACCCCAAATGACACACATTTCCCTCTGAAAAGATAAGCCCTCAGTCAAAGGCCGCGGGAGATGTCTGGGACCCTGTGAAAGAAGTGGGGGAATTACCTACCAGAGGTCTGGCATGAAGGGAGGAGGGGTGAGGATCGAGAAAGAGATGGGGGGCGGGGCTACCCTTATTCATTAGTCCGTCTGGGGTCCAAGGCGGGGTCACACAATGTGATGGTTGTTCTCCAGACCCCCGGACCCCAGCAGACACATTTAATGGCCACCGTTTCCTCTCCAGACAGAGAAAGAAAGAGCGGGAGGGGGACGAGGTTGGAGTGAAGGTGACAGAGGGGGGTGGGCTTTAGGAGACTAAAGAAGGGAATGATGGAAAGAAGGTTAAGACAGAAAGTTCAGTTCCATCAGAGATAAAGAAGAAAAAACGTCTAGCAATAGAGAAGAGCAACTACGATGGACGCTCGAAGCACAAGACACATTTTTGGGTCATGGAGGTTCTTCCTGGGAACATGTGTGTACCTGCCCTGAGAAAAAAAAATGGAACAGCATTCCACGTCTGGATTCCCCCTCCTTCATGTGCTCAAATGTTCAAGGGTCACAATTTAGAACAATTATCAGGGTCAGAGGTCGTGGTTATCACGTATAAGTGGATTCACACAAAGCCTGCAATATATATTTCTCAAGGAAAAACTTTAGAAAGTGGATAGTTTCCTCTTTAAATAAACATTTCAATAGGAAAATATAATTAAATCCTTTATGTGATTATTCTGAAAATTAGACTAATGCTTGAACACTTGTGAAAATGCCATGCAAATCATATGTATATCAGTTTTTATTTTCATTCTATATGTATGTCTGAAACGAGGCATTTGATAATGTCAAAATGTCAAAGGTTTCCGTAATAGCTAGCTTTCCTTAAGTTCATTATACTCGCTGAGATACGCTGCTCCAAGGTTCAGTGCTATGGCCTCAGGCGGAAATCAATGTCCGCAAAAAGGTTTTCTCATACGCCACCAAGTAATCAAGGTTAGCGAAAAGGGCACACATTAACACAGTTTCAGTGAAATATGCAGAGTTCATATGCATATGTTCAAGGATTAAACAAAAACTCAAATGTCAAGTGTAAATCCATGCAGATCCAAGCAAACCCAAGAAAGGAACAAATATCGTATGACTGGAAGGCTCAGTAAAGTAAGAATTCATAACGTATTCAAATCAGAAGCATATAGACGCAGATGAGAGTCAATCATTACACAATTACATGATAATTTGCTATCAAGATGTAAATGGCATATAAAACAATTTAAACGTTTGGCAATTGTATTAGTAGCAAAAGAAAGCAGAAACACTGACTTGTCATGAATAAGATTTGGATTAATTAATTAATTACACACACATGAGAGCTGAACACAAACAGTGATCATCTAATGGATTGTTTCAATAGGGTACGATGTGGAATTGGAAGCGATAGCATTAACTAGCACCTACATCCATCTCTGGGGATCTTACTCTTAGTCTTAAGTAGTAAGTTGTCACTTTACGCTCTCACAAATCAGATTAATTGCATTAGACAGGCTTATGTAGTGGAACTCCTGTGAGGCTACAAGACATTATGCAATCTTTTGCCAATTCTAGTGATCAGGATAACGAAGGCAAGAAAAATGTGAACAGTGTACAAAGGAGAAATTACATTACATAAGCATTGTCAAAGGGAGACTGAATTCCTTAACATTTTTCCCTCTAAGTTTAATTAAATAACATACAAGCAGAACACCAAGAAATTGTATCTTTTTACCCACCCACAGGTCTCAGCTAGGCTAAAGATACAAATAGGAACTTGTTCGCCCGTAAAAATCCTTCTTGTCTGCACTTCTCGTGGAAAGTCTGGCAGTCAAAACACATGTTGACACTGCCAAAGCGTTAGTTAGCCCCGTTCGCCCCTTTGACAAGAGCAAGAAGATTAGGGGTCATGTCAGCTCCAGATTATTGGAGGATTTTACATTTATAAACCTGTGCTGGCTCTAATTTAACTGCACCTTCAGGGACCTTAAAACATGTCTGGTATGAGCGAAACAGATGTGGAGGTCTGTTAATGGGGAAATAGCAGCACTGGGATGGCCCCGCAGTCACTTTAAAACAGCCAAAAAAAGCAGTGGACACAAAGCCAGACAGACTCACTCATCTTCTGCCTTTACATCTCAGTAGTCAAACCTTGGTGGAAGGAGTCATGTCTTATCACACGACCTCCACTCTTCTATCCATCTCTTCCTCTCAGGTGGAGATTCCAGACATAGGGTTTGTGCCATGTACTGATGGGTGGATTTCCCAGCCAAGTGCTCTGTCCATGGATTTCCCCCTGGCACTAGATCTCTGGCCTGGGCCCAGGACCCAGAGAACACTTGTGTACTGGTTCGCTGGCAGAGCAATTGAGAGTCGGTCACCTTGGAAATCAAAGGCATCGGTGTAATTTGACTTTTCATAATATTATGTCATCCAGTCCTGAAGGAATGGGGGAGGAATGGAAACAAATTATGTCACATGATATATTGTCTCTTGATATGTGTGTTGCTTCTGAAAGAGACAGTTTTGGCCACAAAAAGTTAGATCACTGCAGTGAAGTTAAAATGGCCCTTGAAAGCAAGGGGTTTATGGTTACAGTCATTTTTTAAGCAGTTGTGGCCAAATGTGTGGTTGGCTTTCTGAAGTGAATGACTTTGCTTTCTTTTGATAGCACAAATCATTCTAAGCACTGAGAAATGTTTCCATGAGTACAACTGTTTCTGTCTGTACACATGCCTTGAGCTTTAAGGTTGATGTAGCTCACAGTTTAAAGGGATGTCATTATAGGTGAAGTTCTGTGGTTCTTCCAAGACCTTCCGAGTCTTCTTTGACTAGGGTCTCAAATTTGTGCCGCGTTCACACCAAACATACACAATTTTACGTGTGGCATTTTCATAATTTTGGTTGCAAATTGGTCATGTCATCTGGCATCTGCTCAAACAAAATTTTGAGTAAAAATATACCAGTGTTTCTGGATGCCAGGACAGTCAGTGGTTGTGCTAAATCCGGTCAATGGGGGTGTTCTAAAATTTTAATGCTTTCAGGGGCCATAATGAACTTTGTAGATGTAAGATGGATCGTCCTGGGAAGAAGCTTAATTACCTTTAGTCCATTTCTACATGGACATAGAGACACAGGCTGTCCATGAACCCAGAATTGTCTCCAGACGTGTGTGTTCACACAATCTACTGAAGATGCTGTAGTGTATATGCCAGGCCTGTAAGTGGCACTGTAACGCTGCCACAGAACTATACCAAAAACAGAGAATAAGACAAGGAACATGTGATTTACTGTAAACAAACACATGAAAACAAGGAGGTTGCCGAGAATATGAATCAAAGTATAAAGGAGTCTTTTGTGTGGAATGATGTAGACGTCTAGCTCACGACACAACTTTGATCTGCCATTGCGTTCATTGGTGCGGTTGGAGCATGTGTTCGGGGAGAGGGAGAGCTATGACATCATTCGTTCCGGAAAGATGCATTTGGGTTATAAACCTTTCAATGGCGGTGTCTTCAGATTTGTACACATTGAGATGTGTTTTATTTGGTTTCAAGATACTGATTTACAGCTACACCTGAGGTCATCTCCATGTGGACATGGCCTCATTGTGAGAACAGCACTTGACTCATTAAATCATAGTTACTTTGTATGAAATTAATTGAACAAAACATGTTCAAAAACAAGATGATGAAACGATGTGATATTCTGTTTCTATTTCATTGTGTCATGTAGCACGTGTTCTCCATGCTGTGGCACAAAAAATGATTAATATATGACTGACAATTTGAAGTTTACACACATATACTGTTACATTCCCCTCCTTGTCATAAGGCTTCAGGCACGGGTGCATATGGCACAGAGCAGGAGGCATCACATCCCCATCAGCTTCCCAGTCCTCCTGTCATATTGGCCTGTTAATTGGGCAACAAGATCAGAGGCAATATTACAAGCCAATTAAAGCAATTGGGACAGATTGCCAAGTGATGAGCTCCACTGCGTAATTGAGAGTGTGAAGTGCTTGTCACCTCTGTCTGCTACAACTTTCTCTGTTTCCCTCTCTCTCTCTCTTTGGGTCCATCTGAATAAATGATGAGGCTGCAGAGGACTAAAGTTGGTGCATTAGTGATCTCACTTGGGACCTCTTCATCATTACTCTTAGAGCAGGATGCAGTTGATTTGGATAACACAGTTTGCTACAGCGCCACATGCCAGCTATCGTCACGGCAACTGATGCACCAGCATCAGAGAGACAGCAGACATTATAGGTTATATGCAGCCATCCATTCAAGATTGAGTAATTTGTTGTTTTAGATTGCGTGGTGTCCTGCGTGAGTGCGTGTGTGTATTTGTGTGTGCATGCGTGTGTGTACCTATAAGAGGAAGGAGACCGATCTATATGACAGCTACTTTAATTTGTTCTGGGAATATTGTTGTACTGGTGCAGTCCACTGGGTAGCACCTGCATGCCAAGTTTGCTTAATCATGCAAAAAGAACAGAAAAATGCATTACAGATGTCAGACTGTGTCCCAGTAGAGACAGAGATTTGACAAACACCTTAAATCCTGTGGGTACCAGGGTGCAAAATTCATTTTTGTAGCATTCAAGTAGATCTCATCACTCAGAGTCCTGGTCTGATATTTAGTACATGAGGCATGTGTGGAATAATGCATCGCCACCTCTTACTTTCTATATTATGTTTCATGCATTTGAGGAAACCTTCATCAATAGAACGTATGTATATCAAAAAGCATGTAAAGACTTGGTGAGGGTTCAGGTCAATCATAGCCAGGTTCAAATAAGCACGTTTGTTAAAACTGCTGACAGGAAGCAAACAGCTGTCCTTTGCTACGTCTATGGATGTAGTGAGGGGAGACATGGAGGTAGTTGGAGTCAGAGTAGAGGACACAGAGAACAGGGAAAGATGGAAATCGATGATTCGCTGTGGTGACCCCTGAAGAGAGAAAAGCCGAAAGAAGAAGAAGAAGAGGAGGGACTTTCATGACATGATAGACTTAAAGGTAGACTTAAAGGGCTTAAGTTTGGCAGAATACCGACATCTAGTGGGGTCGCATCGGTATTGCAACACACAAAAATAATACAGCAGCCCGGTTGCCAACTGTGACAAGCGATCAGTCTGCACCATCTGTCAAATTGTGAACCTCACAGGATAACTACAAATTTCAATTAATCAATACGTTTTAACACAGTACTGAACAACAAACAAGACTGTATTTGATAACCTTCATGTCAAGTTATCAGTAAATACAAGTTTACACATATCGTGTGCATGAAATTCCAAATCACTTCCAAGCTGCTATGCTCAACTAGTTATTTATTTATTGGTTGCTAATGTTTAATTAGTTTGGACAGAAGGTTCAGCAGCTGAGCAGTTTTGCTGGCACAAATTTAAGATGCCAAAACTACTCCAAAACAACATCTGCGGGCTCCTGAAGGTTCAATGACAACCGGGACCAATCCTCAGTCTCATAAAAACAAAATAAAACTCTCATGGAAAATAAAGAAATTACAGATTTTGGAGCCCTGCAGCTGATGGAGCACAGAACTTTCCTCCCAGGAAAACAACCCCAGTAGTGTATATTTTTGCAATTGTGGGCTTTTACACACTATGTTATGTTTATAAATCAAGTGCCCTCTACCAACTATTTAAATAACTATGAGCTTGCGACGGGTGTGTCATTGCAAAAGATCCTTCATTCGGTTATGTGTACTGACGGTCTGCAAATCATGTGACGCTGACCTTAACCTGGCATCATTTTTGATGCAACGGGAGGAGAGACCATATTTAACATACGAGACGTAACCAGGCACCAACCAGAATTCCCATAATTCACAGAGACAAAATGACGTATGGTCATTTCAATTGGACGACATAACAAATCACACTCATTTATGCTTCTTGTGATCATGTCAGAATGAGACTCATGTTTGAGAGACTGAATGTCCTGTGAGGTTTTGTGGTGTCTAATATTTATCGGAGCCTGTTGTCCGGCTCAACTTCTAGTTTCTTTACATCCCTCCATAACACCACGATCCCTTTAACATTGAATGGCTGCGATTATCCAATGAAGGTAAAGCTTTTCTGTGATATTTTTCACTGTAACTAATGAGGTGTTGATGAACTTTCTGAGGGATTTTGGGGTCTCCTTCGGCGGGCTCAGAGCCGTTTCAAGCAGCAGCTGATTGTATATTCAACAGCCTCTGTTTGTTTTAAAGACAGCAGAGTGACATTTAGTGGCTAACCAAGGGGAGAGGGAAAGCACATGAAAGTGAATGTGTTGCTTTTCAGAAGAAACTGCCAGCTTTAGGTTTCTGTAACTGGCAGGTTGCCGCACCACACATACCCTCACAAAACCACATGCACATGCGTAACGACCATTTTCAGTTTCCCCCATTAATCTCAACGCGTGCAAGGTGCATCCTCGTCACATTTTTGCACACTTCTCTTTAAATGGGCCATAACTTTAAAAGGAGTTGACACCAACTTCCCATTACAAAACAGTTACAACTTTCACAACCGTTTTTTACGGCCTTTATTGACAAGTCTGTAGCGCTGAGCAGCAGCAGTTCAATAGCTGAATTGTTCTTCGGTCCACTTTTCTGCCTGCTCCCACTGCGGATGTTGTTCTAACGCTACCTGGGGAATTACGAGTCCTGCCCCATTGGGACTTGTAAAACCAGTGTCATCTTGATGGTGGGGCTCAGATGTCTGTGAGTTTGCATGTGCGTTGAGAGTACGCATGCATCTTCGGTTATGGGTGTTGAGCGCACTGCAGAGACCAGTAAAACGCCGTCTGACAGAAGTCCCAGTGCAGCAGTGGTGAGTAGCGTTTGACGGTCGTGTGATTTGTTTGTTCAGCCCCAGCGGCCTTTTCTCCTGGCTCAGAGAGAGGGGGGGGAGAGAGAGAGAGAGAGAGCTGCCTGATGGGTTCACACCTTCTTCCCTCCCATAGCCTCACCAATGAGCCATTTAATCCTCCTTCCTACAACTAAATCAACACCTCTCGCACACTTAAAGCTGCTTTGGACCACCACCACAGACTGTCTGCAGCTCCATCTGACTGTCTGCTTGTCAGAATTTAAGGTGATGACAGCATTCAAACACACACAAAAAAACTGACATTCCTGCATGTGCGCACTGGGAAATAATTGATGTAACAATTTGTGTTACTTTCATTAATAACGTTCCACAAGCAGCATCCATTTCATCACTTTTCCCTCTCTTAGAAGTGCAGTTCTTATGTTTAAGAATGTTGGAGGAAACATAGAGAGAGCAGAAGAGAGAAGAGAAGCCAAGTACAATGCATGAATAAGACATAGAAATAATGGAGAAAGACTGAAAGCATCAGAGGAAAAGAGGATTGAGGGAAGTGTACCGAAGGCCTTTGATGGAAACTCTAGCTTGTGGGCGGCACATTTAGCCCGGTGTGGTAATTATGTCTCAGGGGTGAGATCCTTGGACTTGATCCGGGCTGAGATCAGAGGCCAAGGCTGATCACTACAAAGCAGAATAAAAAAGAAAAGGACTGAGAGTAAGCTGTGCGTGTTGGTATTCAGTTGGTCAGTGTGTGAGATTATTTCTATTATTCCTCTAGTACTGTAAGTATTGTATTTTATTTTATACCTCCTTTGTTTTATTATTTCTTCTTTGTTAAACATCTGGCACTTTACACCTAGACAAGTTGTTGATAGGGAACACCCTGAACAAGTTGACAGACAACTATTCACACACACACACACACACACACACACACACACACACACACACACACACACACACACACACACACACACA
>JBBMJM010000023.1:3428349-3441458 GCA_037832705.1 Centriscus cristatus
AAGAAAGAGTGAGAGTAGAGACAAACTCGACTTCATGGACATTTCTACCGTTTTGATTTAAAACGAGTCAGGATCTGTTTTGAAGGTTCAAGTGACCTCGGGGACATTTATTCAGTCTACAGCGTCTTGCAGGTCTTTTTGTCCAGGATTTCACGGAGCCTCTTGAGTCTGCGTTCGGTGATGGCTCGGACGTAGCTGTCCGACTGGATGATGGCCATGCCGTCCTGCACCACGCCCATCACCAGTAAAGGGTTCTCCTCCACGGTGATGTTAGGGCAGGGGCAGCTCCAGTCGATCTTGTCAATAGTCACCTCAAGGTGCTTGGTGTTGAAGAAAGTCAGTCCCATCTTTTCATCTCGGAGAACCTCTTCCAAGCTAAAGCGAGCCAGCCCAGAGTCTAGATCCTCCACCAGCTCTGTCAGCCGCCCCACAATGGCAAAGTCGCTCCGGCACAAGATGGGCACCATTTTCCCCTTCGCCCGACACGTCTTACAGGGTTTCTTTTTGGGTTGGGGGCAGTTGGCTTCACACTCCTTTTTGGTACGGAAGCTGTTAGCATTCCCGTGGCAGCCGCCGTAGGCGAAGGCTTGGCACTGTTTCATGAGGGAGTTCCAGGCCCAACGCACCTCCCAGGACTTGCAGGGGCCCTGAACAGCCGGCAGAGAGCAGATGCCCACCCCCTCCCTCTGGCAGAAGGTTTTGCACTCCTCGTACGTTTCGAATCGGTTGCGGCTATCGACACAGCCGCCGTTGTTGAAGGCCAGGCAGGAGCTCAGCTTGCTGTCGTAGTACCAATCCACATGGCGCTCGGCGCTGCACACCCTCTCGTCTACTTCGGCCAGGCAGTCTGCCGGCGAGAATGGCCGCCCCATAGTCATCTCAGGACTTTCAGAGAAGTCGTCGTCAGCCCTGCGTATGACAGACAGCGGGTAGTCTGCGCGAAGAACTCCAACAGAATTGCGGGCAATGCAGGTGTAGGTACCCGTGTCCCACACCTGGGCGTTGTAGATGACCAGCTGCCCGATGTTGGTGATGACCACGTTGCCATACATCTGATCGGGCCTCATGACCAGACGTTCACGCCGTTCGCTCTGTTTCTCCCAAGTTACATCAGGCCTGGGGACCCCGATAACGTCACAGTGGAAGCTGACCGTACCACCGACATAGATGGACTGGTGGTGGGGGTTGGAGTACAGCGTGGGGGGCATGGGGTCCTCCTGGGAGGACGTTGGCGTGGGGTGAGCCGTTGTGTCCTGAGGCAGCGGGCTGGTGTGGGGCCCAGCAAGGTAGAAGCGGCAGGTGACTACGGTTAAAGTCACCCCCCGCACGCAGGCCTCTGCGTCCATGTAGCAGCGGTTGAAGTAGGTGAGGCCGTCGGAGGCACAGGTGAAGTTGGGCTCTTTCTCACATCGATCCTGGCACTTGCAGATGGGCTGGCCGTCCCAGATGTCACAGGTCGCTCCCTGCTGGCTGCAGATGAAGCCCTCACAAGTGGCTGCGGAGCTGGAGGTGTCGTTCCCCTTACCTGCACCACCTGGCTGGGCCGTGCTTCCGTCAGAAAACCGCGCAGCAACGCAGCTGTTGAGCCCGCACACGTTGGTGCAGCATTTCTCAAAGTCGGCGCAGTCCTGCACAGACACAAAGCACAGAAGAGCAGTTATGAAAGGACAGAGGCTCTCAGAGGATCTGGAGCAGTTGTGGGGACAACGGAAACATCACCTCATCGACGCTGCATTCCCTCTCACAGGTGCTCTGTGCATCCACCCAAAGGTTTGTGTTCAGCTTGTTTGGACAAAGTCCTTCATGTTCTACCTTGGATGCAGACACACTTGCACACAAAAGTCCAGGGAATGCACAAGTGAAAAGCATCAACAAACACGCCTGCGTCCATCCTATTCCTTGTTTGCTGAATCTGGATGCATCCCGGTGACTTGTCTCCCTTTTCCATTTATCCTTAAATAGCTGTAGATGGATTTTATACATCATTGTTCTTGTGCAAGAGTAGTTCCATAACTCCTTTAAGTCACAGATAATGGGGGGGCTGTTGTTCAAAGGTGGTCGTCCGTCCAGAGGACTCGGTCTGGAGAAGTCGCATCCAATAAAAACACCCAGAGAAACACGACAGAAGCCCAGGAACGACGCGCCTTGATGCGCAAAACCAACCTGCCCGAAACCACCGGCACGATTTCATTCAAGGCGGACGTCCCCCAAAGCGCACAATGAGAGAGACGGACGCCAACGTCAGCCTTTGAGAGTGAATGGAGGCTGGAGCACGCCCGACCCCCCTGTCCTCCTCCTCCTCCTCCTCCTCCTCCTCCTCTCCAATACTCGTCCAGTGTCTGAAACTTTTATGAAGCAGCACTGTGCGCTAAGCAACTGCGCAAACATTGTAAAAACACATCAAACGGTGCCGCGGTGACAAACAACAACGGTGCGTACGGAAGGAAAACATTCCGGTGAGAAAAGCCGCGTAAACGCGTCCAGACGGAGTTTATGGAGGAGGCGGTTGGAGGACGTTTCCATCGCGGGAGGAAGATGTTAACTTTACTGACGCACAAACATCACGGTTACACGCCGCCGGGGGCGGTGCTTCCGAACCATCCTCAGCGCAGAGCGCCTCATCCACCGCGGTCAGGTTGAGGGCGGAAAGCGCCATTTTCAGTGGTGTGGACTCATCTTTGTCCCGGCGCAGCTCCGGGCAGATGAGAAGCAGCTTCGACCCCCAGCATCTTTTCATTGGCAGTGACCCGGTAACCTCTGGCTGACTTCTGACCGCCCTGCATTCATGCGTCCCGGTGATGCAACAACTGGCCAATACCGCGACAGCAGCTAATCAATTCAGCAGCACCCCCCCCCCCCCGGTTTACGGCTGGAGCACCGGAGGCCCCCCAGCATACAAAGGCAGCAGCACAGATTCCCACAGTGACCTTGATGGAAGAACGGGTGAACATGGGAGCGGAATTTCACCTTTCACTGTGATTCTTGACTGCAATGAAATCGATTATTGGCTATAAATGTAATCATTTCTTTATAGTCAGTGATGTTTCATGACTGTCCTACCCCAACAGCTTTCCAGCTTCACCCCCCCCCCCCCCACACCCCAATCACACGTCACGACGTCATAATTTAATAGAACACCCAGAGGTCCCATGGAATTCACATCCTCCTCACTTGGTCAAACTTATCCCAAGGTCAAAAAGTCGTAAAAAACTAAGATTAGAGCCAGTCACTGTACACTGAAATGAATGTTTACATGTGGGGAGGGGGAGGGGGGGCAAAATATCTTAAAAACAAACAGTTGCTCATTGTTATTATTGGTATTGTTGTTGTATTTTATTGTATTTCAAAATGTGCCAAATAAGCAAAACAAATGAGAGAAAATTATATATGTACATTAAAAAAAACAAACCCAGATCCAAACTCTGATAGCAACAACTACGAATGGTGTTATTGAGTGAAAGTGTGTGAGCCAACAATTTTGTTGGAGACTGACTAGTTACAAAAACATCCCATGATCTGATGTCTGCTCATCATCTCCGGACAACGCGATAACCAGCAGAGGAAAGACGGATCCATAGCAGAATAACAGTTCTGGTGTGATTATTCAATTGTTAAAAAGAGACACTTAAATAAAGAAAATAGTTATTCTGGTTACAAAACAGACATTGTGCCTTTCAAGTTCATCTGACATCACAAGGTTCTCAGACGTGGATCACTTGTAAACTGACATCAAAAGTGAAACCTTACACGTCCAATGCAAGCCCGCGGATAACGCACATACTTTAAATGTCAGAAAATAGGAATTTGCGTGGCAAAAGGATACACAACCACTCAGAAGCAGCAACACTAATAAATATTTAAGCAGATGAACCAGTTACATTCCACCTTATTCTATTTGGCCACAGAAAAGAAGGATCATTGTTCTACATTCATAAATAGATAGTTAACAGAACATACCCAAGATAGAAAAGATGACTTTAGAAATTCCTGTTAGACACCCAGATCGCTGCTGAGTCTGTACGTGGTTTCCTCATCAGCACCAAACACTAGATACATGATTAACAATAACAAGATTCATGCAGTCGATGTCATAGTTCAAATAATGACCCAGAAAAGAAAGTCAGAATGAGCGATGTTTGTGTTTCAAGCGGGTTGGCAGACATTCAAACCAAACCCCCGAAGGCCAGCAGACGAGTTCAGGCTTGTTCCATCGTCACGTCACAGAGCTCTGGACTACAGGTCAGTCCGTCAGTCGAATGTGAAAACCTGCTCTTCCGCCGTCGCTCTACGCTCACTGTCACTAATCTCAGTACAAGCATACGGAGCCCCCCCCCCCACTAAATACACACCGAAACTATGAGCACATGCAGTATATTTACATCAAGTCAAATCAAACTTAAATACTCGTACAAACAATCGTTTGCCAAATAACAGCAGCCAAAGTCCTGCTGTTCATCCCTAGTGTTACCAGATGAGTGACGATACTTGACTCACACCTGTTGGTCTCTTGTTCTACTTGATCACAGTACAGGAAAACAGACACCATCAAACCCGCCGGGTGGGCTCCCAAAAGTCAGTGCAGGTCCACGGCGACATGCGTCTCTGATGATGACAGCTGACAGCTCTGTAGTTCATCTCTGGTCCCGGGACCTCCTGGGACCTCCTGGGACAACACGGTTAACACTGGTCCAGTGGAGGCAGCCCCTCCTTCACTATGATATCTTACAGTTTCCCTTGGAGGAGGACGTGGAGTTTTTCGGGGGGCTCTGTGGGGGTCGGAAGGGCTTCGGCCGTTTCAGGCTGTTGGCCTTACTCCCGCCGCTGCTGCCACCTGAGGCCGCGCTGTTGGCCACTGAGTAGGAGCGTCCGTGCATCATGACTGCGTTCATGCCGTTGGCCATCGAGAAAGACTTGAGGTGGGATTTGATGGCTACGGGCAGCGGCAACTTGTCGATGAGGTGCACGGGCGTGCACGAGACAATTGAACGGCAGCAAAGATCCTGGAGGCTGAAAACTAGAGAAGAGGGGAAGACAGTCAGTCGGTTGTGATGTCACTGTCACGGAACCAGCACAGGGAACGTCCCCTGGAGGACGTGCAACAGATATTTAACACGGGGTATGTTTCACTTCGAGGCCGACGTGTATATGGTTTGCGCTAGAAAAGAGGATCTCGGCTGACGAGAACTTCAGCTACCAAATGAAGGCTCCGCCGCTACTCTGGAACGTTCCAATTTACAGTTTCCATTACTGATGCAAAATTTCCAGCTGCTGTCGCCGCCGCCTGCTGCTGCCTGTCGACAACCGCTGTGGTGAAGTGAAGCCACAGAGCAGTGAAGCAGGGTTTTCTATTACTACCCCAAAATAACCCACATTTATTCTGGAAACTTGTTGAGGGAACAGACTTTTCTGCTTGTGACTGTATAAACGGTGATTATCTGAATGTTTTGGACTGATTAGAACGCTGCAGCATTACTCGACTGAGGTCATGTTGAACAGAGGCATTTTTAACAGTCTTAGAAGGTCCTGTGAGGTACTCTACTACGATACTTCCAAGATTTCTAGACAGAAATATTTACCAGCTTACCTCTGTTGGGCCTCCAAAATTTTTCCATCCCGTGCCGCATCAACACGATGCGTGAGAGTTCTGTGAAGGACTCGATGACATTGAAGTTGCACAGGGGACTGACTTCGAAGAACGTCATGCTGTTCTTTTCTGCGTAGGCCCTCGCCTGCTCTGTTGGCACCTGACGCTTGAAAGCCAGGTGAAGGCGGTTTCCCACCAGGATTCGGGGCACACCCGGGGCATGCTGACAGAACAAAAACAGATCATGTTCGAATACTTACACATTTAGCTGACTTCACTTCAATTCAGGATGTTATTGTTGCTTTTCTAAATTCTGTTGCACTGGCATGTGAATCTACATGGGAGAGCTTGATTCTTTGCACACAAGTAAAAACACATGCAGGGGACTTCAACAGACCACCAACATTAAAAGGGATGTGATTACATTGTCTTCAGTAAATTAATACGAGAAATGACACAGGTGATTCCCTATTGTAGCCAAACTAAAGATGAACCTGACATACAGGGTATTTTGTGGGACAAACGCCTCTACCTCATCAATCTCACGGATCCATCGATCGATGCCGTCGAACGACCAGCCGTTAGTGATGTCATACACAAGCAGGATGCCCTGTGGGATGGACGCCGAATAAGCTGACATGTCCCAGTGTCTGAGTGGGATGAATGCACAACTGTGGCTCTGAAATCCTCACCTGAGCCCCCCGGGAGTACGACCTGAAGATGGTGCAGAATCGGCCCTGGCCTGACGTGTCCCTGTTGAAGAGAGACAAAGTTCTCCCGTCAGAACACGGATCGTTCATTAACGTCGCACACATACCAAACTCCGCTTACCATAACTCTAGTTTCACTCTCCTTCCATCCAATAATATTGTGGTAGTCTTGTAGTCGATTCCTAAAATCCCAAATGAATCCAATTATCAATTTTGGACGTAAGGTGTTTAAAAATAGCCATTCAAACAGCTACTCACCACTGCTGTAAGCATATGGGGACTCCACTGATCCGTCCTGTAAACTGTCCAAGATTTCCCCCTTCCCAACATCGCTGTCTCCCACCAGTAGAAATTTCAGGAGATAGTCGTAACTTTTGACAGGACTACTCTGTGCCCCCATCATGCCACGCATTGGATCCAGTTCCAGGAGAGCTTACAAAGCTCAGCACACATCCACTCCACGGTGCAGGAACGAGCCGGGCGGTCCCCGACGGTTCTCGCCCAAAGCTAGGGCGACCGTCGTTAGCTACACGGCTAGCTAGCGCACCAACAGGGGTTTACATGAACACGTCTTCCGTCAAACCAGCCAATGAAGCTCAGGTATGCACTAGATCGACTGAGACGCAGCTGCGACGTCGCACTGGACGTGTTAGTCCAAACCCTTCGATTTAACGTGAATCTTCACATAATCAAAACAACAGTCGCAGTTAGCTAGCTCAGTAGCTTACAATCACGAACGAGTTCGAAGTACAAACGAAACCTGTCGATATATGCAGGTAACGACACCGATTGGTTCGGCATAAACAAATATATAACAAACTAGTTTGAATGTATCCACTTTGTTCATAAAGGAAAATGCGGGTGCGGAAAATACACCTACCCTGCACGTCTAGTTACTGTGTTGGAACTTCCTGGTGCTGACGTCACTTTACGTAACATCCGGGCAGAGGTTCAAAATAAAATCTGAAAATTTTCGAGAAATGACATCACGTTGGTGACAAAGACAAAAACATGGAACCTTTTTTCAATGTTGTGTTATGTCTAGCAGAATTCCTTATACACAAAAATATCATCCAGAAATGACCTCATCATTTATGTTCGTCAGTAAACAATTGAAGTTATATTTGAAATAATTACAATACATTCACAAACCTAAAGCCAATTTACCAAACTGGTGGGGCCCAAGATCTGCCAGGGGGCCCTCTCACGATGAAACACAGAGACGGCGAGTGGTGTGTTTTCTCTCGCCCCCCCCAGTGAGATTGTGTGATTGCTTGCTGCCTGTAAGTGTGTGACAACCTCCCTGACTTTGTGGGCTACTCATCATCCAACCTCGAGAGCAAAAGTGAATGTGTCATAGCTCACACGGTGACATTGGCTGAGGATGCCATTACCACAGCCAGTGTGTTTAACCCTACAAATGCAGACATTATACTCAGAGAAGGCGTGCACCTAGGGGAGTTTTTCTCTGTGGATTAAAGTGTGTCACTCCCACATGTTCCAACTGTTGCTGTCTCTGCCATTTCACCCCGTGGTGTACCCACTGTCAGTGGAGTCTCCAGTGAGTCCACAGCAGAACACACAACTGACAGAACATTAGATTTAAGTCTAAGTTTAAGAAAAATAATAAAAATAAGCTACACTGTTCCCCCCTTGCACAGTTTATTACAATTGTTATTTTTATTATTGTTACTTTATTATGTCTTTCTGATCTGTCGTGCTGCTGGAAATGTGAATTACTATGTGAATTCATCTATTTACAGAAGAGTATTGTGAAATCTATGTGTCTATTGTTCTATATACAGATATAGGGAAATACATATGGACAGATAGATAAAAGATAAAAACACTCTGCTCATAGAACATAGTGTACTTCTCGTCTGGTGGAAAGAAGAGGAACGTTACCACAATGCTGATTATTGGTGTCCACTTGTCATTGGTTCTTCTAATTGGTATTTGCAGCAGCTGGGTCGGTTCTGCTCAATTGCCAAGCAAATAAAAGCCAGTTGAAACCACAGCATTGTACACAGCCTCAGTGGGAGAGGAGGCAGCATTGGTGAGAGAACAATGGGGCTGTTCCATGTTGGTCTTTTGTTGCTGCTGGGGGGCTCTTGCGCCTCCTTTAGTTTTCCAAAAAGCCTGTCAGGCTATGGTCCGTTTGTGCAGAACCCTGACTTAGAGTGGGAGAGGATGGAGACCGTGATCGGTGAAGAGCTGACCAGAACCCCAGCACACAGAGCTGCGTCCATGAGAAGCGCATCCTCGGCACCCCAAGCTAACAAGGTTCCTGAATACCGGATCATCTCAAAATCCGAGGACCCAGTCGACCTTTTCATGCCTGAGAAAGGAGCCCGACCTCTTCCGCAGGCGGCTAAGGATATTTTAAGTGTCACCTCTCCCCCTGATACCGCCACGGGCAAGTCATCCCAAAAGAAGTTGGTTGAGATCTTGTGCCACGTTGATCGGATGTATGTGAGGATCAGGAGGGAGGTCTTTACAACGGCTGACGCATACAAGTACTTGAAACTAGGCAGCTGTCCTGTTAACCAAGGCACTAAAGCCCATTACTACCTCCTGTACCTCCTAAAGGACTGTGGGTTCAAGAAAGAGGTTGGTTCATGTTCTCAGCTTGTCATTATAACATGTTCTCATGTTTAATTAACTGCCACTTAACACAACGTCTTTCAGTATGATACAGATTTTATACTTATCAGCAACAAGCTTCAGTATAATCCAACCACCAAAGTTGTCCGGGAGATGCCGTTTGACATTCCTCTGCAGTGCAAATTTCCCAGGTATGTTTTTCTTCCAGTAGAAATGTGTAGTACAATGACCCTGTATGCTGCCAGGTTAAAAGACAGTTTCAATTCAACGATTTGTCACCGAACATCACAATTTACAATTGTCTTGATGGACTTTATAGTCCACATATTGCCCAACTTTCAATCAGGGTGAGGAAAAACTTCCCAAATACCCCTTATAACTGGGGGGGAGGCAAAAACCTCAGGGAGGACCACAGAGGGATCCCAATACCTGAGATGGACAGAACAGCAATAGGTGTTTCATTAATTCTCTCGCACATTTTGCAGGTTTTTCCATTCTTATAAAGTTGGCTTCCTCCCCAAGATGGAGGGAGGCAGTGTTTTCAAAGCACTACAACCAAAGAGTAGTTACACCCTCACTCCTCAAGATGGTATGTATGAGTTGTGTTCTACTTGATGTGCATTCTTACGAAGTCTTGCAGGCTTTACTGATACGACTCCAGTCTGGGGGGGGGTGCGCTGCAGCACCTTAGATCAGGTCACCCTGCTTGTACACACCTGATTACAATCATCAGCTCATTACCAGGCCTCACAAGAACATCAGACTGAATAAGTGAGGTAGGAGCAGGGTGATGTCTAAAACCTGTGACCGTCCAGGACTGCAGTTTGACACCTGGAGCTAAACCTTTTAATGCCTTTTATTCTAATTTGGTAAGTATGCAGCTAAAATTGGGTTCAGACAGTTTCCTGTGACTCGATTAGTTTGAATAAAACACCTGTATGCTGCACACAGGTGACATTTATTCAACGCTTTGTCTTTTGAAAAATGATCCCTTAGTGACACTCATGCATCAAGGGACAGAATTGTAGGGTTTTCTTCCCCTTAATTTTAAACTTGTGTGGTTTCTGCCTCAGCATCAGGGAACGAGCTCACTGGTTCTAAAACCTACACCTTGGGACAGCCAATGTACTTTGAGGCTAAGGCGCCACCTAACACTGAAAGTTCTGACAAGAGGATGTATGTCAACAAGTGCTTTATGACGGCGTCCCGGGATCCCAACTCAGAGCCTAAATACACTGTCATTGACAACCAAGGGTAAATGACCTTTCTATTATTTCTGGCCTGTTGCAGCTGCCTGTAAACATTGATGTTCTTATTTGCAGTTGCATGATAGATGGCAAAGTTACAGCGCAATCAAAGTTCCTCCCTTGCGCGTCAAAGACTATTCAGAAGTTCAGTGTGAGTGCCTTCATTTTCAAAGACATGGTGTCCCTGTCTTCATCGTCTCAGGTACGTCATGTAACAGCTCAAGTGTACAAACGCAGGACGTGTTGCATTCAACTTGAGTTTCTTTCAGCAACTCTACATGCATTGTGAGATGTCTCTGAAAAAAATGATGCCAACGCCGAGTTCGAAGGCATGCAATTACGATCCAAGCACCAAAAAGTAAGTTTGGGTTTCTTGTTTGAGCTGACGTCCAATCGGTCCATCAGTTACAAGAACTGATCTCTACCTCAGGTGGAAGGAGCTGTATGGGGACGACTCTGTGTGCGCCTGTTGCGAATCATCCTGCTCCTCAGCGAGGTCAAGAGGTACGTTGGTCTGACTTGACGCACTGAGTAACAAGTGTGACGGCTGCATCTAATTGTTCCCACAGCCTCCCAGAACGTGGTGTCAAGTCATGCTTGGAAGGTGAACTTCAGGCCTGAGGACGACTACATGGAGTTTTTGCCAAAGATGAAATCCTTCAACGCTGAGTCGTTAAACATGGAAGACCCAGACATGGCGGAACACAGGGATTTCCTGAACTACTGGGAGAATGATTACTAATGTCAAGGATTTTTAAATAAAATGTTTCAGTTAAGTTGTTGTCAGAAGTTGTTTCCAACATAATCGGCATATTCCTAAAATGCATCATGGTACTTGTGTAGATGCAGCAGTGTACCACAAGGGGATGGAAGAGCTTCACTAGCAGGGCCTGAGTAGACTCAACTGCTTGAGTGGAGGGGTGACTGAAGAGACTACGGTGCACATGCCTTTCTCCCCAAATGCCAGTGACTTGTAACCTGTAAGGTAGTCTGATTTCCAGTGTGTTGGACGTACGTTGTGTGAAATCTGTCTAGACCTGTCCGATTCTAGTATAAGACCACATGGTAATTGACAAACGGACTGCCTGTCACACACAGACTTGCCGCCCTCAGTCCCATATCGTCATCGGTGGCAGTGGCTGCCGTTTTGAGTTTTACATTTCCTCCCAGTTTTATTCAACCAAATGGTGGGGGGTATGACATCCCACCATGTCTCATTGATTCCAGCAGGTCATTCATAAAACCCTCTGAAAATACACCATCCCACCTTTTCCTGGCTGAGATATGAAGATACTTAGAACATGCAGCAGTGTCACCATCTGGTTGAGGCACTTCATCAGCACTGCACCATGCTGGGAAGACCCCAACTGCTTCTCATATCTGAGAAATGCTCTTTAGATATTTCCTGCAGAATAGGCTCATGGAAATGAAACAAAGTAAGTCCCAGTGATCCTGATCAGCAGTCGCCTGCTCAGAACTCTGGTCCTGTGATCATTTGTCCTACAGTGTTGGAAGAGGAGACCATATTTGAACGTGCACTCATCATGATTGGCATCAGTTGAGTGAGTCCTTTTGTAGCAGACCTGCATCAGAGAAGGTTCCTCATGGTATCAGTATGCATGAATATCAGATTTAAAGAAGTGATTTCTTCTTCCACATTCTCTCTTTCCATCTCATTTTCATCTTTTCTTTGTGTCTTTGCACAATGAGATCCTCCGCTTTCTTCACCCTGGAGTTGTCTCTCGGATGCATGAGGAGACCAAGACAAACCACAAGCACTCGCAGCAGAGTATCATTCATGGCCAGAACTTTCTGTGGTCAAATCAAACAATGGAGTAAATATTTCACCATCAACCTTCTTATTATTTTATTAGTACACACCTCAAGCAACTGCTGATGATCAGTGGATCATTGTTCCAGTATGAACAAGGAGAATGAACTTTACACAACCACAGACAATCTCTTATTTTAGAAGTCGTCGTCTTTGATGAGTTATTTCCTGCACATCCTGCCTGAGAGCTCTGCTTTGCTTTGTGCAAAAAAATCCTTTACTTTTAGCGAAATGGTTTACTCTGAAACTAAATCCAAAAAAAAAAAAAAAGCCTGAAATGACATTAGGAAATGGAAGCCAAGATGCAAGGTCACATTTCTTCACTGTGAGTGGATGAGGGGAAGACCCTGGTTTTATCCTGATGTGCCTTTTGCTGGTTTGTCAACTCGGCATCAATTACTGGCCACAGACTTTGACTCGTCATGTACACAACAGATCTCTTTAACATCTGTAGAACATGAAATGACACTATCTACCGTCTCTTGTCTGTCTAGTGCCCACGAAATGAGTGGACGCAGTCACTTCGTAGACAACAACCACATCTTGCACAGCAAAGCCACAAATATTTGAATGGTTTGTGACATTTTTGCATGTCTGATTCAGTCGGGCAGCGTAAGAACAGCAACTCGAAACACACAACTCTTACAGTGTTCAGAAACTGTTAATCCTGATGTGTTTTGGGAGCAAACAGAGTTAATCAACAGTGGAAGAGCAAGCGGTATCTTTTTTCCCATAGGTTGCTGGGAGGGGAGGGCACGATGACAGCTGCTTTGAACATCTCCGCAGAGTTTGACAATACACCTTTCAGCCAGCCAGTGACATGAGACAGACTCACACTGGGCTGGGAACACTGACTATGGAGGATTTCTGTGTGTGAACGTCTCATCCCAGCCTGTTGACCCCCCCTCAAACAAGTAAGTGTGTGTTTCTATGCGTGGGTGGGTCCTTTCTGGTAAAAGCACTTTCTACTTTTGTCCTCATACATCAAATAGCCAGGCTTGTTTGGATGAAGACTTGAAGAAGACTCTGGTAACACTTAAAAACGTGGCATTTATAATTCTTATTCTTATTCTTATTCTTATTCTTATTCTTATTCTTATTCTTATTCTTATTCTTATTCTTATTCTTATTCT
>JBBMJM010000023.1:3603961-3615076 GCA_037832705.1 Centriscus cristatus
ACTACTGGAGTCTGCTCGCTGACTGTTTTTATTCCTCTCCGTGCAGTGCTGGCAGAAAATTCAGAGGTTTTACTTAAAGCTGGAAAAGATGAGGTAAGTTTATATGTGAGATACAACATTGTTGATTCCGTGTGTGTGTGTGTGTGTGTGTGTGTGTGTGTGTGTGTGTGTGTGTGTGTGTGTGTGTGTGTGTCAATGCAGCTATGTCATCCATTCTCTCCACATCTTACAGATTCTCAAGCTATGTTCGGAACTTGAAATGGTTGCTTCTTGTTGTGAAGCCAAGAGAGACAAACTGAGAGACACTAAAGAACTGTACGTCAGTACCCTTCTATCAGGCCAATGACTTCTCATAAAAAATTGTTCTCTGTTCTCCCCTGAAAGTTTCACACCTTCTACTTTTTTACTATTATTTGTCCGGATGCTTTCTCAGTGAACTCAAGTGGCTGGAGGAGAACAAACAGGCGCTGGCAGCTGCCAAAGATCATGTCAAACAACTCCAGGAAGAAAAAGAGAAAATATCAGAACACAGGTAAGTGTGATGGTGACGTATACTACTGTTAAGAAGGTTAATGTGGCGTGAGTGTTTGTGGGGATGTTGACGTAACAGTCATCTCATGACCCAAAGCATATTAACCGTTCTAATGGAAACCCAGCATTCACATGAGCTTTCTGGCACAGAGAAGAAAATATTCCTTTTAAAGGCTCAGAAAGCTTGTGTTGTTCCAAGGCTACGTGTGGATGGCCTTCTGCCTCGAGCACATCATGTACAATATTAGATATCTGACTTTATTGGCCAAGTATGAAAACTCATACAAGGATTTTTTTTTTTTTTTTCCTCTGGCAGTTGTTGTGTCTCCAGCATCACTTACATTTAAAGATGTTTAGTGTCACTGTTGGAGAAACTGATTAGAAATATAATGTTAAAATCTATTATAGACAAGTCTGTTTGTACAAACGATTCCAGATCATCGGAGAGGGGGAAAAAATCTTCTTCTTCTTTTTTTTTCTTTTTTTTTTTGTGCACTTGTGTGACAACCTGCTTGTGCAGTGTGCTGCAGGACACCAAGGTGAAAATCCGGAAAATGACTGCGTACCAGGGGAGGCTGATGGAATGTTTGGGGTACATCCTGGACAAGCACGTTCCTCCTCCTCCTCAGAGGGGATGTGGTGCAAAGAAGACGACGGTACAAAGACCTGTTGGGGGTTTGATGATCACCTGTGCTTGCAGACATGAATAAAACTTTCTTACCAATTCACTTTTCTGTTATTGTTTACAGAATGCTCCTGAAGAAATGACTGGAAACTTGATTTCACTGAACGAAATTCTTGAGGTGGGTTTCTTTAACACTGACATCATGAAATGTTTTAATGTCAGCAGAGATCGATGGTGAATAATCAGTCCAGTATGATTACAGTATATTGTCTTTGATCTTCAAATGAGGTGTCCAGTCCAAAATGACTGACTATTCGTGTTGTCCCTTTTCATCTGTTCCTCTTTCATTCTGGACTTTAACATTCATGGAAAGGAACGTAAAAATGCAAACCAAATCGATTTCATGGAGTCTATATATACTGTAAATCTCACTGCATTCCCCATTAGGGCTGTTGTCTCACACAATGTCTGATGTCTCTTAACCTGCGTTCTCCACTTCCTTCTTTTCTGTGCAGCTGCTTATGAACAAGGTCCTGAACACACCACATGACCCTTATGTGACAATAGACTCCACTTTCTGGCCACCGTACATCGAGCTGATACTCCGCTACGGTATCGCTGTGAGACACCAGGAGAATAAGTTTAAGATCCGCCTGGAAACCTTTTTCTGACTTGTGCCTCAGGCTTATTAAGTATGTACCATATATATCTAAATCTGCCTTTGGTGTGCTACCGTAATGTATATTTGTAATTTAATTTGTATATTTTTACATTTACACAAATACCAAATAGAAAAGTGTTAAGATGTCTGTATCAGCTTCGATTTGAGACTAAAATTCAATGTACCTGTTCATTCCAAGTTGAGTTGTTTGTGTGAAGGTGAATAAACATGGATGAGTGTGTTCATTCAATTATTGTGTTGAGTGTTCTATGGACTATAATTGCCAGCTGAATAAATATTCTTCCCATTGTCAGTGAATTTCTAGCTGCCGACGAATTAACCCTGCAACATTTTCTAGTTCAGATTGCATCTCTTCTGGGGGGGGGGGGCTCAATTCACAAGAAATGTTGCGCGTCCGATGACGTCAGACCTGTCATCCAATCAGATGAGTCCGCCGCGTCAGCTTTAGAATTCCTGTGGGCGGAGAGCAGATTCCGGTTCCGGGTGTATTCATACGAGTCGGCGGCGTTCGCTTCTCTGATTATGGTCTTTTATCATAAACTTATGACAATTGTCGACAATTCGAACTAGAGTATTTTTAATTAACAACGTCCAGCACGTGCCGTGAATATGACGACCCGCTCAGAGAGAGAGAAGGCCCAGAAACTCAACGAGCAGCACCAGGCCATCCTGTCCAAAATGCTGAGGGAGGAAGACAACAAGTACTGCGCCGACTGTGAGGCGAAAGGTGCGACGTTTCCGCTCGCGTCTGTCTTCGTTTTTACCCAACAGTTTCATTAACATCCATTAGTTCACGCGTACTGACGGTGAAGTTGTTAGCTCGAAGCTAACTCCCCGGTGTGGAACTGGCTCGAGCCAGTCAGCTGACATCGCGACCCTAAAGCTAAACTAAGTGGCTAACTAGCAAGCTAACTTCTCTAAATCTACCAAGAGCACTTCCTCTCTGCCGCTGCTTCCACGACAGCTGCCTGCTCCTGCAAACCATCTGGTTCCTGACGGGGGAAGAGCTCGCAACCAGATCGCGGTCTTCTCCATGTTAATCACAGTCGTGACTTGTTTGCCCACTAGGTCCGAGGTGGGCTTCATGGAATCTGGGGGTATTTATCTGCATCCGGTGCGCAGGCATCCACAGGAATCTGGGTGTTCACATATCCAGAGTGAAATCAGTCAACCTGGACCAATGGACGTCGGATCAAATCCAGGTGCGCTTTTCTTGTGTTGATGGATTGAACATCATAATAATTCGTTTGCACACACTACCTGTCCCCTGAAGCTTTTGCAGGGCACATTTTTAAGGCGTACATACAGGTATATGGATGAAATATATATACAAGATTTTCGGATTCGGTTTAATAATAATATATACGATTTACACCCACATCTGTAGTTCTAATGTGTAATGATAACTATTGCACTAAATATCAATGTCATGACATCATCATGTTCCTATGACAGACAGATTATTATTATTTGAGTGTCGTGAAAGACGCCTCAATAATCACTCATTATCAATAATAATGAGTTCCACTATTAAGAAATTAATTTAATTTATGAGAAATTAAATGAGTTAATTGAGTGGGGGCGGTAGCAGGTATAACCAAATTTGATGGTCATTGTGCTGCATACATTTTTTTTTATATATTCTGCTTAAAACAATCACTTATGTGTAACCAGGAGTTTCCACTAAAAATTTGCAAAGGTTTCAATTCAACACCAGACTTTGCTTCCTGTCCATGATTTACATGCAACAAGTTGTTGGTCTTCATCATTCTACACACTGAAATAATATGGGCGCTGCCTTCAGGCCATCCCACGTAGAGGACACCTTCTTTTAAACTACTCACCCAGTTTGGAATTCTTTATGAGGTTTGGCCCGTTAAACCCAAAACTAAATGACCTTCATGGCACCTTGGGGCAACAAGCAGTGTTTTTTCACAGGGTGAAACCTTGAAACCTTAAACCATGAAGGTTAAACTGTTTCCTGATGCTGTTAGACACAGTTTGTGTCTTCTGTTTTACTCCTTGTGTTTGTTTTTATAGAGTATACAGGACATGGGGAACACCAAGGCCCGGCAGCTTTATGAGGCGAACCTTCCAGAAAACTTCAGAAGACCTCAAACAGACCAGTATCCTTGACACAATCCCTCCATTGAATGTTGTTCCTGAGCTACATCTGCTTTCTGCCTTAACTCAGACCTCAGAGCAGTTGAATTCTTCATCAGGGATAAATATGAGAAGAAGAAATATTACAGCAAGAATGTGACCAATGGAAGCAGTGTAAGTTTCTGCTTGTAGTACGTCCGCATGCACAATTATGTACCTGACACGAGTGTTCCCCTCTTCTTGTGTTGTCAGCCAAAGGATAACAAGAAAGAGAAGGAGACAGAGAGAGGGAGCAAGGTGTCATCTAACAAGGTAAATATACATTCCTTTGTGAGTAGAGCCGAGTTTCACCCTCAACCTGGTTTCTGACAGACACTGACTTTCTTCTATTACACTTGTTGTATTACTTACAGAGTGAAGAGACCAGGCAACTTCCCAAAATCAGCCCAGCGAAGACGTCCGAACCCTCTGTTAACCTACTAGGCCTTGGTGAGTGGCTATGCTGTTCTTCTTTTATTGACAAATGCCTTCTTGTGGTTCCTTCATATACTCTGTGAAGCCCCATGATGGTTTGTGGATGCAAATCTCCAATGATGTTTTTATATCTAATCTGCGATTGGACTTGACAATGATCAAGTCCAGTTCCTTTGCTGCTCCTTCCGTCTGATAGTTGTTGGTTTAGCCTGTGTAAGCTGCGTCAAGTTATTTCCGAGGTTTGAACTGTTCTCTGCACTCACCCGACCGTGTTTAAAACTGTGTCCGCATTCTTAATCAAGTGTTGCAAGCAAACACTTCCAGGGCTTTTATGTGTCGTAGCGTAAGTTGTACCTGCTCACTCGGGTCACCAGTTGTCTCTGTTTCTGGACCGGGACATGCTCAGACTCCCAGTAAGATCAGCTGACTGTCTGGTAGTACCAGATGCAATGAACTGAAAGCTGATGAGGAAACACCTGGTCTCACCTCCGGCTAAGTCCACATCCCCAGACATAACCAAGTGGAAGTGGAACTAATCGATTCCTCATCCATTAATCTGTTCTCAGTTAGTGTTGTGAGGCTTTTTTCCTCAAACCCCACAATGATGTCAAATAGCGAGCGACTGCTCAGATTTCGTGGTACATAGATACTGAGTTTAATGTCATTAGAAGATGAGGAAACCAGAAAAGATCCATATTTAGAAATTACTTATCAGATTCAAACATTTTTTCCGAAAGAATCGCTCAGATAATTGATTGTGTGTTGTTGATCGTTGTATTGGTTTAATGCTCCTGCCTTCAGTACAGGACATTTTGTTTTACAAGTGGAGGTTTGATCAGGATCGTTTGCATGTTCACTGTCCCCTATACATGTTCAGATGTAGACATGTGATCAAAGCGTGGTTGTTCTCTGACAGTCAAATTAGCTTAGAGGGAAGTGTGCATTATTTAATTGGAAGGGGTCAATACGCCTGTGAGCCCATGAATATTTTATCATGCCGCAACATTCATTGTCTGTGTGTAAACAGGTCTGCGGCAGTGGACAGTTCTTATAAATATTCAAAGTCTGGAGGTAGCGTCTCCTTCACGTTTCTAACTATCAGTTGAATAACCTCAGAAGTCTCAGTGACTGACAGGAAGTACTACATGGGCGGTGGTTCATGACGTCTGTTCGAATTTTTGTTCCTGCTGTGTTTGCTTATCCCCGACACACACACACACACACACACAACCGGTTTTCACCTTTCTGTCACAGACGCACCGACAGCTGCATCAGCTAACAATGGTAGCACGAGCACAAGCCAGAACAACAATGACCTGGATATATTCGGCCCCATGGTGTCCAACCCTCTGCCTGCGTCCACACCAGCAGCTCAGTTTTCTCAGGTAAACCCTCGTTATTGGTCCAGAAACAAACATAAGTCAGCATCAACAGCCTGCAGGACAGTAACACAATGAAAGTGAGTGAGGGAGGGGCCGACTGTAGCTGTAGAGAGCAGCAGGAGACGCTGAAAGCAGTGTCAGCACTTGTACTGTTGATTAATTGCTTAATAACTTTAGTGAGCTACAGTCCATTGATACACACACACACACACACACTAATATTTTATGGTGTATTTTCATTAGGGCTGCACAATAAATCATCTTCTCATCCTTATCACAATGAGCAATGTGCAGTAAACTCAGTGTAAGAAGTGTCTAAATAGGGATAAGAAGGGAATGATGGAGTGTCTCCATCACTGACTGTTGACACACACAAACTTATGAATGGCACACACACACACACACACGCGCGCACGCTCTCTGTGCCGGCAGCGCACCAGGGTAATCAGTTGGTTCACACATACCCCACAATCAATAATCAATTTATGTCTGCTGATCTTAACACACACACAGATCACCTCCATCATCTCCTGTTCATCTGTCAGCTCCATCACTTACACCTTTAAGTAGTGAAGCCAGGAAACGGGGAAACTACTGAATAAATACTTCATTTTCCACACGTGTGTTTGTCCTGTCCAACACGGAATGGACCATTCCTGTTCTGTGTTTATTCACTAGAAACAGTTCAACGTCACCTTCCATTTCCTACTCTTAGGTGAGCTCCAGTAATGCGGCCAGCACCCCGACACCAGCTCCAGCAGCAGGAGGCGGGGCCGGGGGGGGACAGGGGGACCTGGACTTGTTCAGTGACAGCAGCAGCAGCACCGCGAGGACGGACGACAGCGCAAAGAAGCCTCTGTCCAAGGACTCCATCCTGTCCCTGTATGGAACGAACAACATGTCCCCACAGGCTCCAGCCGGTGAGCATATTCTGTTCATTTGTTCAACTATGAGCACTGACCCCCCCCCCCCCCGCCCCCACCCCCCCGGATGTTTGTTGTCTTGTTTTGTTCTGAGGAGAGAAACGATTGTTGGTGCGTGTGGATGAAGGGATGTCCTTCTGTACACACTGAAAAAAGAAATGGAACCACACAGAACTGAGTTGATGTTGTTGGAGCTGTGTCTGTCGCTCACTTTCAGTAAACAAAGAAAGACACGGGTAAAGAGAAACGCCCCCCCCCCCCCGCCCAGAGGCCTAGAAACTGCTGGTTCTCAGCTGTTTGATCAGCGGTTTGAATCCTGGCTCCTCCAGGTTTGTGTTATGGAGGAACACACTGAACCCCAAAGTGCTTCTGATTCATGCATTCATACACCATGAATGTATGAATGCATTCATAATGGATGAAAGGTCAAAGGTCACATTTAGTAACTGATCGCTTAACTCTAGCTTGTCAGCAGCTTTCTACTGTGCAAAAACATGTTCATGACATCTTTGTAGGTCAAACATTAATAGGACACACATCAGACCCATGAAACCAGCGTCACTTCCTGTCGCCCAGGGGCTCAAACCTGTGGGTTCAACAGTCTGCTGCTCGGTGGTCTCGGTAGTCCAGTTCTCTGAATCACCTGTGCAGGTGATGGAGGAAGCACAGAAACATGTAGGGTCCTAAATAACCATAACAATATGTTTATTTCCCTCAAGTCCTGTTTATGTCACACGGAATGTTTCCAACGGTTTGGTTCGGGTTGGCTCGTTGTTTCGGGGTGTGCAGGAGTTTCACTCACCGGTTTACTTGCTCCGACTTGTGACATCACGAGAATTGATGCATGAGGTGGATGGACTCGTACCGCGTCTCCCTCAGCTGATCATCCCCGATCCTCAGCTACAAACCTCTCTGTTCATCTGCCTTCATGCGTCACTGCCCGTGATGGACATGCTGATTCACCATCTGTGTGTCTCCTCAGGGGGCATGTTCATGGGACCCTCTCAGATGCAGTTTCCTGTCCAGGCCGCTGCTGGTTATCAGGCCTTCCCTGGCATGGGCACAGCTATGCCGCCTACAACCGTCATGGGTGCCATGATGGCTCAGAGCGGGGCGGCGATGATGGGGCCCAGTCCGGGTATGATGGTCGGGATGACGGTGCCTAATGGCTTCATGGGAAACGCACCTGCCAGCGGTGTGATGGGCATGGCCCCCAGAATGATGCCTGCAGGCATGGTGCCCGCTCAGGGCATGTACGCCATCCAGCCTGGACAACAAGCTCAGTGGAACATGGCTCAGGTAAGAACGTCCCCTCAGGGGACAGGGGACAGGGGACTCCCTAGAAAGAAGACACACTTTCTGTGTTGTAAAGTGTTTTATCTTTTTGATGGCGTTTGAACGGTTGGCACCAAAGGGACATTTCGGTGGTCTGTCACACGTCACACAGAAAAAATGATCCCCACCCAAATATCTGTCTGGACCCAATTAATGAAAAAAATCAGGGCACAGGTGGGATGAAGACCGACACGTCAAATAGTGTCCTGGCCTGATGTTTTAGACACCAGAGACAAGATAGGTCTCCTCCTTAAAGCTCCACCTTGTGTGGGGATCTCTTAGGATGTACTAACAAAGTTCACCACCAGAGGGCAGACTTGAAGTATGATTTCTCCACACCGCCTTTCCCATAGTTGTAGGTTGTTCTTCAAGAAATATCTAAAACGTATCATTTTACTACATATAACGCGTATTACTTTTGTGTGATCTTCAAATTTCCAGGTGAACCAGCAGATGTCAGGGATGACCCTGAACGGTGCCGGTGCCCAGATGGCTTTCGGTCAGCCTCCAACAGCCATGGGTGGGTGGGCCCCCTCTGGATCGGGCCAGACTCTGAGCACACAGCTATGGAAGTGAGTTTCCTGCAGAGGACGTGTCAAAGTTGTAGAACGCGCAGAATGTATGTTGCGTTTCTCTGCAGCCCCTATGAACTCATGTCCATTTTCATCATGGACCAGCTTCCGGAACATGAAAATTATATCTCTATTTTTCCTCCTCCCTTTCGCTCTCTCTCTTTCTCTCTATTGTGTGAGTGAATTGGGAGTCGTGCAGGTGTGCAGCTCAGCTGTTTCTGCCTGGCCTATGCTTTTTGATCATAACTTTTATTTTCCTTTTTTGGAAAAAAAAAGAATCTTACAAGGAAACAACAGTCCCGACGAAAAGGATCTCAACATATCAGAAATGCTGCAGGACCACTTACACAGGCTTTTATTGTATCACTGTATCATTCTAAGATTATAGGACATTTAAATGAATAGTATTTAAAGGGAGAGGACGTGACTGGACTCTGTCTCCCTGTGTACAGCGCTGTATAACCCTCTTTTAAAGTACTTGTGGATCCCCTATAAAATAAAGTGGAAACAGATCATTGGCTTTGTTGTCATCTGTTATTCAAGAGTTCAACGTCTCCCGTCGACATGTGCAGTCTGGTGATCATCATCACCGTGGATCCAACATTCGACCTTCACTTCTCATCCCACCTCTGTTGAGCTGTTTTAGATTCTTTGTTATAGATAGATAGAAACTTTATCCACAAAATGTGAATTTCTCCCTCGTTTGTCGGAGGCTGCTGAGCGTGATGTGCACATGTAACGGGTTTGAGTTTGTTTTCTCAGACGACCTACACTTGTACCTTCTAATGAACCCAACTAGTAAATCTGAGTTTGACTGTTAGAAAAAGTCGGTCGACTGCAAGCCGAGAAAACAAAAAAGTCAGTAACAACATAATCCCATGTTGGGCCAGTGACAATGAACAGCTCCAGCAGGTTGGAAACCTACATGATGGCGGTGATGAGGTTTCTGCTCCTGGCCCACCGTGAGTTCATCGTCACGGTACGTTTCTGTGACGTCCAAGTTGCTGATTCAGTCGTCTTGTTGCGGTTGAGTACAGTTACTTACGTTCAACACTGGATGGCAGCGTTGTAGAGAGAACTGCATTGGAAAAGGGAGTCGCCCCCTTCATCGGAGAGCAGCTGGATGTGAGTCTTGAAGTGAGTACAGTGTCTGATAAAGTGTTCGGGTTTTGTAATACAACAATACTTGAAGAAATACCGACACTAGCTTTGACAAACAAAGTTGTTAATTGTGAATGGTATAGTTGTAAATTGTGTATTGTGTCTACACTGGAGCTTACGAAATGAATAAATAGCCAGTACTTTGTGCACCACAATCCAGATGTTTATTTCTTTTGAGTTACTGTCACGTCCTCCTCCCAACATGCACTTTCCAGTTGCAATGATGCTTTTGTTTTTTTTCCTCTTTGACATTGCACAGCTGGTGGAATAAACACACTGCTGGTGAATTTAATTGTGAGTCCTGGAGGAACATTCACACAAACCTGCAGAATTTGGAAAATTCATGTCATGAAATCCATGTTCACAGTCAGTAGCGGTTCTGTGTGGAAAAGGAGCCTCACTTTGCCTCTGACAAGGTTTCACCTCTGGCAGTTGTTGTGTTTGTAGACTTATCAACTGAGCAAACATCTTTAAATACATGTGCATTTACGATGGGACGTCTCCACCCTGGTGATGCTGTGAACTGTTCTAGAACAAATAGACCCAGCCCACAGAGGCTTGAGAGATTGTGATATGAAATATAGGTTTTCAAGTCACCACGGAACAATGCTCAAAGGATCACGCTCGCTGTTTGTGTAAGCTCACCCTTCCACCATCTCATGCATTGTGGAGACAACACAGCTAAGCTGTTGATAAGTGGATAAGCTCTGCCCAGGGAGGTTGTCATGGACTTCATGTATGTGTGCGTGTGGGTGTCTCGAAACCAACCCTACCCATTCACTCCTGAGGAATTCACTGCCGAGTCAGCGAATCATGCTCCTCATCGTCATTAGCGCCTGTTACTTCAGTAAAACTACAGAACTACCGGTTAAATATTTCTCCTGTAAAACCTTTACAAGACCCTGGGGTGCACCAAAGTGCTCGTAGAACGAAAAGTTCACAGGCAATTTTGAATAGAAACATGATGAGATAAAAGAAATGTTGACATGCTGTGATCTACAAAGAACCGCCGACATGAGTTCATGACAAGGATTTGGACGTTTGTCCAGTGGGACGGACGTCCAGCTTCTGAACCGAAGAACTGAAAAAGGCTCCAACACCCAAAAGCCCCATTGTTCAAACACAGGGTTTCCTTTGTTTCGTTTCTGCCAAACACATTAAAAAAAACTTTACAAAACTTTTTCTCCAGAAAATTGGAACATTTAAAAATTATGGTACAGCCACTGACAAGTTGTCTTCAACCTGTATGGAGTGACCAACTTTAGCGCCACCTTCTGGACTGGAGGGTGTGTCTGAGCGGCAGACAAAACTGACACCACTCGAGTAA
>JBBMJM010000023.1:3778743-3789009 GCA_037832705.1 Centriscus cristatus
GAGAGAGAGAGAGAGAGAGAGAGAGAGAGAGAGAGAGAGAGAGAGAGAGAGAGAGAGAGAGAGAGAGACAGAGAGAGGCTCCTGACGGGAAGTTGCTGTCATTTAAGGAGGAATGTTCACTTCTCCAACTCATTCGTGGTCGATTTCAGCAATGATTTGTTGATTTGGGTTTTTTTTTTTTTTACTTGTTCACGTACCAACAACAAAAAAATGACTTCTACTGCTATTCACAACGAATTCTCCACAAACTTCCTCAGACGTAAATAAGGCAGAAATGTCCTTGTATTACTGGAGATGAAAACAACACATGTCAAAACGACAAAATCGGGTATTTTTAGTGTATTTCTCGGCGATGTGCGTGAGATGGTTGTGATAAAGTGAAACGTGTACCTCCGTGTGTGTGCGTGCGCGCGCGCGCGTGGACGACCTTAAATAAGGGGCTGGGCTGCGCAGCCTGGCTCTGGTGCAGTGAGTGCGTTCCCATACGTCCGCCGTATAAAAGCGCCGCGCGCGCCTCGCAGCTCCAGTGGACAGATCCGCGGTGCTGAAACTTCGCTCGCTCGCTCACGCACGCACACACACAGGCGCGCGCGCACACACGCACACACACGCTCAGTGCGGCATGACGGGAACCATGGACAGATCCGCCTGGAAACTTTTTCTACTTTCTCTCCTGCTTGTTGAGTTGAGCTCCGCGCAAGACTTCGGACAGACGCAGTTTGTTTGCACGTCGGTGCCCAAGGATATGGACCTGTGCACGGCCGCGATGCAGAGCAGCGGACCGGCGGAGGACCTGAAGACCACGGTGATGCAGCTGCGGGAGACGGTGCTGCAGCAGAAGGAGACCATCATGAACCAGAAGGAGACAATCAGGGAACTAACGTCCAAGTTGAGCCGGTGTGAGAGCCAGAGCCTCCCGGCGGCGGCGGGACCCGGCGGCCGGCGGCCGGGCTCCAAGAACACCATGGGGGATGTTTCTCGGGGCACCACGGACACGCTGGCCCAACTGGGTCAGACTCTTCAGAGCCTCAAGCAGAGGCTGGAGAACCTGGAGGTAGGGAAGGAGGGACGGGGAGGGGAGGGGGGGGAGGGGGGGTTAGCTGGCGGATCTGTGCGTAAAGTGGACGGATGTGACGCAGACGTGGCGGTCCGGGTGAGTTCTGAACTCGTCTCTTCTCGTCTCCTCTGTGCGCTGCAGCAGTACAGCCGGGGGAACAACAGCGTGCAGGCGAACAGCCTGAAGGATCTGCTGCAGAACAAGATAGAAGACATGGAGAAGCAGGTTCTGTCCCGGGTCAACACGCTGGAGGAAACCAAACCGGGTTCCAGGAACGACACCGACCAGAGGAACCGCGTGGAGTCCACGCTCACCTCTCTGCACCACCGCATCACAGACCTGGAGAAAGGTGCGCGCGCGCTCTCGTCTGTGCACGTGCGTGTGTGTGAAGGCTATCTGTAATGAGGTTTACGTTCAAGGGCGTTGCAGCTTCATGAAATAAAAAAGAAAAAGTAAAAAAAACAAAAACAAAAACGTCAGTGCTGCAGCAGGATGAGAGGATGAGAGGATGGAGGTGACGGAGGTGACGGAGGAGAAGAGCTGCGTTGCTTTGCATACGAGCACTTTGGCTTAGCTGAGTTGATTTTTTTTTTTATTTCCAGAGGTCAAAAGGGAGAGAAAGTTTCCAGCCTGGGAGAGACAGAGAGGGAGAGAGAGTGGTTACACACAGGAAACAGTATGAAGCGGTTGTAGAAGCAGTGAGTCGTGATGTGATGGGATTAGAAGCAGAGTGACAATGAATCCTACCACCGATGCATGACAGACTCCCGGTTTAACTCCGGACCTCCTCTCCAGGCAAAGACAGCCGGCCGACAGACAGGTTTCAGCTGACCTTCCCCCTGAGAACCAACTACATGTACGCCAAAGCCAAGCGGAGCCTCCCGGAGATGTACTCCTTCACCGTGTGTCTGTGGATCAAGTCCAACGCCTCGCCTGGGGTGGGCACGCCCTTCTCCTACGCCGTCCCCGGCCAGGCCAACGAGCTGGTGCTGATCGAGTCGGGGAACAACCCCATGGAGATCCTCATCAACGACAAGGTGAGTCAGGCTGCTGCAGGCGGGACTCTAGAACGAGTCTGGAACGTTCTAGAACAATCAGCAGTGACCGGCGGGTGGAACACAAGTGGCAGGATGAGTCAAAGTTCCCTGAGCTAAAAGGGGAAGGTGAGCGACAGGAAGACGGGAAGGGAGGAAGGGAGGTGATTCTGCAGGAATGGGGGGGTGGGGGGGGGTGAGAAAGGGAACAGTTGCAGATGAGGTGTGACAGCGAGAAATGTCTCTGCCGCAGGTCGCCAAGCTGCCGTTTCTCGTCAACGACGGCAAATGGCATCACCTGTGCGTCACGTGGACCACCCGCGACGGCATGTGGGAGGCGTTCCAGGACGGCGTGCTGAGGGGCAACGGTGAAAACCTGGCGCCGTACCACCCCATCAAACCAGAGGGGGTGCTGGTCCTGGGACAGGAGCAGGTAGAGGCGCCGCAGCTCATGACGACTCCGAGGTGGAAACGTTTACGAGCACAGATTGATGAGACACTAAAGGGTTTGTCCAGTGTCATCAGCGCGTGATCCATCATCACCGACGAGCGCGGCGGCGCCGGGTTCATGGTTTCCGAAGATGATTAGTCGTGTTTTAACTCTCGTGAACTGGTGAACCCTGCTGCGCGTGTGAACGCTCTCTGTCTCCTTTCCACAGGACACGCTGGGAGGCGGCTTCGACGCCACGCAAGCCTTCGTCGGCGAGTTAGCCAACTTGAACATCTGGAATAGGAAACTTTCCAACGCCGAGATCTACAACTTGGCCACCTGCAACAGCAAAGCGCCCGCCGGCAATGTTTTTTCCTGGACAGAGAGCAACATCGAGATATTCGGCGGCGCGACCAAGTGGCCCTTTGAGCCGTGTCGTTCTCTCAACTGAACTGGTTTGGGCGTCTGTCGCTCTCTGTCTTCATTCGATGTTCGTTAGAGGCTGTTTGATCTTGAGTTCGTGGTAAAAGCTTAAATCTGGGATTTCCATCATCCTTAAGTATTTGTGTGCTAAACACTTTTCATCCTGAGGGAAAATAAAAAAAAACGGGTGTTCCTGTGGGGAAGGTGACACTCAGATACACGTTTTTTTAAATTTTCTTTTTCCTCCCTGGACATTCAGGTGAAGACACACCTTGGCTTTTCGGTTTGGCTTTATTCGTTTTGGACTGGCGTGTGACAATTCACCCCCCAACTGAGGAAGTTGCAAGTTACATAACGCCCCCCCACACACACACACACACACACCGCCCCAGAGTGGGACATCACGCTGTCCATCCATCTTCTTGTCAGTGTTCCGGCGCTGTGAAGTGGCGTCTGACTCGGCGCGGCTCCTTTGTAACAACACCCGCCATTTCTCCGCTCGCACCAAACTTGCACTGTGACTGACACAAAGGCGCGAGGGAGGAAGAGGGTACGATGACGAAGAGGACACGGCAAAGTCAGGCTGTGGTACAAGTCGATTTGTGTTTGCTGTTCGCTTCCAGTGTTCCTGTAAGAATGTCGTTAACTTTGCCAACATTGCTACAAAGCCTGGGTGCCTTGGGCTGGTTCAGATATTCAGCACATTCACCACATTTTCAGTTGCAAATTAAATGTTTATGGGTTTGTGTTTTTCCTTCTTTGCGTTGTTGGGGTGGCCGGGTGGCGTTTTCCTGTTCCCCTGGTCGATGTACTTGACAGTTTGTTATCTGACATGACGTGTGTTGGCAGGTGTTTGTACTACTCTGTATTAGGAATGTTACAGTATCTGTATAGTAACAGCATGAACGACAGAGTGCCGTGGACGCGTCGTTGAAATCTGCTTTACTATCTCTGGGTGTGGGTTTTTTACTGCATTGTTATATGCTCCAAGCATGGCAACCTGAGAGATGAAGAAATTTAATTTTTGTAATAAAATTGTGATACTTAATGTCACATTTGGTTTACGGGTGATTTGCTCGAGTAGGTGGAAAGGTGGCGCCGTAACGGAGGGCTGGAGGGACACAGACAACCCCGACCAACGGTGAAGACGGGTTTGTCGTCGGTGAATCGGTATCCAGAGGTGATGACGGAATGAGTACGAGGTCTTTTGAGAACCGTGGGGGATTTGGTGAGAATGTTTTGGTTCTTCAGCAGATGGAGAGTGAACGACGTCATCAAAGCAGCTGTTAAACTTTGCACATCGTGTGTGTGTGTGAGAGAGAGAGTGTGTGTTGACTGCAGAAGACAACCCACCCAGCGTCGGGTTGTTGCATCTCCGGCAAACAAACAAAAAAAAAGAAGAAGAAGGAAAAAACAATCTGTCGCGGTAGAAAAGTGCCTCGTCATATCTGAGCGGCCCGGTTCAAGGGAGGGCAGCTGGAACTGAATGCGAAGTGCTGTCTCTGATCTTCTATTCACTCAGAAGAAAAAAAAAACCCAACACATTAACACGACGTTGTCCTTGTTGACGCGATCTGCAATGAGGCTCAGAACTGGGATCTAAACCAATCGAGGGACGTCAGCAGCCCAAATGGTCTTAGGAGAACTCCAGGCTCGTCAAATATTGATCGTGTCGCTGCCACTTCACAGCGTTCTCTATTAAATACATGAATTAAACCTCGACAGTTGAGCGCCTCGTACCGATTACGTGCCGGCTGATGTTCTGTTTACTCTGCAAACATTTCAACCATGTCGGCCGCCTGAACTTCAGCTGAACTTCTCCGCTGCTTTCATCTCTCATTCCTCAGCCGACAGTTCGGCTGCTTTCAGCCGTCTGCAGACTGATCGTTCGACCAGAGTCCGTCAACCAAGAACAGTTTCGTAGACGCTTCAAATGTTTTTTTATGGTTTCAAGTTCAATAATTACGACTTGAAATCTTCTCCACTTTCAAATGACGTGTTTAATGGAGATGAAACTTAGTGATGGAGACAACGCCACACAATCAAAGACAGGAAAACACCAAGACGAGGACCAAGACTGGGAGGAGGAGAAACAGAGTGAAGACCAAGAACGGCTCCGACTAAGACCGAGAGTTTGAGGGGGTGTGACACCAAGACCAAACCAATGTGGGACCATTTTCAAGACATCAATGTCATAATGATCATGTGTCTTTGCATTTATTACTGAAAATATCATAATACCATAAAAACATCATAGTTTTTAAACAGATTAATGTGTTTAACAAGAAAATTCATGAAAGTGGAAGAACATAAATTAGAGAAGATCCCAAATGTTTCAGGTTCACGAAACCTACACGACATGAGTAAATAATGAAACGTGCTGGAGAAAGAAGGATCATTTGAGTACATTTAGTGTCTTCATCTTGTCATCTCGTCCTTGAAGTGGATTTCTGCCGGCTGCGAGAGGATCTTCTCGCTCTCACACTAATCTCCTATAATGCACATCAGACAACAGCCAGGGTCAAAAGCCGGCCGAACGACTGACGAGGCGTTTGTACGAGACGGAAGACACAGCTGGACATGAATAAACACACACACGGAGGTAAAGGAGCAGGAGCATTGTGGGACGCAGACAAACCCACACTTCAATTACAACCACCAAACCACACCGCAGCTGGGGGCAGGTTGAGGGAACGCAGGGAGCTGATTGGGGAAAACACGAGGACAGAGACGGGGGAGACGGGACACAGGTGACAGAAACCTGAGTTTGTTCATCCTGGTTCGAGGAAACAGAGATTACGCGAAAACAGCATTTAAATTGTAAAATTAAAATTAGGACCTTGTTTTCATCCTAGAACCACGTTCCCACGTGAAAACAAACCAGGCTGTTCAAGAAAGTAGCAGCAGTTGTGTTCTAAAACATTCATCGGTCGCAGATGATGCATATGCGTGTGTTGACGTCACATGATGTCACGTCTGGCGTCACACCCCCTTTTGGCGCCACTGAAAGGAAGCAGATTACTTCCTAATTCCTCCAGAAGGCCTTTAACACTAAAGAGGGCCAGCGAGCACAAATCTCTGAAGGCTTGTTTGTCCCTTTCAGCCTCGACACCATGTGGAAGCTCTGGCAGACAAAGTGTTTCATCTGTGACAGATTCTCACGGACACCGGAGGCGCCGCCTCATTATGACTTCTTTACTTCTGTTCGAAGTAACTCACCTACAGCTGCTCAGAGAGAACCGAGTGACACTTCACTGACCATTAACATAGTTGGGCGAGTTGGGATTTACCACTTAGATCCTTTTTAACATGACAACGGGGGCACGTCGGTAACCATGGAGACTGGATTCCTTGCAGCTAGCCGGCCCGGACGCTGTGAATAGTCTTGACACGACGAGCTAACGTCCAGGCTTTCGGGCCCCTCGAGCTACAATGAACATCGAATATGAACATGTAACATGTCGAGCTGTTAGGTCCACAGCGTCCCAGCCAGGCTACTGCTCTTGTTGTCATGGCAACTGCCTAGCAACACCTTTTGTAGGGTGAGAGGCACTTTGAAATTACAACGCAGCCACTGGACCTTTTTGACACAGAACAAGTATTGAGTGCAGCTGGAAACTCGTCAGTCGATTGTATTTGTTGGGGATTTTTAATTGGTATGACGGCTAATTAAAGACATATTATTCATGTTATTAAATTATTGATTCATTATATGATGAAGTAGGTATTCAATAAATAAATAATAATGTGTCTTCACACAAAGTAAAAAATGTAACGTTTATTTTCATATGAATCAAACACATGCACAGGAAGAAATCTGTTATTAATCATCATTTGACACCATGATAGAGGAATTTAACAGATTTATTCAATTTTATTTCCCTTCAGATGTGTAAGGAACGTTTTAAAGATGATGCCCCTGGAGGGAAACACACACACACACACACACACACCTGCCTGGGAACAGACAAGACTCAGGGCGCTGTGTTGTTTTTCTTTAGCAGAGATTGAACGGATAAAGACGTGACATCTGTGCTGACATCTCATTAATTCATACGATGTCTCCTGTGGCTGATGCGAGACAAGAACGGTGCTTCAATTTAAAAGTTCTCCCAGTAACACGCTGGTGACACACGAGAGACATGTGATGGGAGTTTGGGGGTGTTTGCTGAATGAAGGGAGGCTGAGGCCTCGTGACCATCACGCTGCTTCACCTGCCCGAGCACCTGACGCTGAAAGTAGATCGTTGGACTGAAGCAAACGGAAGAGACCCAAAATAAGCCTGGTCTAGTTCCTCGGCTCTCCATCCTCCTCGTTCTCCTCCTGCGGTGAGAGGCAGCGGGGAATGGAACTGTGGCATTTACGGATCAGCAGAGGCTTTCAGGAAGGATGCGGGGAGAATAATGAGGCTTCCCGAGCAGGTTGGGATCGAGGTGGATGGAGGCTCCTACAGGAGGCGGCTTTCGCCGGACGGGACACCGGGTGGAAGGACATGTTCCCTCTAAATATAGTCTGGCTATCACAAACCTGTCTCGACGGGCTTTAATCGTAGTAAATGTACAGCAGGAGATGAACATTAAACAATGATGAAGATAAAAACTGTGCTGACAGTTTAACCAACATCATTAAATGATATTTTAAGTGAAAACAAACCAAAAATGTCTGAATATAGCACCCCCTACCTGTGATTACAGATATTATACACTTGTGTCTTTTTTCATTGGTGTTAAAAGTTTTCAGATTAGGGTTAAAGTTAAGGTTAAGGATAAAATTAATGTAACAAGCACCTGACTGTGGAAAAGACACAGATTGTCTCGTGTTTTTACGTTTGTTTTGCTGAATATACTGAACACTAAGAATAAGTATGCAGAGGGAAAGATGGCCAGTTTAAGTTTGACTCTCTTGCTGATAATGAACCGCTCTGTTCATCGACCGTTCTGGAGATTTTGTCTGGTAGGAAACATCTGTCTGCCACATCTGGAAACAGCCCTGCTGAGAGCACTGAGCCTGAACGCAAACACATTAAAGTTGCAAATCCAAACCACTGGACAAAATGATGCTTAAACACTGCACACTGAGCTGCAGGGAAATGCAGTTTTGATACTTCAGACGCTCTCAATGTCCAAGTGTCTTTTCATTTGTACACCAGCTGGTGTCATATTCTGCATTATTCCTCTGTTGAAACGTGTAAATGAAATAAACATAACATGAACTTAATGTGGATGTGGTGATACTTCAACCAAAATAATCACTGAACAATCATCAGAGAGAATCAGAATACATGAGTTCAGACATATCGAATAAAAATATATGTATATGTCACGGGTAATGTGAAAAAATTGCAAACTATGTATGTTTTAAGGTGCAAAGCTTCTGCATCTAGCTAGCTAGCTAGCTAACGTTATCAAAGCTAGTTAACTCCAGGTTAGCTAGCTAGCTAATGTGGGTAGCTAGCTAGCTCACATTATCAAAACTAGTTACCTACGTTAGCTAGCTAAAATACCTAGCTTGCCAACAATCCATTAGCTAGTACTAACCTTAACCCTAACAACCTGGAAGTAGGAGTTGTTTGCAAACTACCCGTGTTTTCGGGTTATTTATAGATAACCAGAGTAATTTGCATACCCGTTTATTTTTTCCACAACGCGAATAGCATAATTCCATGGAGTAAAAAATGATCCAACATTGATGGATTGATGACTGAATCAATTACATCAGTGATGAATTCAGCTCTGCTTGTGACTGACAGCACGTCTCTGTAGTTGAAGGTTTAATCTCCTCCACACGGTTTGTTGTTTGCCGTTCCCCAGTCGACATCCTGCCGCCGGGAGGTCGTCACTCGCTCTTCAGCTAAATGCTGCACGAGTCAACTCATGCACGAGTTGAATGAGACGTCAGACTTCAGTCGGCCTGTGTGCATCCTGCATCCTAAACACACGTGGACGCTCCTGACAAACCAGGAGCGTCTCTGAGATCCAGGAGCTGTTTGAAGTGTGTGTGTGTGTTTGATGTTAAACCCTGCTGAGTTTTACCCCGACTCTCCACAGATCTCCACGGGCACCCCCACCCCACCCCACCCCCCCTGCCCGTCGGGTCTGGGTTCCGGGGGCTTCCTCCCTCAAAGAGTGACCGCTTTCTCTCATGTGAGTCCAAATGTCCAATCAATCTCAATCATATCATGAATGAAAACTCATGCTGGTTCTCATTCAGTTCTGATCTTCCTGCAGGCAGCATTCCACCACAATTCCAGTGACATAATAAAAAAAAAAATCAATAATGCACCGTATCACATTCCGCCACCACTGTGACCACACTTCAAATGACATTTCAAGTAACTTGTCTTCTCTTCTCAAGTTAAGCATTGCTCATAATATTCTGTCGTCACTCTACCATTTTTATAATCTGTTACATATGTATAGAGTGTGTTTTCAGTGTGTGTTCTTGCACTGATTGAAGTTAAAATTAACTATTAAATTCAGTTCTTTTATTTTTCATTGTAGTTTACATTTTATTTCCTGTACTTGTGTCCTATGTCTTTCAATTGGTTACAATCATATTTCATAGGCTTTTATGTTATTGTATTATTTGAATTTGTTCTTCTGCACAGCACTGTGGTTGTTTTGAATTTCTTTACGAATAAAGTTGGATAGGTTTCTTTTGTTGTATGACTTTCATGTGTGGGTACCTAATAAACTGAGCGTTCCGTCCGTGCCTGCTCCAACAACAGTCTGCTTTGATTTATTCATGTGCCTGGTCCGAACCTGCTGCCACTTAGCCCTCACTGAACCCTCCATGAAATATGTATGTCAGTGAAGACGCCGTGAGAACTCCTGGGAAAGCGTGTGTGGGCCGGTCCCAGAGTGAAAATCTCCTGTGGAGATGAGAAGAATCGAGACTCAGGAGGGTCTAAAAGTGAACCAGATGACTCGTTCACATCCACAACAGACGGGTCAACGACTCGTGTCGGATTCTTCAAAAGCACTTGGCCCTGATGGAAATAAACGTCACCAAAGGTCAACAGACAGAGTCCTCTCACGTCAACTCATGGCTCTGAATGTTCTCTGTCTCAGCAGAAGAAGAAGCAAACAGAGATATTATATTGCAACTTTAAATGTGTGTTCTTCTTCTTTCTGTGTCATTAAGACAACTGAGAGTGAAGCAGGGACATATAGAATACACACACACACACACACACACACACACACACACACACGCACACACACACACACACACACACACACACACACTTGTATAATTGGACACAAAGTATAAAACTAGTTATTAAAGTTACAACAACAGGTGCACAGGTGAAAGGTGGGAAT
>JBBMJM010000023.1:3799068-3818563 GCA_037832705.1 Centriscus cristatus
CACCAGTTTCATATGCACATTCACTGAACCCTACTATAGTGAAAAATAAAATATATTTTTGTCAAATTCAAGACATAGGTATTTTTTTTGTTTACTGATGCACAAAATGAACCGTGCATGAACATCACCTTGTTCAAAGAACAAAAACTTTAGTATGGCTAAAATGACACGATGAGTCGGATGTGTCTTGACCCTTGGGGCAGAGGCTCCACTGAACCCCTGAGACCGATTCACCGAACCACTAGGGTTCAATCGAACCCAGGTTAAGAACCACTAACCCTAACCCTAACAACTCGTAAGGATGTGTTATTTGCAAACTACCCGGGTAATTACCATATTACCTGTTTTTTCCACATTATAACATATATAACATCTGGTGAGTTGTCTCATCACTTTCTGCCAGCATCAGATTTCTTCCCAGCTCTCGCGACCTTCGCCGTTAGGCGAACAATGAGAGGCGGCAGGCGGCTGTTGTGGCTTTTTGTTCTCATCCCCTGTTTTAAGTCGTGATTGTCATTTGGCTAATATATGCATGCGTACACATACACAACGGGCCTCGGAGCGAACAATTTGCAAAGATGACAGTGGCAGGATGTAGGGGGAAGCGAGAAGCCTGTTTTGATGTCGATGAATATGAGATATCTGCATTATGTCTTTGCTCTTCCACTTTTGTTTTCTCCTGCCTGAGCTGTCCGCGTCTCAGTCTTCTCTCTCTCTCTTGCCTTTAGCGTCTTTGATCTGGCTTTAGCGTGAATGTCATACCAACTGCATTAGATCACGCTGAATGAATCTCTCCTCTCAAAGGCTTAAGTACAGAACATTTCCTCCCACAAGGTCCATATGTGCATGTGCTTTACTGTCAATGTGTTCATTTCACTCCCTCAGTGTGATAAGTGATGTAAACATATTACAGAAAACTCAGGTTGGCCCTCAGTTATGAAGTTAAACATAAACTTAAATAAATTTTGCTTTCACTGAAGTGTGAAATGACAGAAATCTCTCTCAAACATCTTAAGCCATTTGATTTGATAAATAAAAGGGTGTACTTCTGTTCCAATTTACATCATACGCCTTTTCATTTTGAAATTGCGGTTCCATCTTACACACATTGACTTTAAAAAAAAGTTAGGTGGGTAAAAGTTTTTGTCATTTTTCAAGGTGTTTTATCACACGGTGTAGGAAGCCTGTGCGGGATAGGACTTAGGGTCTGCCTCAGTTCAATGCAAAGGCATAAATCCATCTTTAGTGAACTCGTACTATGAGTTTTATGTTTTGGTCATATTGGCAAGTGGCAGTTTGATCTTAATTAATTCACAGTTCGTTTCCAAGCTCGTACCGTTGAACTGAAGATTAAACAGTACATTTATCAGTTAAAGACTTTGCATCATGGATGCTATCTATTATATTGAACTGTTGCAAGGACCCCCCCCACACACACACACACACAGCGATCAGCCCCGACTGTGATAGATTCCCAAGTGCCTTGTGGTTTCGAGGTTCGGAAAATCCACCACGAAGCCGGCCCTCCCATCTCGTCTAAACCAAACATTGTCCGGGTGGCTCCTGCTCCCATGCTCCTCTCTTGCTGGAATGCTGGCACGCTGAGGATCACAGGGTTTCCTAAGATCCAGCCGGGACCTCTCTAATTTGGGCATCCATTCCTGCCACTTCCCCTGACCAGAAACCATTTTAAATCAGTAGCCACGTAGGAGCTGGCATTCCCCTTGTCCTCCGTTTTAACGGTTTGTTCACTTTCTCGGATACTTTTATTCTTCAATCTCTTGTTTCTTTTCTTTTTTTTTTTGACGGAGCTGATTTATTTCTGCTTATTTCTGTTGTCCTTCAAATTAAACTATGGCCTTCAGATATGCACATCATCATAAAAAGAAAAAAAAAAAAACCCTGTCACCACCATCAGTGCCACTGTGTGCCCACAGACACTATCAGTGACAGGCACAACACACAACGGCAACAGTGTGTTCGCGGCGTCCCAGACGCGTGTGTGCGCACGCAGGTCGCTCCTGCCAGTGAACACTAAGAGAGTGACAGACCACCCACCTGCTCTCGCACTTCCCATTGATGTTAGTTTGGCGTCAGTGGGAGGGAGCTAATAGGATTTCACTATCAGTACCTCGGTGGAGCCACCGCGTCAGCTTTCCCCCGCTCGATGAGCGCCTCGCACCGCCAAGCAAGGTAAAAACTCCACGGCCTGGATTGTTTAGATTCACTATGAAAGGCACAAGACGTTCAGCAAGAACAGGCGGTTTCCGTAGCAGTGACTCACAGGCGGTGGAGGTACCGAGGCAACAAGACGGCCCAAAAATAAACCAACCTGTCAGTGAACTATTACCGTCACTCGACATGCCACAACCTGCCTGTAGGTTGTAATGTAACGACAGGACACATAGGTCTGAGGTGAAGGTGGTTCCGTCTGTATGAAAGCGCAGACATGTGGTCATCTATAGCTCATTTATTTAACTTTTATAAGTCATCCTCTCGCTGGAAAGTTTGCCAAAGCACTTTTCCGGAGTGTTACATGTGGTCGCTCCTGCGGTCGCTCCTACATCATTAACTGCCGATGGTCAGTGAAGGTCCGACACACGTACTGACATCACAATAAACCAATGTTTTGTTGTCTGTCTGTACATGCGTTAAATACAGAATAAGCCCCATGTGGGTGTGGAGGCTTAGTGGTTTTCCAGTGGATGGTATGTAATAAGTAATTTGATGTTTTTCTTAAACTTAAAAAGGCTGTTTGTAAGTGTGTTGAAGGATCTTTTCTATTCACACTGGCTGACATTCAGGCAGCGCTTTCGTCGCTATCCTGGAAACACAATAACCAATTTATGGATTTCATCAGAACCGTGACGCTGCTGCAGCGTTTCAAACTGTCTAGACCATCGACTGCATATTCTATCTGTTGTATTTGGACAAGAAAATCCCTCCTCTCTTTGCAATAAGGCCAAAACATTCTGAATATACTGTATATTGTGCTGAATGTGGATAATATTGATGTTTAAATTCAGAGTCTGCAGAGGAGATCAGGAAATGTATGCAGGTCGTGACCATTTTTTTTTTTCCTCACAAAAATACAAGCGTGAAGAATGTTTGTGGAAGTATTTTTTTTTTTATATATGAATAAAATAATGGCTTCCCCTCTCTATACGTGTCTAAACGTACATGTTTGCATTTCACAGTGCATCTCCTTCACTCAGTGGTCAACAGTCGCATCAGTGAAATGTGCATGACACAAGTCTTAGGGTGAAGGTGCAATCGACATAAACAAAGAAAAAAACCCCCAGTACAAACATAAATAATAATCTGAAAAAAATGTTGAATGAAATAACATAAATACTATGAATCCTTAGGAAGCTTAATACAATAAGTAATGAGTTGTGCATTGTGGTAAAAATGGTGAATTTGTCAGGTTAAATAAAGTATGCCTTGCCTTCTAGCTAGCTATCTAATAAGGGTAGCTGGGATGAACTCGTATGTAATTGTCGTTACCTTCGGTCCGAGCGGGTGTTTGGGCCGTGTTGATGATCAGACAAGTCTGTGGGCACGTGTTGGAAACGTGACGGTGTCACACTGCTGAAACAGACCACTAGCGTTTGAAATCTTTGTTTACGTAAGGTGACGTACACTGACGTCAGCGGTAATTTGTACTGACATTTCAGCTCTCAACATGCAAAGGCCCCCTCTCCCTGTCAACTTGTGCCATTCGCTGTGACATGACACATCTGGAGGGTTTGGATTTGACCTTTTTCTGATGTTAATGTGTGTCGTCATCATGACCGTTCATGTTTATTAGGATTATTATTCCTATATTAGCTATGGAGATGCAATAGCTATTCTTCCGGAAGTCCACAAGCATTTTTACACCATGATATTCCATTTGTATATGACACATGAAATCCCATTAGCACACAGTTACAGAGGAATTATAACAGAATCCAGACACAGAGCAGCTCCTCATACCAAACATTGGCATGTGCCATCAGATATTCTGCACATGAGCGACAGGTAATTTGAAACCCAAAAATGAGAAAATGGTCACTGACAGAATAATAGAAAAATCACTTGATTAGTGAGGGACAAGATCAATTAACAAACAGCAAAAACGTAAATATAGGAAGCGATGTCAAACATGTTGACATTTTATTTCAGTCTGTGGTTATAAAAAAGCATATATACCAACTACATTATGTATTATAGAAGTTTATAGTGCTTTTAACCAGTCAAAATCACCTACTTTTATTTAATTCAATCCTTGCAAGGAGGATGGATTGATGGGGGGCCTGTACTGCCCCCAACCACTAGGGGGAGTTTAAACCTGACAACCATGGACCATATGACGTTACATTAAGTAGTTGCAGGCGTTATTGTTTGTGTGACACATCCAGTGACACTGTCTTCACCTGCCTCTGTGATAAAAATACACTTAAAGCTTTGTCTTCCTCCCCCACGCTCCGTCTGCCTGAATCTTTCTGTTCATCAGCCGTGTGAAACTTCTCCTCAAACTTTCAAAGTTTACAACTAGGGTCTAAAAGTTCACACGACGCACAAAGCTCAGCTTCCGTTTCCTTTTGTCTTTTTTTTTTTTTTTTAATTTTTCTCATCTTCTCCTCCTTGTGGTGCTCCTCATCTGAGATCCAAACATTTTTTTGTCTGACTTTGCCCCAAAGGCAGACGTCTTGCAAGTCATATTAATAATTACAGAGTACACAACGTTGGGGAAAACAATTTCGAGATCTTTGATATCAAAGACATGAGAGAAACCAAAAGTACAAAGACGAAAATGTTGACAAGGAAAGGTCTTATAAGATGGTCTTTCTTTCTGTCTCCCTATCTCCTGTCAGCATTTCCTGTTATTGTTACTTTATGGTGTCTTGTGCCGGCATTAAAACATTACGGACGACTTGAAAAGAAAAGCCGCCTGCCCCTGGAGGGTCCACATTTGGGAAGTGGCGGTGATTCTTTGTGCCGCTGATGATGAGACGGAGTCGGAATGTTTCAGAGGTCCATCTGTTTACATGTGGGCACATCAATAGGCTCCAGAGATGTTGTTTGTTTTGTGCGCCATTAGGATAAATGGAAACCATAGCCAAATTTAGGAGGACAGCGCTGTCATGCCACTGAGTTATGATTATGGGCTGTAATTGAAAGGTTGAGGGTGCTCTTTCCTTTGCTTCACTGTGAAAGTCCCTATAACTGAAAAAGCCATGGATCATTGGAATGGGAATTTACAGTCTTTCCTGTTTTGTACTTTTCAAACCCAGTACTTTTTTGTCTTGTGTAACACTGAATGATTGGCTGTGGGCAGCCCTCTAAACACATATGATTACAATTTCTTTTTGATAATAACACTGAGCAAATATAAGCAAAACAAAAAAGAAACCGCAGTTGAAAATTAAACCCGATTCCTGTGAGATCCTGTAGATCCCCTCCAACAGCAGCATATCCTTGTTTGGGGTTGTTGAGGTCAAGTTGCTTTCATGTCCCAATTTACTCTTGTAGGCTGTTTTGGGATGAACATCCACTGCAGAAGATGCTTTCACTGACAGAGATAGCACATGTGAATGCGATCTGTGTTCTGTGCATGTGAGACTTAATTCAAGGCCAATTAAAGTCACGGGATGTTGTTTTATGATTTAATTCATCACACTGAACAAAACAGGTGAAACAAATTAGAATATAGTAGTATGCTTATGATAAATCCCTTTCACAATAATTCCACAGAATGGGAACGTTTGTATCTGGGCCCTGTGTAAACACAATATATGCTAAGTCCGTGCGGTATAGAATTAAAATTACAAGTTGTTTATTGTCATGCAATAGATTTTACAACGAAACTGGATCACTGCAAAAAAAGATAATAATAATAATAATAATAATAATAATAATAATAATAATATATGCAATAAAGGCAAGTTCAAATAAAAGTATTCAACACAGAATTACCCATGAATTAAAGTGGCACTGACTGCATGGTCTCTCTATGATGCATAATACGGAGAATGGTGCTAAAGAGTGGTGTTTTATGATTTATCTTAGTTATGACATGTGGACACACAGAGAGCCAGTGACATTTTCCAGTTTCTGCCACTTATCGTTCACGTTCACAAACAGAAATCAGAAATCACAAGCAGAAGCGTTGGTCGGACGGGTAAAAGGCGATGTTGGTATTTTCTGTGTTAAACCTGCTGTACTCGCAGCTTCTCCTCTGCCGACACTGTGAACATCCAACTTTGAATCTGACAGGTGTCAGTGTGAGACGACGACGGAAAAGTCAATCATAGATGTGTCAAAGCCGGCACGGCTTGGAGAAGAACCCCCAACTATTCGAATTCCCCAGTTCACCAGATGTGTGTACATCATTGGAGATGAGCAGTGTGTGTGCTGAAGTCATCTGGGATGGCAGAGGCGGTGTCCCAGTATTCTTCATATGTGGAACGACACAGCTGTGCGCAGAGGTCAGCCGGTCCATGACATCCGTTGTCCAAAACATCTCTGCGTGCAGACGTATGCGTATTTGTGGATTTTATCTTTCAGTTGTGTTTATGATGTTCACACACGATGTGCATTTCCTCCAAAAGGGAAATTCCATAGACAATTTACAACAAAGTTTGGATTTGACACGACCACACATTGCATCCAAGCGTCTGCAGAAACAACGGTTTCCATCGCATTTACTGCATCACTCTCACTTAACAAGAATACAACAATGAACGGTCCCCATCAGGCATCGTTCCCCATATGCTTTCTGGACAGAAAACTTGAAAATGATCCCTCACGTCAGAGTGGTTTGACTTTAAGACAGTTCTGTCACCGCAAATGCAATAACGTGCCCAAAGCACAAATTAGACATGAAATGCTAATGCCATGCACATAAAAAAACATATATGCCTGTTATGTTTAAATCAAGAAAACAAGTTTAGATTGATGCAGTTTCTTCTTCAGACAACCTGTGCTGAGAAGTACTTGACCATGATGGCGGACAAACGTGGTGAATGATAATAAGGTCCAATTTAAAGTTTTGCTGTGTGCAACTTTGGATAAACATGACTTGAGTCCTAAACGTATCCAACCTGCATCAGGCTCATCCGACCCCGATCACACTGTCAAACTAGGTCACAAGTGTTTCTTCCAGAAGTTCATCTCACTGTGCTGTCTCACTTCGAGTGAGTTTCCACTGGGATTTCGAGGTGGCAGCTGCATCAGGATCATTGCTGCGTTTACAATCCAGTTATTAGGGTGTAAAGAAGACACTTTGATCTTTCAGGCTGTTGAGAATATAGTTGAAGTCTGTGCGTTCTCTCTCTGACGTAGAGGTAAGTTAACCGCCAACCTTTGGCGTCAAAAAGTAAAAAAGCTCTAGTAAACACGAACGCGCCGTCACAGGGCTGACGTGAGGTAGCAGCGCCGAGGGGAAGTAGGTGGGTTTACGGGCGGCATGGGCAGATGCTCACTCAGCAGGTAGGAGCAGCAGTGAAACCACATGGAGCAGGTGTGTGTGTGTGTGTGTGTGTGCGCGGTGAGAGAGCTGATGAACAGCAGCAGGTGGGGAAAGAAAGGTCTTAACTGCGAGGGGGTGGGAGACAAACATGTTTTTAATATTACGATCTCCCAAAGTCTGAAAACTTGAGTCAAAGTTGTTTCCCAAGAATCAAAGATATTGATATATGTTTCAGTCATCATCACACACAAAATATAAACAGATACAGTATATTCATATATACATGTGATATAATGACTTAAAAATTGTGCAGTCACACTGAATGTGTCAATCAGCTATCTAATCATAAGTCACGTAATTCATTCTGTATTTTCAAAGTTGCTCAGAGCCGTTTTAAAATACATCAAAAGCTGAATCCGCTTCGGTAAAAGTCAAAAGATGTCGACAGCTAAGGAACGGTCAAGTGTTTTTTTTCTAAGCTATAATGGCGGCAACAAGGAAATGTGTCAGCATCGTTTGTCCCACTCTTCGGCTGCCACAGATGCCGACTGCGATTGTGAAATTCCAGCTTTCCCAGCAACGGCTGACGCAGACATTCTGCAGAAATCCCACAGGGGCCTCATGGTGGGGCGGATGATACCATTCAATCACATCCATAAAAAACAAAACTCGCTTACAGTAAATGTAGAAACTCGGGGTGCTTTATGTGTAAGGCTGATGCGCTGTTTTTATTTTTAAGGGGCAGAAAGAGAAGTTAAAGTACCTCCAGTGGAACAAACAACAGGGATGCAGCTGCATTTAATTTCCTGCTGCATGCTGTTTCTATCATGAGCTCTTTTCGGATGCACCGGTTGAGCTGAGGTTGGAAATGGCCATGAATCTAAACCAGCTCTCCCTCTGTACTTGGTTTAATTAGGGCTGCAAGTAGGAATGTCGGTTCTCACCCAGGAACTTTTATCTGGGCTTGTTTTTCTAAGTACGATAAGGACAAAACAAACTGTCCTTTAAAGAAAGGACAAAAAAAACTGCATTGTTCATCACAAGCAAAACAATCTGTTCTTGCGTTTTCCGCTTCACAACCCAGAACTGATGTTTTCAACAGCATAATGAAAAGAAGATCTGATGACATCTTTGACTTCCCAAATCATGCAGTTTGTGATCAGTGACGCGCAGCTTGAATCCCATTATTGCAGTGGTAGCTTTAAACAACGTGGGACACTGAATTTTCCCGTCCTAAGAACTATAAATAAATATGTTCCATCTGGTTTCAACTTGCTAGTTGCCGGGACTGGATTTATACGACCATACGAGATTACAAACATCCCCTGCATGATTATTTCAAAAACGTGTCCTGCTCTGAGTAACCTTGTGCAATGCAGCGATCTTGTTTGTTGGTAAACAGCATATGAAAGTGCTCCATGTCCAATCTGTTTCTCATAAGATGATGAAGATCAATTTTGGTCTGAATGAGGAAATAACGGTAATAAAAAGCTTTTACGGTAACTGTCGAGAGCGTTTGTGTGCATCGAATGTCCCTGGACCTCATTAGCTTGTGTCCTTATTAAGAGTCTCCTTGCTATCCCCTGGAGTCGACTGGTAAAAGTCTTCCCATGTCCCCCGCCCCCTCCTGCTCATTCCCTCTGTTTTCCTCTTCCCTGACATGGCCTTTGAACTTCCCTTAGTCTCCATCCTACATCAAAGCTTTGATAGAGACTTCCTCTTTCCTCTTCTCAAGGTGAGGTGCAGCGGTTTCGATCATCAAAACACAAATTTAAGTTTGTTTTTTGTTCTTTGCTTTGTCTGAATCATCCCTACGTTCATGACAGTGACACAGATGTTCCTTTAACTTAACTTGAGCACTTGTGAGAACACAATTTTGTCACACAAGCAAAATATCCTTTGTGTTTGAGAATTCAAGTTAAAAGTAACATTAGTTCAAATCAGCTCTTAACTCTGAACCTAATGGGCCACATACATCAGCAAAATTCCTTTATTCTTGATGGAATGTCATTATTATTTCGCAATGTGCGTTACGCACGAAATCAATAACTACATTTTTAAGAACTGTATCTGCTGTTACCTTAGTAACCACATGTGTCACAAATCAACCCAGGCTGAAAGGATTAGAAAAGATCTTAAGACGGATCCAAGTTGCTCTTTTGACACGCAAAGCATTTTGTTGCAACAATCCAACAGGCATTAGTACCATCTGGCAAGTCCTAGAAGACTGGACATTCGTAAAACAGCCCTAGTTCATTGGATTCTGAGACACAGAAAACTGCATTCTTTGGCTATTTAGTGGGAATTTAATTCATTTGTATCATTCGCTGCCACATTTTATTTATTATTCTGCGCCGTTTGTTGAACATATTTTACTTTTTTGTTTAGCTGTCCTTAAAATTCCAATTAATACCAAATGTGCAAAAAGCGGTGCTGTAATAACTTGACGAGTCATAAACTTGCTGGACCCTTGGTCAACAGTGCTCAGTGACCTAGATGCTTGGAGACACGTTTTTCCTATGCACGGTTTTGTCTAAGACCAACCAGCCTAAATCTGTAGGTCCTCACTATGCGAAAATGTAATGTGCTACGCACACTGAACTTAAATGTGGATCGATGGACGCTGTCCACCCTCCACCCTACAACTTAGTGGCGTAGCGGAAAGAATGTGAGAAAACATTCATGTTGTTGTGCAACACACCACAACACCACCCTAATGGAAATAAAACACAACTCAATTGCTCGTTTTATGGGGAGATGTGCTGACAATGTGTCTAGACCAGTTGGTTGCAATTCACCTTTAAAAAAGTACTAGAAGAATGGCACCCCTTGATTTTGGACAGTACTACTCTGTTGAAATTTGTGCGAAGAAGTGCACGAAAGAAGGTATGCGGTTTGAGACAAAGCATTTGAGTTGATATTTTACTTCAGTTGTAGGTGTGCAGGCAAGATCCCATATCCCACTCATTGTTCTCTCCTCAATGAGTGCCACCCCAGGGGAAGTGTCTGGGGTGACCACTTTCCTATCCGGGATGTCTGTGGCACAACGACTCAAAAACCTTGGGCTCTTCCACTGGCGAAGGCCAACAAGCAGTGGAAGTCCTCACCCAACAGTGGCCATTGTGGTAAGGATCCAGTCCCAGATGAGCAACCCAGTCCGGGATGCCTTGCATACAAGGACACACCAATGCGGGGGAGGCCAACACACCCAACAGCCTTTGGTATAGTTTGAGGTTGTCCCTTATGTGAATATGCCTCATTTGGCTGCATAGTTTCAATTCTTTATGGAAGAATGGCTTGGCTTGGCAAGAGTCCACCCCGAATCCTTGCTATTCTTTACAGTAGGGCCCCATCATGCTGCTTGTTTGTACCTGATTTACTGGTCACTGGAGGAGTTTCCCCAAAGTTACAGGGTTTGTTGGCTGTGGTCATCTAGAGGTATGGGGATGATGGCAAGTCAATGTCAAATGTTTCCTCCTTGAGCCACTTGCCCAAAATACAGTGGGGATTTACACATAATACGACCTGTTGTGCTGCCTGTGGATGGGAATTGATCGTATGATGTCATGTCTGCACAGACATTTTGTTTTTGCATCGTTTGGGCAGACCTCCGGTTTGGGTCTTGTCTGCGAATCTGCATCCATTCCCTATCGCCTCACTCCCTCAACCTCCAGCCTTTGACCTCTTCCCCAGGACATCTCATAACAACAACATTGCTGCAATGCTGCGTTTGTATCTGTGAAGCTCCGCGTTGAATCTCTCCACCGTTTCCTTTTTTTTCCATTTGTCAGCTATTCGTTGTTGTTTACTTCAAGCGGCAGCCACTGAGCGTGAGCATGGCCGACAAGATCGGCATCATTTTCCACTCACTTCTGCGTTCAGAAATTATATTAGTTGAGTATGAGTTTTTTTTGTTTACTTCAGGTGACAGTGACTCAAAGTGAGCGGATCTTGTTACCACAGTAACTCACACTCACAGTAACAAGATGGGTACACAACCCACGTTCACTGTCCTCTTAGGTAACAACAACAGCGCTTGTAATAATAATGATAATATTAATAATAATTTGAATTATTTTGGATTTTCAAGTGAAACAAGATCAACATAAATAACCTATAAAATATGAAAGGTAAAGGCTGATATGATAAAAAAAAATACTAGAAATATAGATAATAAGTGCAAAGAAAATGTACAAATCTCTTAGAGTAACTGCCTAGAGTAGCAGCCTCACGATGCTGTTGCGTGGTGTATTGGTGGTGTTTTGTAAAAGTATTTATTTATTAATCAAGAATCCGTGTGCCTTTGATGTCGGTTAGATTGAAAAACGAACAACGTGTCTTTGCAGGAGTAGGTCACGTCAAACACTCAGAGAAGGGAATTACCAATTCTCTTTCATGGCCTTTGTAGATGGATGAAGCATTTTCTGTTGCAAAAAGATCATAACCTCTCTGCATGTGAAACAAGTCTCCTCTTCCTCCTGGCACAGTGGCCTAATAGGTTTCGGGCGGTCACACCTACAACATCGCAGCTTTTTTACTTGATTCCTGACTTGTTCGCCGTGCCAGGTATCTGTTTAAAGGCAACCGCTTTGTGGAAATGTCTGCACATCAGGCTGAAACTTCTTTTCCTCTTTATGTGTCTGAAGCGAACATAATCAAAGAGAAAAATCAATGTATCCTCAAGCAAAAAGAAAAGTCAATAGTGTTCATAGAATCTATATTTAGGGCAGAGTAAGGTGGAGATTCTGGGTTTTGGTCAGTTCTCTTACCATTTACAAGGCAGATCGATGTTTTTACTTTAATCCTACATCCGCGTATATTTGTCCTCCACGCCGATGTGTATATGCAGAGATCCAGATGTGTTGGTGTGTTGGACGTGGTGGTGGAGGTGGAGCAGGTGATGGTGATGCTCGGGTATCCGTTTCCAGATAAGATTGAAGGCCTCTGTCAATTACAATCTCATGAATTCGCTCAGGTTCATTCCTGTTTTCATTACACAAGCTCTATTACATCCTGGGCTTATCTATTATTAGTATCATTCAATCTTGATTAACAATCTTACCTCATTTCGGTGTGTGATTGAACTGTATCATGCAGATGATGGTGTAATGTATGCAGAAAACAGATCATTGTTTGGGGGTAAATTACTTCGTTTGAAGGCAGAACTCCCTATTAAAATCATATATGATACACGTTCTCAGTGTCAGCATGGTTAAATATGTATACAATGCAGCAATCCCACCCTCATGGCACGTGCATTAACCAATCACCATTGGACTGCAGCAGCAGAATGGAGCCCCTAGCAACTGCTGTTTGCCAAAGTGCACTTGGTATCTATTTCAGAATACTATCAATCAAATACGGCGAGGCGTTTATCCGTCGGTGCATCATGGTCCATCGTTGTGCAGACTGAGAAATAATGGAAGAAAAAAAATAATTGAGGAAGTCCTTTGATGGTGAGGGGTCCAGGGAAGGTCGGCTCCCTTCAAATTAAACCTCAGATCTTCAGTCATTTTATAATTTCGTTGTAATAAGTGTGTTAAATTCTTGATTAAATTTTAGCCAAGTCAAGATCAGGGTCATGTTATTCTGATTTTTTTTTTTTTTTTTTGGGTGGTTGTTATGTGCACACACATTGTGTGTGTGTGTGTGTGTGTGTGTGTGCTACACACAGATTCAGACTCAGGTCCAGTCATGTTACTAAATAACTATAATCAAATTTTACCACTAAGATCTACTGGTTTTATGCCGTGAGAATAGTTATAGATTTTTTTTTTATCTACTGTGGCACTTTTGGAACACTGCCTCCCAGTACAATGGAGGTAATCTAAATATCCCATTGTGCTGCCCAGAGGAAAACACGCAAAATGCTGCAATTACTCTGGTTAGCAGATGAACGACCTCCACGTCAACTGATATCCCCTCGTATTGAGTAGCGGCAGACGTTTCTGAGGCTGATCTATCAAATCCGGGCCGGTTAAAAACCAAAGCCTCTTCCATATCTGGATAGCCATGGAATTAATGCTTGTTTAGTTTTTGTGTGGGTAACCCTAGGACTTTCAGACCAGCAGAACTCTGGGCATACTTTCGAGTCAATATGCCAAAAATAACACTTTTCAGGCTCTCCTGTCATTGCTTCATCTTTATATAATTACAAGCTGCAGTCATTTGTGGTCCTAATAGCATCTCTTAAATGAGCTCCCATTTCCTCATCTCATCGGAACAGAGTGTGACCCACAGATAGGCCCTCACAAAGACCCCCCCCCCATCTGGCTCCTTTTAAGTCTATGTCAGAATGTCCATAATCACTCTGTCAAGAAGGCATCCTGTCACCATTGCTTGTTATGAGGTAGCGCAGAGCAGGCAGCTGAGACATACCAGAGTCGACGAGGCTGCCAGCCCACTTCATGTAACATGAGGAAATGAGTTTGTGTCAGGACTATTTTGGAGTTACTTTGAAGTCTTATTTTACCCCCCTTTGCCTCGAGGGGCACAGCACAAAAGTAGAGAGGCAGAAGGGCTGTGTGGCACAATGTAGGGAAATCCATCAAAATGCCCCGATAACCCAAAAGGCAACGCTCTCCTGATCTGGTGCCTGGGTGGTCAAAGCACGTAGACATTCATTACTAGAAAGATCTTATGTGTATTTTATTGGGCTTCAGACGTCAGGCAGATTTACTGATAATACTTTCGGCGTGCATAAACATGTCTGCATTATCCTGAGGCCGCTATTCCACCGTGATACTTCGACAGTCTTTACATTACCCGCTTACTTTGGTGTATTCATATGTGCCTTTCAGACAAAAAAACAAGTAACACTTTTATTCATACATCAACATATATGAACAAAGGTAAAGGGCAAATATTAAACATATGTCGTTGGTATTGCTTGTGATTGAGATGAATCAAGCACCTGTTGAGCATTTTAACATAAAATGTTTGATTGCATTGAATTTAAACCCCCCCAAAATGCAGCGGCTCCCCCAGACCCATGGACATTGACTGAGTAACAAAACATATGAACATCATACTTTCACATTGAAAAGCAAGACGCTGCTGAATGCCGAGACACACGCAATGTGAAGAAATGAAACAGTTACATCACAATCCTACTAAAAAAGACATTTAGTCATTATCATAATGTGCAAATTCATAGATCAATAGTGAGCAAGAGGGCCCGTCGATACGAGCCGCGAGCGAAGGACTCCCCAGTGGAGTACGGTGGGGGGATGGTCTTCTTCCTCGGGCCGGTGAAACAATGATTTAAATTCACTCATAGACAAACACAAATATGTACACACTCGAGGGATTTTCTTAAAATAGCCTCAGTCAATGCAGTGTAATACACGAAAGGCCTGTAAGTGTCCAATCATTGGCACCTTGACCGTCTGAACAAACTTTTAGGCCAGAGATGGGGGCCCGTCTCCCACCGCCAACAACAATCCCACCCCCTCCCTTTTGACAGTGAGGAACCGCAGAACAATAATCTCGGTACAAACCGAAATCACACATATGCGCGCGCACACACTCACATATTCACTCACACAGCCGCATGTACAGACTCTTTGGAGAAGATGGTGGATGCCTCCCACCCCCTGTTGTGTCTTGGGCGATGCTCCTGCAATGGGGACAGCGAGAGGGGCATCCCGCAGTGCTGTTGGAGCGTCCTTGCCAGCGCCAGACAACTTCACTATCCCTGCCCTAGCAGGGGGCGATAATCACATCAAGCTCCCCTGACAAGAGGCATTGAATTCATCTCTGGTCCCCTTAAGAGTGTGGCATCCAGCTGTCTCTCCTGAACATGCTGCTGACGTTACCAAAGGTTTGTGTTTTCATTTTTTTTTCTCACACGCCGCGGCATCGTTCTTTTATTTCTTCGTCTCTGTGTTGATTGTCTTTTTTTGACGCCGCTGCTCCTGGATCGTACTTAGCGCGATTTAGGGTTCCTTGTCATCGGGCGAAAACCTGAAAAGGCAGAATTGATTCTTACCGCTTTTGCCTGTGAGAGGTGTAATTGTATTGGCGCTTTCGGTTTGTCACGGTCAATTTATCTAGCGTTTATCACATTGTCCTGAGGAATCACTTCACTGTTTTATTTTGTTTTTATTAAAAGTACTGCTTTTATGTATGTCATTTTGAATTTCCATGTATTATATCACATGATAACAACTTCTGATGGATAAAACACATCCAGTTACTTTTCAAACAGAATAGTAGAATCTGACCCATGCTGGGCGGTGGTCCTTTCTCTTTCCTGATTCACCACCAGCTTCTCTGGTGTGTGATTAGTTGGCAGTTTGAGTGTGTGCACAATCCCACTTGTGTCATATGTACATGAGTTTGCTGTAGTTGGTGACATTCTGTTCTCAGGGGTTATGGGAGACTTAGTTTATGTTATGTAAAAAAGGCTAAAGAAACATTTAGCTATGAAAAAAATGACCAACTAAACAACGGCAGAGTTTTTTTTTTTTTTCTTTCTTCCAAAAGGAACCAGAACAGATGAGAACCACACTGGTCTGTTTTAAGAAGCTTTGTGGCCCTGTAGAGCTCCTCTGCTACCCAGGGAGCCTGGCCCCCAGCAGCTATGCCCCATTCATCACCTGCTTTCAATGGCCACCACCAAGCTGCCTACGGCGAGAAGGCCAGGTAGGGAGCCGGGTGGTGGACAATGTTTGGGGGATTAGTTGTCAAAGGAGTGGAGGCGGCTATAGGGCCCTCCGTTCCAGCCCGCCATTCACTTCTAGCATGGGAGGAGAGCTCCAGCAGCGGCCAAGGTCATCGTCTCCAGCTCGGCAGGAGGTAACTGGGAAAGGACCCTGGGAACCAGCCGTCTGCTCTGTGCTAATCTTGGGCTAGCAGGCTAGCAAAACAGCAGGTGTCTCACCCGTCAAACATTCATCTGTTTGTGCCGTGAGGAGCATGTTTGACAACAAGATAATGCCTTTTACTTCACTCTTACGTTCACCCTCCTTTCTCGCTCATGTTTGTCTTTTGGCGATCTTTAGCACTCCACTCAAGCTCAAGTTTTGTAGGATGGGTTCTGGTTTTGCCATCTTAACTGCTATGCTGCACTAGTTGAAAGATAAACCAGTGCAACAGTGTGCTTTAGTTCAGGATAACGTGCTCAAATGTTCCCCAAAGGGATAAGGGTTACTGGTGGTGTGCAAGGACAAAAGCCTCTTGAGCTAGAAAGTTAAATTGTCTTCCTTCACGAGTTCTTTTTCAGATAACTACACACTAAGTTTCTTTTCTAAATAATTCTTCATGGAATGTTAGAGTCACAGATCTGGCTTATATCTTGCGGAGCAATTTTTTTTTTTTGCTACATTTAGAAGTTCCTCTTTGGATATTCTATCACCGTCCTCAATCGCTTTAAGCTTATTTGGCATCCTGTGGTGCAAGACATTGAACTACGAAGCCCTGATGGGACAGCTGGTTGTTGGCTCACAGATTGGGGTTTTTACATTCTCAGACATCGCAGACTGGACAGATTAGCATAACCCGCTAGGACCGAAAGGGGGAAGTGACCAGTGAGGTAAAGACGATGTAAAAGGAATCGTCCTTGTTAGCCAGTCGAAAGCCAGAATGCAACCATGTCCCGCCACCCCACCCTCCCACAAACACACCCCTGTTGGGATATTGGCAAGTTGTCATGACGACAGGGATGTTCTGCTGATGTAGTCTCGCTCGGCGCTGTCCAATCAGATTGTGGAGCTACAACCGCAGCGTGAACAGGGGAGGACGCACCTATTTCAGTTGCACAATGCTGAGAAAGGACAGGCGAAACCGTGGACCACCAACTGGAAATTGGCAAACTGGGGGAGGTTGTCAATGGCCGCCATGGTTCGACAATACACAGCGGGGGTCGCGGATGCAAGGACAGCCAGGTAGGGGGTCTCCATCGTGATGCTGCTAGAGCCGCAGATGTTTGCTGGTACATATGAAAACAATATTTATTGTGTCTGTTGGCGTGCAGCTATCAAACATTGCTCCTCACGATGCTCCTGTGGTGTTTCGGGATGCGATCATAGCGATCTGACTGTTCAGGTGCACTTTACCCAAACGGCCGATCACTCCTGCAGGTGGTTTGCGCTAATGTGCGAGAATTACAACAGAAAGTGGAATGAATTTGGCGCAAAGAGGGGAAATGTCATGTAGCCTTTACTTTAATGTCATTTTTGCATTCTTTTCCCCGCGGGACGTGGACCCGGAGTAGAAGAGGCTAATATGCAGAAACTGCAGGTAGCAAAGTGAAGTGAAAACTCTCCTGGTGTTAGTTTGATTCAGGCCTTTTATCCCAAACCGCAGGGAGGATTTTTCTTTTCACTTTGCTCCTGGCTGACCGAAAGAGAAGTCTGGGCTATTTTCAGCTGTGTGAAAGAGAGGGCTTGGTGGGGGCACCCTGCAGGTAGCCATTATGGTCATCGTCCTCTTAAGCTTATTCTTTCAAACCATCAAATTATTGTTTGATTTAAGTCCATAAAATCCTTATGATTTGCATGTTATTTCTTTCAGCAGTTTACCCTTCCCTCTCCTTACCCCTCCCTCACCCTCGGGTTCCTATGATGGGGACTCTGCGGGACACCATTCCACCCACAATAGAGGTTGTGTTTGACTCCTCAAACCACAGAATCAAATGTAGGTTGTCAGCATGGCGAAACCACCTTTATCTGCTCCTGGCTGGATGTTTTTCTTTCTTCAATTTTGTCTTTCGTTGGACGTTTTTGGTTTTTTTTTGGTAAATGACAGTTCCTCGGTGAGACAGAGGAATGTCTGATGGCTCAGTGTGTCCACAAAGAGACCGAGGAACACAAGTTTCTGTTGTATAAACGTTATTAACATTTGATTTTAATATCACAACTCATATTGAGAAGGCAAATATACACAAAGAGTTGGTTTTGTTGCGCGACTGTGGTCACACATGAGATTCTCATGCTTCCACTTCTTGTAAAAAAGAAATCTGGGCGGACTGTGTCATTAAAAACAACCTATGTATAGAGTCTATTTTTCAAGGTAAAGTGGTGAGTTCATCCATTCTAGAACTTCACATTCACGTTCAATAGAAGACGACAGAAGGGCAAAGTTGCGGAGTTAAGTTGCTTCTGTCACAGTGACGCCAGTTAATTTAAGACACAGACAGGCTTTCACTTTTTCCTCCGACTCAGCATTTCCAGCTCAACGCAAGCAGTTTGCGTTCTATATGAGGCCTGTTCAGCCCGTGTAGAATGACATGGTGAATCTATTTGGTCTGAACTGATTTTTACTCTATGATTAGAAAAGTTGGATTTGGGGCAAAGACCCCAAAAGAAGCTCATCATTACCATCTGATTGCTGGACTATTATGTGTACCATTTGTGATGGTAATCAGACCTGCAGCGCTCAAAGATACGGTATTTTATTCCAATAAAGCTTCTACTCGCCAAGCTGAAGTAAAGTAGGATAGAAACAGGAGGATTAGTCGCTGATTGTATTTTAGATGCAGGTAAACGACCTGAAGAGAGTAGAGTTTTGTACATTTATTGTTGTTCCCAGTGTTATCAGGCTTGTTTTTATTATGAATGGACTAAAGAAACAAGTGTCCAATATGGCCGCACACGTTTCTCCCATGGCGAGCTGCTTCAAAGGCACTGAAACAGGCTAAATATATGTCTGCTTAGTAGTTGGAGAAAAAGGGGTTATCCCAATGGCGAGTTTGTGGGCGATGGTGTCTGATGGTTGCAGGATGAGGGGTTGAAGTGAGAGGATGATGATGCTGTTTTTGTGGTACAGATTAGTAACAGTTTTCGTGGCTTGTGTCTGATGTGGCGAGCTCTGCACCAGCATGTTTACTTTCTGACCTTGAGGCTTAGAGAGCCTCATATTCACAGTGAATTACAGTGTGGTTGCAATGTGTTGTTGGGAAAGAATGAGAGAGATGTCATTCGAGTTTATTCGATTATTGTTTTGTTTTTCCAGGTTTCGATTTTCAAAACACACACACACACACACACACACACACACACACACACACACACACACACACACACACACACACACACA
>JBBMJM010000023.1:3850477-3868973 GCA_037832705.1 Centriscus cristatus
ACACACACACACACACACACACACACACACACACACACACACACACACACACACACACACACACACACTTCTCCAGCTGCCCGAGGCTCCAAAGTCACATTGTTCTAGTGTGATTGAAGGTCCAGCTGGTGGACCAGCCCCTTTGATCCCTTTCCCTTTTATGAGAAAGACAAACAGGTCCTCATCGTCACCCACACTCAAGTGATTGATACACACACACACACACACACACACACACACACACACACTGCTGTTTCTTAATGGACGCCTTCTCTGCCACTGTAATCACCCCGCTAATGATCTGATTTGACTCTGAATGGACGCCACGGAGCAAAAGTTTGAAAACACGACCAGGGACAACCATTAAAAAAAGCAACTCCTTCAATTCAAAGCCGTCACAGTTGTTTGAGATGGGATCAGAACATATTGGACGTCAGATATTAGCGAGCGCTGTTGAATGTTGTCTTCTCCAGCTGGTGATACATCCTGTTGTTGTTGTGTCTGCCGCTCCTGTTGTGACTCTTCCACTTCCTCGTATCGTTTGTTGTCGTCTCGGAAAGCTCATTTTGGCCTTTTTGAATAATCTCGTAAGGAACTGATCTGCACCCATAGCGCACTCTGCTTGCTGTCTGACTGGGGTTTCTGAGCTGCGGACAGGAAGTTGACACCAGGGATCTTTCAACCCAGGATGGCAGCGCACAGTCTCACCTGTCAGCACAAACTCAGATCTCTGTTCCTATGTGCTTTTTGCCCACTTAATCTTGTGAAGAAAATGGAATTTTGTCATCGTGAGGTGTCAACACAGACACTGGCTGCCGGTCGGGAAGCGCAGTTTTAAGCAAACTGTCAGCCTCAGACGAGAATGACAGATTTGTGCCGTGAACTGTGTCCAACCTGTTTGAAGTGGCGCTTTGCAGTGATTGGATTCATTAAGCCGTCTTTGTCCGACTCTGTGAACAATGGAGGGACAACAGAGGGGCAATAATAAAGAGCTGGAGGGAAGGAAGGGAATGTGCAGCAGAATCTATACTTCCTGGGTGTCTGCTGCCCCACAGGCCTTTTTGGGGAGGAGGGAGGGAGGGAGGGAGGGGGGCACCAAAACGTAGAATTTGCATGAAAGAAGCTTTGAAGGGCTCCCCAGCAGACAACTGTATTGTTCTATTCACACTGTGTGATTTCACACTGTGTGCTAGACGAGATTTCATCTCGTTCATTTCAGCGCTGCAGGTTGTCTGTTTTTCAGACCGTTGGTTTATCGCGATCATCTGAAGCCGGGGGAGAGCGATGCAGGCCGGACCAGTCACGTTCCGCAAGTGTTGTTTTACAGTGAACAGTACATGAGAGAGCACAGGATGAACAGCGGGAAGGACACATGCAGACAGACTACAAATAAAGATGGATGAAGATAAAAAAAAATAAATAAAAAAGTTGGAAATCCACTAACGCAGCAAGATAAAGGAACAAAGTGAAACTGACAAAGAGACGGGGAGAGGAGAGAGTAAAAGGGACAGAGATGGAAACAAAAAGATGAAATGAATGAATTCTGTGAGGGGGTCAGCTTCTCTTCTCTCTCTCTCTCTGCAGCCCATCTCTCTCTGTGCTTCTCTTCCGGTAATCCCTCCAGTAACAGTGAGCTGTTAGGCTCCCTCCATAAATCAGCGTTTGTATGAAATACCAGCGGGAGCCAAAGGTCAAAGGAGAAAATTAGCAGCTGTCTTTTCCTCTCCTTTCATGTTAGCCACAGGGCTAATCGCCAAGTGCGCCATCAGCCTCATTTCCACTTTAAAACAAACTCCCCGACAAGCTGGGGAGGAGCTGTTTGCCCGCTCTTACATTTTATGGCACCGGATTTTATACAAAGAGGGGCAGATGAAGGGGGAGCAGGTGAGGGAGGGTCTCTCATTCCTCTCACCTATCCTGCTTTCCTCAGGTGTGGGAGGGCGAACGGGAGAGCAGGCTGCCGTCACGCTGCGCTGCTGACACATGTCTGCCGCTGCGCTGGAGGAACAGCGATGATTGGCAGCTCCGCTCAATACGAGGTCCGGTGAACTCCGCCGACCTTTCCTGTCCTGCCGTTTGGACTTTTCAGTGGAAGATGGACAGTTGTTTACGGCGGTTTCTGTGACAGGAAACACACCACATGGTTCATTTTTCACCATCTTCCACTTGCTCCTGCTAAAGCCTGAGTTATGCGACTGCGTCAAATCGATGGCGTATGGGTACGCGGCTACGCGGAGGGCTGCAGATCACTTCATCGGATCACGACGTATGTTGACCGGCGATCATGTCGGTATTCCCGGCTGCTAGCTGCTAGCTAATACTGCAGCTGCTAGCTGTTAGCTGCTACGTGCTCCCCACCAGCTGCTTCATCTGTGGCTCTTCTTATCTCCTACAATGTCAGAACAAATTTCCAAATAGGTGATATTTGGATAAACGGACCACATATTCTGACTCTTAAGTGTTACTTTCCTGTATTAATTTTTTTTAGAACTTAATGAAAGGACATACAAACAGTCCAAATGATGGTGAATTGCACCGCGATGAAATAGAGAGATGGAGGAGATGGAAGGGTCCACGTCAGCGACACGGCAACGGCACGCCAACAGTTTGATGCAGTAGCACAGGCTTAAGTGTTTTGCGGTTCTCCAACTATTCGAAGTACCTGGAGAAAAAGTGGTGCATACAAAAGCCGATGGAACCAGGAACCTTCACGCTGTGAGGTGCCAGACTAACCACTGCCCCCTGGAACACAAATCAGTACAGGGAAAATAAAAACAAGTCAAAGTGATTTGACTGGAAGGGAAGGAACGCTCCTCTGAAAAATGAAGTAAATCAATGGACTCAAGCGGTGCAATCACACTGAGGCGTTGACGGATCTTCGGTCTCGTGTACCAGAAAGCTGCTGCAGTGAAAAAGTCTTTGTCTTCAACAAACCTTGACTTCCTCTCTCTGGAATGGATGTTTCATGTCTTCATCCATTCAGTCCCTATCAAAGCTGGTACTGAGGCGCATAATTAGCAGAAAATCCTGACGGGATCATTTATTTCTCAAAGATTAAAGTGTGTTTATGCACATCAGTCATTTCTTTCAGCAGCTTCTGTCCTCACATGTGAATATTACGCAGCATCAAGTCGCCCTCAGCTCACAATCGAGTCTTTGCAAGTCCTTCTTGTGAGTGGAAGCTTTGTCGCTTCGCTTTGTTAGTGTGCCTTTGTTAACTGTTCCCTTTTTTGAAGTTTAAATGTACTACTGTACGCACAGGATCAATAATAACAATTATTATTATCATTAGTACAATCCTACTATTCAGGATTGTGATGCACCTTCTTCTTGCAGACCAGAAATATCTGAGATATTAAGTATAAAATGTTTCTTTCTAAAACACAACATAATATCAACACCACATTGACATGTTCTAGTCATCCCTTTATCCTAAACGTACCTCAGCATTTCGACGTGCGCTGATATCATGACCCCACTTTGAAATACATGTCTGGACAAGACAGTAATGTGTCTTGGGTTTGTTTTTGTTTTTTTTGGGGGGGGGGGCTCATGCTCTGTTTACAGCGGGTGGACAAAATAACCGAAACACCCGTCGGACCATGTGTTTGTTTGTTCGGAGTAAATCCTCGACATGCTGCCAGTGACAATGTGACACAAACACATGCGACTGCTGGTTCCTCCTATGTGACATCTCACATGCATTTGCACTTTTCAAAATGTTGCAAATACTTTCAGACCCACCACCCACCCACCCCCACCCCCCGCCCCACACCTCCATCTCTTTCTTTCTATCTAATTCTCTCACCTCTCCCCATCGTTCCCTCTTCTGGGGTAATGTTTTCCCATCGGTTGTCAGTACAGTCGCTGAGGTGCGTAGCAGCAGCAGCTCTTTGGTCATGTTCCACTTTGCCTATCTGCTGCGTGGCGTGTTTTTGAAACTCACCCTCCCTCTGCACACCTGCTGAGTCGTCATATGACTCTGGGAAACATACCACAATAGGGTTAAAACGCTTTTATCTTTAGTTTTAGTCATAGATTTAGAAACTCTCCTGGGAATGACGGAACAATATGCAGCTGGCCGGCGCTGAGGTCCTGGATTATCGCTGGCTTCCTTTTATTCACAGTAGGTGGGTTAAACTCTTCAACTTGTAAAAAAAAATTTAAAAAATACGTTATCAGCCCCTCAGTGAATAAAGTCGACCTTGATCAGTGACAATTCCTTCACAGTGCACAAATGTGACTAGAACAAAAATAGGATACATGTTCACAAGAATGAGCCAAAGGACGCAGTAGTCGTGAGAACCAAACAAACCTCCGAATGTTGAATAAAAATTAGCTGTGAATTTAAAACGCGCAATAGATTTTATTGATGTATGATGAGCCTGATTATTCCCACGTAAGTTGGTACTGAACACACGCGGCTCGCTGTGCCTTCTCACAGCTAGAGGCTTTCAGAGGCAAAGCGGTGGCATTACATGCGTGTTAGCCGGCGCACACTCGCTCAGCAGCAGCAGCAAGCAGGGGAAGTGCATGTACAGTGTATATAAACACATGTAATGTGTCCTAAGAGGCTTGTTTATGTAAAATAAATGAATAATAAATTGGTTGCTGGAGGGGAGGTGGTTTGTTTGCTGGTCGTCTGTGGAGAATTGGACGTTGTGGACAACGAAAGCTGAGAAAATCGGACCGATAGTCGTCAGACGGCTGACTAGAGGTTTGGCTGTTGATCACCCCCCAGAATAAGTTTTTGGACACAGAAAACACTGACACGATTCTAACAGCCTGAATGACTTAATACATCCCATGAGGGGAAATTCTCAGCAGCAAAGACAGTAACACTAATCAACATTAAGGTAACAAAAGGTCAGTACTGTGACGAAACATTTACAAAAATATAATTACTAAGTAAGTTGTACTTTAAAGTATTAGTACCATTTCTTTTGCATTTTTTTGCATTTAAAGAGTGTAGAGGGATTTTTCTTTCTTTCTATGACATGAGATTAGTTGCTTAGCAGGTTAAGAAAAAGAAAAAAAAGAAAAAACACCCCGCTTCTATAGCAAGAAATTTACAAGAATGCAGCTCTGGCTGTAACAAAGCACCAATGGGAGCCAGGTGGAGGAGGAGCAGGAGGAGAAGGAGGAGGAGGAGTTTGACAGTAATGAAGTTCTCTGGCAGTTGTCACTTCGGTGTTCCTGTCCTGTAAACTTGGACAGCTCATCACAACATGACCATTCTTCCACTCATCACAACTGCTCCAGCCTCAATGTGGTGTTTCAGCATTTAGTCAGTGCCACGGTTCATTTCTTCATCAGGACAGCGATGTAAAGGGCAGACCCGCTACACGTAGAATATACGGTCTATGGACCGAAACTTTTCATGTGTGTGCCAAAGAAACACTTCTCGATGTCTGCGTGTGTGTGTTTCTGTATGGTTACAACACACTTTCTCTTGTGTGTTCACAATCGGACTCATGATCATCCGATATTTTATGAACTTATTCTGGTCGTGTGTGTTAAACAATTACTTTACATTTGACATTTTGCGCACTGACGCTTTTGGAATCAAATGAGTAGTTTATTTGAATTATCCAAGATAAAAGCACCCCGCGCTTGTCTGTTCAGGCTGCTTTTGGCAAATCGTCGCTCACATCAGATAGGGTTTTGGTCAGCACAAAGGTTGGCCAAGCCAAAACGGATTAGGCCGAGCATCAGAGGAATTGTTTCTATACATTATTAAAGTTTTAAGCCACCGAAAAACGGGATTGTAAGAAAAAAAAAGAGAGAGAGCGAGTGGGAAGAGAAAGTAATTATTCATCCTCGGTGCTCACACGCACACCCCCTCGCCTTCTTAAGCAAATCCCTCACTCGTGTTCCAGGAGATGACCCTTCTGTTTTCCCCTCACATTTATTTAACCTGCTGGAACCTCACCTGGATGTCCGCGGTTCATTGAGACGTTCAAAGTTTAAATTAAGGTTTATTTCCTCATATTGGGCCCTTTTTTTCAAATGAGTAGTCTTAACAAGCCATAACAAGCAGATGAATGGCTGGCTTCTCGAATTTTAAGGGTGTTATGCACCATGTCCGACTTCAAAGCCCGTCTTAACTCCACACTTTAATTGTATCTTCTTCAAGCCTGTCTGCCGGACCGCCATCTGATTCTGCTGACAACTGCACTCCTCTGTCTTCTTCCTGCTCATCCTTCTAGCTCTCCATTCCTCCCTCTCCTCTTTCTCCATCTGTCATGACAGATATATACCCCCCCCACACACCACCACCACCACCACCACCACCTCCTCCCCTTCTTTCCTTCAACTGCTTCTAAAGTCAGTCCGCTACAAGTGTCAACTCTGGCACGAGCCCTAAATTACTTTTTGGGATGAGTGTTGACATCTAGCACTCACCCCTCAGCTCATGCAAACAGAATGATGCTATTTGCCCCTCTTTCCCACTCTCCCTACTCTATTTATTCCTCCATCGCTCCTTTTTTTTTTTCTTCCCCTCCTCTATTTCTCTCAGAGCCTACAAACAGACATTCACGCTTCTCTCCATATGGGCTTTAATTTGCCATTGTCCCCCAAGATATTCCTCGCTCAGGCTTGAGATAAAGGGATAATCACTTCAAAGGGAAGCTAGGGGGGAGACTGCCCCCTCTCTCCCAGCTGAAAGGAGAAGTGGACAATACGCTAATTGAGAGGGGGAACTGATCACAGGGTCTGTTCAAAGGGAGGCCTGGCCACGCCCCCTCCTCCCTCCGACGCACTTAATTTTATTAGTGTTTATGGTGATGCTTCAGACAAAATTATCACTGAAACCCACCACAGCCTTTGAACTCCCAAATATTGGGTTATTTGCAATTATCCACCCTCTCTACTCCCCCCCCCCTTTCCTTCCTTGCGCTATTTTAGCACAAGTGTAGGATTTGAGCAGAGGACAGAGCGATAAAACGGGCTGCACGCATTTTATTGTTCGCATTGTGGGAACATATAATGTGGGCTGTGATATGATGCAAATCCAAAAGTTGAAAATGAAAAGGCAACAAAGAGGGAAGACGACAAGCCCGCAGTTTGACTGGTGCAACTAATGATACGCCATCAAAGAGCTCGGCAGCAGCGACGGAGAGAGACAGAAAGGGAGGAATTTCAACAAACAGTTGCTGCACTTTGCCATAATTAAAGTCCTCTGTCTCCATCTTTGTATCATGATGTGTCACCTGTAGTTTAAGCAGTGAAATGTGTACTTTCTCTGTGCCTAATTAAAGATGCGCTTCGTTCCCAGACTGCGGTGATAAACCAGATGTCCTTAATTTCTTCCCGTCCGCAACATCTCAATTGGCCTCTGGGTCACCCCGTTTTATTGGGGCTTCATAGCAAGTCAGCGGTTGCACCTCGCGTCCTGTATTGTGCTTTTTAAAGCATTCGGGTCTTCCTGTGAAATGGTTAGGGCCCCAACAAAGGGGTCAGGGCAGGGTCAACATCAAAAAAAAAAAAAAGAACTGAGCTTCTTGTGGCTAGTTTACAGCACCCTTTCTCTTTTGTCACCGCTGAACACAAGAGTGGGCATTGAAGGGTCAACAGGTGTGGTCTCATGGGTTTAAGGCTCCAATTAATTTGAATTGACAGCCACTTGTATTGACAGCGTTCATAACAGTTTGAACGTATCCCTCTAAAACACAAGCGAAGCGTCTGAACTTGCACGTGCAATTAAAAGCTAAAAACGCCTGACTCGTCCTGTCCGTCAGCAAAAAAAATTAACTGCAGATTTCTCTCTTTTTTTTTTTTTTCCACGGTGATATGTGCTTCCTAATTTAATTTTAATGACGATAACATCTTTATTCTGAATTGGAAATATCCTACTTTTAAAAAATTGTCCTGTGCGTTTTAGAACCCATCTGTATCTCAATTCTCCTTTCAGAACGACTTTAAAGACGTTAGAGTGCAGATAACAGCACGGCTGCATATTTCATTGCTTTCATTGGGGCCTGATCAGCGGAGTGGCCCCGTCTGATACTGCTGACCCATTTAGTCACTTCATGTTGCATCTCACGCATTCACGGTGCTGGATTTTGATTTGTTTTACTGAACAGAAAGCGGACAGACATTTTTTTTCTTTTCACTTTGTCATATGGCTTTGTGCAAACACCTGTCAGTGTCTGAAGAACTTGTTTTAAGTTAAGCTGGACTTAAGACAACAAGGTTCAAGCAGGCAGGGAGGGGTTAGCAGGATGTCAGTATCATCAAATGGACTCCCTGGTTGTACTGAGAAAACAGGAAAAGCCTGGTGGACCTCCTTATTAAACAAATGCTGGACTATAATTCACATGTACATCTTGCAACTGGGATCTGGAGGTAGGAAACACCTCATCATTGGGAACTTTTTTCCATCAGATTCACGGATATTTTGTAAAAACAACAACAACAACAACAACAACAACAAACCATAAAACCGATAGATGCTGCAACAGCCCAAAAGTTGGACCCAATGATTGCGGCTGAATGCACTAAAGGTCCTAAATGTGCATCAAATCCATGTTAGCTAATGGGATAAGTGCCAAAATAAACACTCAATGTCCACTAAAAGATGGTTTCAGCAAAAAACGATGACAAATGGGTTTGACAAACCTGATTGAATCTGCATTTCAGATTCAGTTTTCATAGTACTCTGTAATTCCTGTTGATAGTCTGAGTACCAGACATGAGCTACAGGAGAACCAGTGCTCGGTAAGGGTAGACTGCTTGAAGGGATCCTTCCTTAGCGATAACTTTCATGGCTGAACAAGTCGGGCCAGTTTAGATTTGGACTGCACAGACAGGTTACCAATCCCTGCTTCTATCCCGTAACTCATCCAGCTCCTTAACAAGCTCAGGCTTGAATAAAACCCTCATTTTTAGGTTACCAACGGCATCGTCGGCATAAATATGGCGATGTCCATATACGGCCCTGATATTTGTACAGTTGGAGGAACAGTCTACAGTTGGAGAATAATTGCACCCATTAGAAAATTACCCAGTTAACCATGTGGGAGATTCCTTTAAGACAGTTGGACAAAGATGCCAACAGAAAACCCTCCTGGGAATCTGTACGCCACATGTACATTTCTTTATGTTTAACTCGACATGAAATAATCAGCACTCAGGGACCAAGTTGGATTTCATTAGTCCCCTTGTCCGGCACCATCACAAGAGTTTTGTGAATTTGAATTGTCTGACTTACATAATTATATTCTCCTTTAAAGTTGATTTCTGACATCAAAGGGACAATATAGCCTTTGAAGTAGCATGGGACTGGATCACTGTCTAACCCTCTCTTTAAGATTCTGTCACAATGACATTAGGGAAGTCATGTGAATTAAAAGACTTGGAGAACAGCTCTTGCCTTTGCTCCCTGTCCAATTTCAATCAAAATGTCATGCTGTGCCATTTCGCCTGAATGTGGAACTGGCAAGTGTGTTAGGTTGACGTCTTTGCAGCTAAAAGCCTGTGACTAATACACATTTTATTTGACAGTTACACTCTATAGGATTATGCAGTCTGGGCTATAAGTTGAAAACAAATTTGAATAATTGTGAACGTTGTATAAAACCACAGTTCCCCACATAGGTTACTTATTAGTAAACTTCTTTTCCTTTTTTTTTTTTTTTTTTTTTTGCACGAGGATAAGCCTCCTTCCCGGCACACAATAACATTAAGACCTGTGAGATGGAATGTGAATGTGTGCCACGAGCTCTTGTTTGCGTGCTGTAAACTGTCATTTCTGGAAGGCAACAAAAGTGTCTCGTGTGATTGCGTCGTGTTCCGTCCTGACAGATGGACGTACCATGTGACGCCATTGGCGCGGCAGATCACTTACTTGTGACGCCGAAGCCTCGGGGAGTTGGCTCCCTTTGATAAGGTCCTGGCACGCGAGTACATTATTTTCCCTCCGCTGGAAAAGTTTCTGAAACGTACATTAACGCCCAAAACGCGTCGACGTGCTGTGGGACACCTGATAACGGCAATACAAGCCGCGATTTGGGTTCGCGTGTGCGTCTTTTAGTTCGTTTCGGCTCACGATCGTTTCTCCGAGTTGTTGCGGAGATGAGGCGCTGTGGGAATTTTTTTTTATGCATCTTCCGGGACCAGACGGTGTCTTTTCTCTTTACTTTGAAGTCCACAGTTGAACCCTCAGTCTAGTTGTTGTAGAAAAGAGCCCGGAGGATTTCTGCACAGCCTGCTTTGACTTCTTGAAACATTACCTGGGTGAAAAGTGGAAAGGAAACCTCCACCGTCCATTATTTGCCGCTGTGTTTAATAGTCTCTAATGTGAGAGATATTACAGGACGGGAGAAGACGCCGGCTGGGTTTTGTCGGACCGCTTAACTTTTCACGATTTCTAATCAGGCGGGCTGTCTGGGTCCATGGATGGTAAGTTGGAGGAAAGCTGTTCTCAGGCCCCCTCTCTCGGCAGCTTTGATGTGCTGCTGCTGAGCTTTGAAGTTGAGAAATGCGGGCTATGTTTCTTGTTTGTGGGCGAGAAATGCGGTGAGATAGATAAGAAGCTTATGGGCGCGCGCGCGTGTCAGTGCGTGAATGCATGAATGTGTTGCTCAGATAAAAAAACCCAATATGTGTCGGGTGGTGCGTCTTTTAGCTGGTAAAAAGTGGGATGTGCAGCCAGAGCGCGCACCCCCCCCTCTTCTTCCCCCCTTCCAATCCTCCTCCTCCTCCCTTTCCCCTCCACCTCCTCGAGCTTTTGACACCCCCAGTGATCTACATAGGGACTGAGCCTGCCTCTTCTGAGGTCAGTCGTTGAATGGGACAGGGTACATTAAAGTACAGTTGTTGTGGGACACATGTGGAACGACTTCTGCTTTTAAAGTCAACCCGTCGTCGCGTTCCCGTGCTGGATTACCGAGATTCCTGGACCGTATTCAACAAACTCCTGGAAATGGAGTAATAGTTCAACTTTTAACTGTTTTCCCCCCCTTTTCTTTGTTGAACTCTTGCTTGGATCTGCTCTGCGATGGTATGTTTTACGCACTTTGGTATTCTCGTTTCATCCGCTGGATTCGGGCATTCGAGCGCGCGGTGCCGATGTTGCAAGCGTTCGACTGACACAAGTTTTGGCGCTGTAGCTTTCGTGTGTTTTCCAGTTTTTACGCCAAATGCAACAAATCGGTGTATCGCCGCTCGTGCGTCAGACAGCGCTTTGGTCTTAATGGGCTGCTGTTAAGGCGATTGATCGCTCGCGTTTACGCATGAACGACGCGCCTTCCCCCGTGGGGCTGCTTACCCCGCGTACAAGGTTTCGGGTCACAGTGGAGCAGATCAGATGCAACTACTCATCCGTTCACATCTGGACCGGTCGATCTCCGAGTGAAACCACGTCTGTGTGTGCGCGCGTGCAGCAGAACGGTCGTCCGACACAGATTGGGAATTAATTGGAGTTGAAGCCTGTGACATGGACTCTTTAGGAAAACACGTGTAAGGCACAGTTGTTTTTTAAAAAAAGTGGTTTTGGTGAAGAGTGAGGTGATCTGCGATTTGATTATTCTTGTAAGATGCGTTTTGATGTGACACATCAATGTACGGTGAGAACGCAGTCTGCAGTTGATCTCTCATTTAGATTATAAATAGATAAATGAAGCGCGGGGGGGGGGGAAAGCCTTTCATTTTTCTTTTTTCTCTGTGAACCCGGCGCGGGTGTTTGAAAGGGACTGTATACTTGATGTCTTTCTTTGAAGTTCAGCAGGATATGGCTTTGATTAGATCAATACTTTGTGTTCCAGAGTGAAGAGGAGCTGAGAAGCTCCCCCGCTGCTTTCAGAGAGTGAGCAGGATTAGGCTGGAGCTCAGTGGAGGCACGACGGCACTCTCACACAGGCTACCGGAGCTGGAGCCATGAGCAGGGCGCTTGCGGAGCACAGCGGCAGTAGCTTCCGAGAAGATGCTCCCCGTCCTCCGGTACCGGGGGAGGAGGGAGAGGCGTCATGCTACAACCCCAGCAGATATGGCAAAATGAGAGCCCAGAGCAAGGTGAAAGATAGTCCCGTCGCCGCTGCCGCCGCGCCTCCCGGCTCCACGCTGCGGAGGAACGAGGATGGACTCGGGGAGCCCGAAGGCAGCGCGTCTCCGGACTCGCCTCTAGTCCGGTGGACCAAGTCGTTGCATTTTCTCCTGGGTGACCAGGACGGCGCTCACCTCTTCAGGACCTTTCTGGAGCGGGAGAACTGCGTGGACACTTTGGACTTTTGGTTCGCGTGCAACGGCTTCCGGCAGATGGACTTAAAGGATACCAAAACGCTGCGAGTTGCCAAAGTGATTTTCAAGCGGTACATCGAGAACAACAGCATCGTCGCCAAGCAGCTGAAACCTGCCACCAAGACCTTCATAAGGGATAGTATCAAGAAGCAGCAGATCGACTCTGCCATGTTCGACCAGGCGCAGACGGAGATCCAGTCCAACATGGAGGAGAACGCCTACCAGATGTTTTTGACCTCTGACATATACCTCGAATATGTTCGCACCGGCTGCGAGAACGCCGCGTACGTGAACCACGGCGGGCTCGGCAGCCTGAAGCTCATGTGCGGATACCTCCCCCCGCTCATGGAGGAGGAAGAGTGGAGCTGTACGGACCTGAAGGCGAAGGCACTGGGCTCTGTGGTTGGACTGTCTGCGAAAACTCTGAGGGCTACCGCGACCATCCGCTCGGCCGCCGAGATTCTGGAGAACAGTTGCAGGTAAGAGGATGCTCTTCATTCCCAAACTCTCTGCGTGGTCATTACTTCCTCATTAGCTTAAGTACAGTAAACGTGTGACAGTTGGCAGTTATTCCACTAATGCCTCAGAGAGAGATAAAGGCTCGTGATCAAAGGGTCTCAGAGGAACACGCCTGTATGTTTGTGCCCTCCTGCCTTGCAGTTAGTCAAGGGGTTGGAGGGGTGGAGAGGCGGGTGGGTTCAAAACATCAATGGATCTGCGCCTTCCTTTTAAGTAAATGGTGTCTCGCAGGCAGCCCTCTGCTGGCTTGCTTAAGTTTCCTGTGCTTTGAAACCCTTCCTCCGGTTCAGGCACAAATTCAGACACCAAGCCTCAAGACTGCCACAGCCACATGAAAAAGTATGACGCTGTTGTTAAGTTATGCAGTGTAGCTGTCATGATTTTTTTTTTTTTTTTGACTACTCCAGCTAAATTGTACTCCGTGGTTAAAAAAAAAGAAAAGAAAAGAAAAGAAAGAAAGAGTTACCAGAACTTGTGCAGAAGGCTACTTGCCAAGCAGCGGTATTGTTCTCTGGGGTTGAGAAGATGAAAGTGTTTGTGGAAAGCATTAGATGAAACCAGGAACAGCTCAGAAGAACTGAATTTTATTCATGTGTCTCCATTTCTCTCTCTCTCCCTCTCTCTCTTGCTCTCTCTCTCCACTATTTGTCGCCACATCTGGACACAATTATTGCTGAGAGGTTTGAATAGTCTTGATGCTTCAGTGTTTTAAAGGAAAGGTGCAATTTAAAGATAATCCATCCTTTCCTTGCCAGTTTAACCAAACAGTCAGTTAGACAGGGAAGTTCAAACAGATTCTAACTCCACCTCTCAACAACACTGTGAAACTAATTGATAAGTTGAATAATTCGCTGGGGAAAGCAGCTCTTGAGGTCAGATTCAAACTTGTCACAGTTACTTATTTGCTTTGCCGCCAACAAACAGCTTTGCCACGGGCGCATCTCGTGGTTTCCTGGTGTGATCCCCTGCGTTCTCTGCTTTTACTTCTAGAAAAGTGATGGAGCCCCCTTTTCCCCCCTTGCGTCACCCACGCCCCCCGCCCCCCTGCCCCTCACCGTCTCTCTAGGTCAACCAATTTCCATCTCAAACATGTGGAACTAATTCTGCCAGTGCACAGATTTTGTTTCTCCTCTTAAAAAAACAAAAAAAAATCCAACAACTCCGATATGCAACTTTTAAAGTAATCGCAAAACAAAACATCCTCAGCTCAGTTCCACAACTTCAACCACCAACCCGACTTTGTGTGCAACTCAGTGTTTTCCTTCCTCTGTCTTGGCAATTCAACACTTTCAGCTCTTGTTTTCTGGAAAAGGGAAGAAAGAAGAATCCTTCTTGACAGAGACTGAGCATGCTTCGGTGGGAGAGGGAGAGACAAGAAGACGGGGAACGGGGGGAAGACAGGAAGGGGGGATCATGAAAGAAAGAAAAGAAATGGAGAAAGAGTGGGGGTCCAGAAAGCCCAGCTGTGCTAAATACCTGACTCTTTGCACGGACCTTCCAAAGGTCAGGTTTGTGCTTGGGGCCTACAGCTTTAGTCATGCTGGGGTTCTCCTCTCAGCACTCCCAGCAGAAGGCATTCTCATAAAGAAAGGGGCCCACCTTCCCCCTTTCCCTCCCTCCCTCCCCTCCCCTCCCTCTCAAAAGCTCAAGTTCCCCCTTCCTCTTCTTCCCTCTCTCTTCCTTGTCCACCCCCCTTCACTAGTAGAACAGGAATGCAACACAGCAGGAGAGTAGAAAGACACAGAGAGAGACTTTAGAAAGGAAAGCAGGAAAGACTGGGCAAAGGAGGGGCTTCAGACGGGATGGAGCGACGGAGAGACAGAAGTGGGAAAGCGTGGATTAAAGAAATAGTTTTGGAGAGAGAGAGAGAGCGACTGGCTGAAGTAGTAAATGGGTGATAAGACAAGAAAGAAAAGGGGGGAGTGTTGTTTGTACACAACAAAGGTGTTTGCTTCACTTCCTCCTGTCATCACCCAGAAGAGGTAGAAGATAAGAAAAAGTGAAGCAACATCTCCAACACTCTTGTGGTTGACAGCTTCACCCCCAAAGTCCCTCTAATTACAGAAATCCGCAGAGAATGTCAACAAAAGACACACTAAGCTGCCATTTATTTTCTGTCTGTGTGTGTGTACAATCAAATGTGGAAAACATCCTCCGTGTTCCACAGGTCCCTTCGCCGAGGAGACCCCGCCAGCCCTTACTTTGTCAACTCCGGATACATCTTTGCTCCCGCCACCAGTGCCAATGACAGCGAGATCTCCAGCGACGCCACAACAGACGATTCCATGTCCATGACGGACAGTAGCGTGTAAGTGTGTCCCCTGCGTCTGTCCTCGTTCTTCCCAGCGCGCCCCGTTCACGAGATAACGCAGCAAAGTTCGACGAGATGGTTTCCATTCAGCCAACTCTGGCCAAAGGTCTGCGAATGTTTTTATTTCCATCGTATCTAAACGTGCCTGGAGTACAGTCGACACCTTTCCAGGAAAACGTTGAGGGTTGTGAAGAAAAATATTTGGCCTTGTAAGTCCGACAGTTTCAGCTTTTCTTGCGGTCAGGGGGTGTGCGTATTGTTGCGGGCAGTGGGGTCTTGCAGTGTGTTTTAATGACACAGGTGATTCTGTTAATCCGCCGTTGTTTGCAGCGGCCTCCTGGGAGATGATTCTGGGAAAGTCATTACATGTGAAGGACCTTTTGAAGTGTATTCTGATGCTTTATGCGCCTGAGAGATGGGAGGAAAATATGAGATTGTCTTGATGTGGGTGGGGGAGAGGGGGGCAGGGGGAGGCGTTGCCTCATTTTCCCTAAAGTTGAAATGTATCCATCCCACCCACCCTTCTGCCACAACAGACTTGTTTTTTTCATATTATCTAATCGCGTTTTCCCTTTGAAGAGCTGAAGGAGAGGGGGGGAGGGAAATGGCCATTCGGGCCTCAAGACAAACTCATTGAAAAATGTTGGCAGTAAATAAAAGGAGGCTTACTCACATGGTGGGTCGGTTTCCTGCCACCGGCCTCCGCGGCGTGCTGAGATCATGTGTCTGCAAGGCTTTCACAGAGGTTACTCATTGCTAGACCTTGGGACAAGCCATGAGGAACTCCCCCCCTCTGGCCACATTCGGGCACCCCACCCCCCACCCCCCAAAAAATCACCTCCACTCAAACCCTCCACAGCTTCTCTCCTCAGCCAATCACAGGAGTGGTGCAGCTCCAAGTGCAAGGGAGTGAGAAAATAAAGTGCATGGAGTATAAAGGGTTTAACTGAATCGCTTTCAGCCTATTGTTAGGTGAGGGGGGCTTAGGGGGATAAAAGGGTGGCTGGCTGCTTTGAAAATGACTTGCACAACTGAATAGGAGATCCCCATAAAGTAAGGGCCCGTGAAACCATGAAAGAGTCCACGGCTGTTTTCTCTTCCAAAACCTGCACAAAGCGCCCAGTCGTCAAACGGTTCACCCGGGCGGAGACGGTTTGGGTTGATAAAAACATAGTTAGCGAGAGGGAAGTTGGCAGGCTTTTGTTTTGGTGCAGTGTTGTGCTGCTAAGTTTGAGGTTTTCTTGTTCGAGCACCTTTTTTCCTCTGAACTGTTGGGTTTTACTTTCCTGTGTTTTTTCTTCTTGAGCCTCTAGGGGTTGTTGGCTCGTAGTCCTGCAGGGACAGTTTGTGAAGCATCGATTTTGCCACTCACAAGAAGCGTGTTGATAATGTGTGTGTGTGTGTGTGTGTGTGTGTGTGTGTGTGTAAACAGCCCGATTCTACTGTGTCACTCGGAAATGTGACTCTCAGGAGTTCATTCTGATTAATTCACAGGCGAAAAAAAGGGAATTTGAAAGAAAAAAGGGTGGCGTCAAAGTCGTATACTTTCCAAAAAAGTTCTCACTGACGTCCATGACACATCTCCTCTGTCCTTGTCCACAGCTCTCTCTCCTCCTCTCCGTCCCTAACTGATTTTTAATGAAAAAACTTCTCTCATTTGAGGAAACAATTTGATCAGTGTGTCCTTTCATACTGGTTTAAAAGCCACACTGCATATTTGAATCTCATTCTGCAGATAAAGAACAAGAAGAGGAGGATTTGGGAAGTGGATGGGGGGGTGTAGAAGAAGGGGGGGGGGGGTGTTTTTTTTTTTTTTTTTTTTTGCTTATATCTTATTTATGGATTTACTTGGACGCTGGGGAATGCTGCTGCACCAACTTCAAACATTACCTTATCTTACAAACCAGCCTTTTGATGTTGCTCAGATCAGAGGCTCACAGCAAAGCGCTTGCCAAACGAAGATGGCAGCGGGTGCATATGTGCATGAGTGTGAGATTTCAAAGAGGCAGCAGAAAAAGTAGCGTTTGGGCTAGGTCAGACTCCTCTGAGCAGCCAAAACGGCCAAGATAATTGGCCCAGCTTAAGTGGCAGCCGACTGCACCGAGCAGAACCGGAATGAACCACCGAGAATAACATTCCCATAGTAAATGTTTAACTGTCCGGAGAAGCGGCGTCTTTACTTTTGTATTAATATATGAGAGGTACAAAACCACCGTCTCGTGTGGTTTCCAGGTATAAGCAGCCCCAGAGCTGTGGTTTCTAAAGAAGCGCTGTCAGTTGACAGGGACTAATCTTATCAGCGGGACTCTTCCTTTGAACCCTACAGGGGGATGTTTAGCATATTTCACCCATTGTCCTGCTGTGTTTTGTAATGTGTGTTTTGTTGCCTCGGCTTCAAGGCTTCTGAGGCCTTTTGATTCATCAGGGGCAGGTTACCGGGCGGTGTCGCGTCCGCCGCTCCAGTAAGGAACTGCTTCGGAAGGATTCTTTCACAACGTACGTCGGCTAATGGTGGAAATGTAGCAGCAGTTGGGACAGTGACCTGCACGACGAGGAGCACGGCGCTTGCAAACTGGGGTTGTTTGAGTGAATTGGATCCTTTTTTTTGTTCCTTTCCAGAGATGGAATCCCTCCGTATAAGCTGGGCACCAAGAAGCACCTCCAGCGAGAGATGCATCGCAGTGTCAAGATCAATGGCCAGGTTTCACTACCCCACTTTCCTGTAAGTCCCACTTCCTCAACTTCTACTTCCTGTCTCGGTGCTTCCTTTTTCGTAACCTGCTAAACTCAAACTTTTACACGCTGACAGACAACTGGGTCCTGATTCCCTTGAGGAATCCTTTTTTTTTTCACATTTTGTGGCAGCATAGTCTTATTTTATTCTCCCACTTGTTTTCATATAAAAGTTGGAACAAATGAAAGGGAGGCTTTTCATACTACTTCTTCCTCTGCTGCTGTTTTAACACCCCCCCCCCCCACACACACACACACACACACACACACACGCAGACACTCTTCATTTCCCCATATGACAGGCTTCTGTTCTGCTGTAAATATAAACTTGAGTTGTCAGCTTTGTGTTCTCTCTCAGTAACTTATACTTGTGGATGTGTGTACGCACACACACACACACACACACACACACACACATACATACAGGTAGCAGATGTGTCAGTTTAATAGTCAAATAGTACATTATGTGATTCAGTGATTGATCTAAATCTAAAACGCCAGAAACCAGGTTCTTTAAATTGCAGCAATGAACCAGAGAAACTAAACTATTAGATGGCAAATTTCTCCTCAGACCTTCACACCCTGAGATCCTTTACTTCTAGCATATGGGTTCTACTGTGTGTGTGTGTGTGTGCGTGCTGATGAAGGTTGACCCGCTTAGATGGCGGTGGAAAAGGTTTCAGCGAGCTCACA